>JASVER010000003.1:8052347-8140795 GCA_030449065.1 Oceanodroma leucorhoa
GGTTGTCCCGCACCTGCCTCGTGAGCGCCCTCAACATGAACCGGAACTTCATATTGCAGTCTGTCACTTTTTTTTGTACTTATGAATATGTTTGTACACATATTCTGTCTCTCTTTCCCCTTCCTTCTTTTAGTTTCTATAAAAGCAGAATTCTGACAGAAGGCAGTAGTGTATTCCAGTTGTTTGTGATACTCAGGAAGGACTGTTGTGCTATGAAGAAATGCAATGCTGAGACTCAGATCCTTGCTCCTAGTCAGATAAACAGTATAAAATTTTCTTTAAGTTGTAGTTACTTTGGATATGACTTTTTTGTCTTTTCTAATTTTTGCATGCATATAAGGAATATTGAAAGACTGATCTGGCTTTGAAAAAAACTTCTGTTTCCTCGTAACCTCCTCCAACTTCCCACAAAAAAAGCCACCAAAAGGAAAACAACAGCTTTCTTGATTTTTGGCCAAAAGAAAATTAAATAATTAAAAATTAGGATAATTAAGAATTTCTGCAAAAACGTTTATTTAAAAAAATGTTAGTCAAAAAATTTTTTTTGCATTTTAGCAAAACTGAGAACTTCCGTTATTTCATTTGAACCTATCCTCTGCATTTTATAGAACCTTACTAGCCCCAAGCCTAGAGTAGAGGCTGTCTAGAGTCTTAATGGGAGTAAAAACGATTTAAAAATTATTTTTATTCGGGATAATTTAACTTCCCCAATACTGCAGTAATACTGCTACCATAAAATAGTTGATTCTGTTGAATTAACAGAATTAAATAAATTAATGTTACTGTGTTCTGTACATAGATTATAATTGTATATATTTATTATGTAAGATAAGGTTTGTTATGTAAGGAGGTGATAGTCTCAATCAAGTCTGACTGTGAAGCTTATGATATATTTTTGGAAGTTATTTTCACATTTTTTCTAACCAGAGCTTCATGTTTCAATGCATGTGTGAGGATCTTGAAGGAGATTATATATAATATTTGTCTTCGAGGTTCTTCTAGTCCAATTTTGAAATAAGTATTTCTGTAGTATGTAGAGTTACTTTCAACAATCTATCCTTTACAATTTTTTAATTTATCTTTTATTTGCAGATTTTTGTTTATTCTTCTTGGACCACTGGGTAAAGGGCAACAATACCATGAGATTGGAAGATCAATTGCAACACTAATGACAGACGAGGTATTTTTATTCATGGCTTGGTTTTAGTCATTTTGTACTGACTGAAGAGGTGTAACAGGGAATCTCCAATGTGGGATCATTCAGATGAAATGCGGCTAATCATTCTGATGATGCACAAATAGCATTCTAGTTCATTTCATGATCCTGTAACAGCCCAGRTTATGCTGCCATAAGGAGATAAGAAAATGAGAAACAATATTCACATGCAAGGGTATCTTCACTGGGAATTAATTGTGTTTTAAACTGTAAGATCTCTAGAACATTTAGCACCCATAAAGATGTTTTTCCATAGCAGCTGGAGCTTCTAAGAAAACTATGTACCAGAAACACTAGTCAGTTGAAGCTGAGATTGATAGTTTGGTGGGAACTGCGTGAAGTGTGTTCTATTTCAGAGAAAAGGGGCCATTGTGAAAAATGTTATGAGAGTATTCCTTTCCCCATCTCTTTTTCCTCCCACATACACTTCTACATTTTTCACAGGTGTTCCATGATGTTGCTTATAAAGCAAAAGACCGTAATGACTTGGTGTCTGGAATTGATGAGTTTCTTGATCAGGTTACTGTTCTCCCTCCTGGAGAGTGGGACCCAACAATTCGAATAGAACCACCTAAAAATGTTCCCTCTCAGGTTTGTACACTATAAAATTCAGATACTTTTAAATGTTGTGATGAATTTTTGTTAGGCAGAATTAAATCTCATTAATTTAGCATTCAGCAGAGTCACTATATAGACATTTTGCCTGCTCTTTTTTTTTGGTTAATTTGCTTTAAGAGAACCCTTGTCTTGCAAGCATACAGTATAGTGATGACATTTCGTGGAGTTCAATACTAGTTCTCTCCTGAATAAAGATAGATAGTTGTATCTAGAGATCTTAAGTTCAAGAATAATTGGTTATAAGCATCTTTGATTATTCCAAACAGCCATGGTTTGCTTTTGTTCTAAGCTTATTGCAAGAATTGATCAAAGCAGCCTGGCTTGCTACTCTTTAAAATGTTTTCTGATACAAGATTTTCTGTGACCAATTCTTTAAATTTCTTAGATCACAATTCCTTCTACTATTTCCTGTTATAGAACTCCTCTACAGCTTATGAAGAGGTTATGTTGATGAATCTTACAATAAAATTTATATGTTTAGTCTTTCAACTCTCAAAGCCTGTTTCCTCTGCTAAAATTATGTTTTGGTYGCTAAGACCCATGAGAAGTATCTTTTCCTTCTGGTAGGAGAAGCGTAAGATCCCAGGAATGCCAAATGGAACTGCAGCCCATGGGGACGCAGAACAACCTGGAGGACACTCTGGACCAGAACTGCAACGCACTGGAAAGTTAGTGAAAACATATGCAAAATCTTAAGTGTACTCAGTGATGCACTTCCAAAGGAATCATAATGGTCTGGTTGTCTCTCAAATGACTGGCTTAGCATATGATTTTTTTCAGGCATTTTTCCTGATTTGCGTACCACATAGTTGAAAAGGACAATACATGCTAATTTGCAATGAGAGGGAGAGGGCAAGAGGATCTGAGTTTTCACATTGTATTTATTACAAGCTCCTTTCTCTATTATAATTTATAAAGGTCAGACTTCTGTTATACTTGATTAACGTTTCTTATTTTTGTACAGCACGAAGGAGAAGTTGGGAATAGTCTTCTGCCATATATTACGAATGCTTGCAACTATTTTGTAGTTGAAGYTTCTGGGTTGTGCAGCTCTAGCATTTCTTTTTTACCTTAGTAAGTCATGATATGTCCTGGTACATGAGGCTATGATTACCGCGGTGGCTGCAATATACACACATTGGAAGGAATAATTTGTCCCAAGGAATACGTATGTTCTCTCGTCTACTATGGTGTGGTGTAAGGGCATCAGCTGTCAGTGGCTGCCTTAGTGCAGTGTAGTTGTGCGATAGACTTTTCTTTTACCTTGCTGCCTCTTGGTATTTACATATCATTCCTACCTGCATAAGGCTAAAGATTCAGCTGCAGTGTTGGTGTACACAGTGGGGCAGAGGAGATGACGGCCAGTCGGGCTATAAGCCTTTCTCTCACCAGTGAATTTGGTAATTGACGGCTCGAAGGATCATTCTAATATTTGGGAGATGGTGGCACTTCATCTTCCTCTTTACCCCAGCAACATCTGATACATTAGGTGACTGTGAGAAAAAGAGCATTGTGGGGATATTTACTTTAACTGTATGGTATATTGTAAGGGAGCATCTGTTCCTAAATATTTGATTATATTTAGCATAGTGTAAATGACAAAAGATGACAGTTCTTGTCCTTGGAAAATTGTGGCCTACATTCAATTCTATCATCAAGTGTATTTAGGAACAGGTTCTCAAATAAAGAATGTGACGCTCTGTACGTAGACGTGTGGGCAAATGGGCATGGTGGTAGCTCTCTGATTAAACAAATGCAAAGAATTATTTCACATAATAAGTAATAGGGTTTTACGCGTGGGAGCTAACAACTGTTCAGAAGTTTTGGGTCTGGATGATTAGATGAAGATTTTATAAAATAAACAAGCAAATTAGTTTGTTTTTAAAAACACAATTTCCTGATTAAAGTTATCAAGGCAGGGTTCCCAGAAACTTTTTTTCTGGGAAGGATGAATTATAAGAGTATGTATCCTTTGATCAAGGAACAATAGCTTTGCTGCAGTATATTTAAAGCAATACTGTGGAAGAAAGTTTGGTATGCCTTTTTCATTAATTTGATTTCTTCTATTTTTTTTTTAGATTTTTTGGAGGGTTGATTTTAGATATAAAAAGAAAAGCTCCCTTCTTCTGGAGTGACTTCAGGGATGCTCTCAGTCTGCAGTGTCTGGCATCATTTTTGTTTCTCTACTGTGCTTGCATGTCTCCTGTCATCACATTTGGTGGTCTGCTGGGAGAAGCAACTGAAGGTCGTATAGTATGTGTTAAATCTGAACTTTTAAAACAAACTTAMATTTCTAGGTTTGTGGTTAGTATTTTCTTACTGTTGCATGAATCACCTTTAAATAGTGGTGTTTCAGTGTTTAGAAGGCTACAGACTAAGACATTGCAAAAAGAAACTGTTTGAAAATTTATGGACACTTCTCTCTGTATCATATTCAGAGTGCAATAGAATCGCTGTTTGGAGCATCCATGACTGGAATTGCCTACTCTCTCTTTGGTGGACAGCCTCTCACTATACTTGGCAGCACAGGACCAGTTTTAGTGTTTGAGAAGATCTTATTCAAATTTTGCAAGTAAGTGAAGATCATGGTATGCATCATCCCTCATGTGTTGTTAGATAAAGCAGAATAAGATCAACAGTTTGTTTTAGAGGGCACTGCTTATGCTTTCAGAGCCTGAAAATTATGCAGTGACTGAGACACGTGAATTGGTGGTAATGCAGAAAGGTTGATGGGGTTTTTTTATTGCTGTTTTTTGTTCGTTTGTTTTTTTTTWAAAAACTGTTTTGAAGGGAATGAAAGTGTCAGGATGTTGTGGGKTTTTTTTTATTGTATCATTTTCTGCTCTGAAACAGTACATTTAAATTTGTGGTTTATCTCATCCCTAACTCATGCAAAAGGTGTTACCTCTCACCCTGGAAGTAAGTGCAGTGCCATCTTTCGATAGTCACTAATATAGAACCTGCCCTTCCACCCGAACAGAGATGGGGTGAAGTGTCATGCCAGAACAGCATATCCCCACATTTATGTTAATGTACTGTACATGACATACCTCTGCCACAGCGTGGGTAAAAATTACGTCTGCATTTTGGCAACCATCATGCTTCTCTGCGATCCTCTCTGCTCTTCTGCCTTATTGCTGCACCAAGATCTCCTGAACAACATAGAGTAGGAGAACCCTGCTTAGCACCCCAAAAGCTCTTTTATCACTTTCAGGCAGACCTTTCAGTTCTATGTGATAGTGTCATGCAACGCGTTTGGAGCTCTATTATCATATGCAATAAGCATACAGGATTTTGATGAAAGTTGTTATTATAGCTACTCTTGCAGCTTCAGAAGAAATTGGCAGGTGTTGGCTGTTCACAAGGCAGGGTATGGGATAAAAAGTGGGTGGACCTTATACACTTTATGTGTGTGACTACTCTCAAAGCTGCTCACTCACTTTAGTAGAGAGAGAGCTCTTTGTTAATGGGGAGGAGAGCTCAGGTCAAAAGGTGACTTGACAGTATCTTCAGTTCACAATTCAGACTGTCCCCAGAATCACACATCCCTAGGCAAAGGAAATTTTGGAGCTGCCTCTTCTCCATTTACTGTGGCTGGACAAAAGATAAACTGTGATTGATTTTTTTTYYTTTTTTTAGAGAGTATGGGTTGTCGTACCTTTCTCTGAGAGCTAGCATTGGACTGTGGACTGCAATCCTGTGCATCATCCTTGTTGCAACTGATGCAAGCTCCCTAGTCTGCTACATTACCCGGTTTACTGAAGAAGCTTTTGCTTCTCTTATATGCATCATTTTCATTTATGAGGCCTTAGAGAAGCTGTTTCATCTCAGTGAGACA
Source organism: Oceanodroma leucorhoa (assembly GCA_030449065.1). Lineage (NCBI taxonomy): Eukaryota > Metazoa > Chordata > Aves > Procellariiformes > Oceanodroma > Oceanodroma leucorhoa. Next base: position 8,058,020 of record JASVER010000003.1, read on the forward strand.
TATCCAATCAACATGCATAATGATTTGGATCTGCTGACAAAGTACTCGTAAGTAAGATCTCTTGTTAACATTGGTTTTCTTTTTCATAGATTATTTTTCTCTGCGAGGAACGCAAACCAGTGCACAGCAGGAAAAGTTTGCAGTAGTTGCGAACTTAACATGTGGAAGCTATTGAGTTAGGCATGATGCTGGCCTATGGAAGTAGTAGTTACTGGAGGTATGTGTACAAGCAGTACACATTTACTTAAGATAAGTAAAAAATATCTTGACTTGGAGTTTGGAAAAGCCTACACACATGCAACTTGGAAGTCCTAGAATAAAAAATAGGACGTGGAGAGACCTCAGCTTTAGGTCTTTATTCACGTTTTTATTTAATGAGGTGTAATTCAATGATCTCTTACTATAACCTCGTACTGATGATTTATAATATTTTATTGGGTGTTCAGGCAACATTTTTAGATCATATTTATCTGTTGGGGTTTTTTTCCCAAATGGAAATATTGATCTATTTAAAAAGGATATAATTTGATGTACCTCCTTTATTTTAACCTCTCTGGCAGTTAAGGTTCAAGCTCCAAGAACTGAAGTGGGTTTGGAATTGTTAGGTGTTYCTCAGCGGTGATTGATTTTGTCATAATCAATTTGTTCTTAATAACAAGATTTTTAATATGACTCCATTTAAGCAACTTTACTTTATTGTGGAATTTTGACAGGTAGTATTCTACTTGGGGAATAAAAAAGTGAATGGCTTTAATCAATATAGTTTCATTTAGAAGTAAAAACTCATAGACTTGTTTCTGTGATATGAGAACAAAAATGTTTTTCTAGTAAAGGACAAGATACTAATCTGTCCTGAGGCAAATTAAGCTTGGTCACCTCAGCAACAAAAATATCATTAAAAAGCATTTTCAGAGAAAATCCCTGTCCAGAAATGTCTTTATTATTTCACTGAACCCATTTGAACCCTCTGCACGAGCAGGGTGGGGCCCAAAAGGAACAATGCTTGAACAGTGCCACATCTTCTGTTCACTGGAAAAACAGGAGTGTCTCAACCAAATGTCACATTTGTATTTTAAGCTGGGAAAAACAAAACACAGCAACAGAGAAAATATTTGAGCTTTGGATATGTTATCACTAGAAAAATAGTTAGCAAATCCTGAATCTGAATGCTCATTATATGTCTTAACGCACAGAACAAGTTAATTATAGAAACTAGTTCTGCTGTGACATACTCTCTCATGATGCTGAAAAAAAATTATTTCTCTCTAATAGTTTAATCAGTAGACAAAGGAATATTAATTTGAAGAGAAAGCAGTAAATATCAAGAATAGACCATGCATGCAGCTGAGGTTATATCCTGGTCTTATTTAACTTCACTTAACTTCTATGAAGTTGGTATTTTACTCTAAAGAGCCTCATATAGCGCAGTGTTTGTGGATTTTTTTTTTTTCCTTTACCACTTCAAAGTAGTTGTCTCAAAGGGAAAAAGAATATGACGTTCTCATACAGTTTTGAAAAACAGATGTTGAAATACTATATGAAGACAAAAAATTATTCAGAAACCATTTAGCAGGTGGAGCTGAGATGTTAAAATATGTAATGAAAAGCATAAACAAAAATAGAAATACGGATTCCTGGGTAGCTAGCTTCATTCGTGGTTAGCTGAATCCCATGATACTGCTTGAGATTTCAGAGAAATAAGTTTAACAGTCTTGCTTGTATAGGGGTACAGTGATAGGTATCTCTGTATTTTATGAAAGTGTTTTATCATCATAATCCTTATGTTTACAAATAAATGGTTTTGATTTTATTTAAAACTCCATTCATTAATCAGAATCCCAAATTGATTTTTGAAGGGTGTTGCTTACTCGCTGCTTGCCCTTGGTAACTGTCTTCATTGAACATAGAATGTGCAGAGCATGCAGAATGGTAAAAGAGCAGCAATTGTTGTCCTCCAATTACAGCTATTGACCTGTCCTGTCCTACAGTGTTGGAATACCAGCACAGCAGTTTTAGATTTTCCAAACACAATTCCTGAAGGACAAGTGTCTTCCAGATGTTTGGAAGAAAGATTTGACCACCGACTGGTGGTATCAAAATTACTTGAGATAATAGTTTTGTGGTTGTTTATGGGGTCATCATTTTATACCTATATTCTCAGTTATTCTTTCACTCAGTGTAGGTAGTACAAATAAATTGACTTTTAAACTCTTGCATTACATTTCACTTTCGGCATTTATGTTGTATCCTCTACTTGCAGCAATATCCTGTTTGTTATCGATATCATGACCATGGCAACTGACCCCACTAATAACAAAATGACTAGCTGTAGACATAGTTATAGGCAGCATAGCTCTTATGGGATGTGGCTTATATTTTTTTAACCTTAAAACTGATTGTTAGAAATGCCAGTATGCATATTGATTATCTTGTAAGAGCACATCTGCCGATTCCAAGGATCTGTGCTCTGAACACAGCAAAGCGGTAGTTCCAGCCTCTTCTGTTCTCTCCCCTCCCTTCTCCTTCATCTGAGTTTTTCTTAGTTCTTCAGAACTGGTCCCGACAGGCTGGGAGAATGGAAAGATGTGCTCTGTTGGAGCAACTCTACATCAGCTGCCCAAATGACCAGTGCTTTCACAGCAGGCTTGGTGCAACCTGAACTCCATGGGTTTGCTGTGCAGATATGCACATACTACTCTATCCAGACACAGTGGCCATTTGCCCAGAACATGAAGGTATCACAATTATCATCCCCATGGAATCATCACGAGACAAGACATTTCAAATAACCTTCAGTCCCTGATCAAATGTCTGTACATGTTTCAGTTCCAGAAAGATCAGAAACTAGGAGACGAATAAGCATAAAAGCTTACTTGAAATGAAAATCTCATTTTTGTGTACTTGAAGTTGGGGAATATTGCTTTCACAAGGAATTAGAAGCTTTTTCTGCAGCATCTGACTCCAGTCCTTCTACTTGTAGTTTAAATGGGTAACAAACTTGAGCTGAAACTGGTCCTGTCCTTAAAGGACCAGCATACTCTGTTACAGAAGCTAATTAGTATCTGCTGTTTTGCTAATTAAAACAGCTGTTTGCATTTTCCTCTTTGGGGATTTTAAAGACAAGCTTTTAATTGTTAGTAAAGCCTTGGCAGTTCTTTAATTAGCAATGGGTGAACTTCAAAAGGTTGAGCAACTCATTTCTCTTTGAATGCTTAGCCAAAGCTTATGTAAAACTTTATCTTGGATCTGCAATTCTGTGCTAGAAAACTCAGGTTATACTGTAAAATTTCTGTGTTTTCTGTATTCTGCCTGTTGCCCACTCAAAAAGTTGATGATAAATAGGTCAGGACACTGTATACATTTGAAGTGTTCAGTGGGTGTTGTGGCCCAGCCCTCCTTCCTTCTCCCATGAGCTTTCCTAGGATGCTGTGGTGTGCACAGGTAGTCTGTCTACATCCCAATACTGTTGCCTTTGCCCTGGTGAAGACATGAGTTTGACCCAGGAAGAGTCATTGGCATGCTGTTAGTACTGTCCTTTGCACTACTAGAAAGACAAAGAAAATAATAATTTAAAATGGTTGGTATTTCAACCAGATTGGAACCATATTTCAAGTGAGAGAGAAAACCCATTCTGTGTTTTGGGTGGGTTTGAATTCTGTCATAAACAATCTCTGTTGCAGGAGTTTGGTGTAAAAGACTGTACTCCGTGCATCTCCTCATAGTTAAGAGCATAGGAGTCATTACTAGTATCTGCCATAACAAACCTTAGAGGACTATAGAAAGAACATTCAGAACAGTTGGGATTTTTTTTTTTTTTTTTTTTTAAATCAAGCAGACCCAAATATTTGAAAATCAGCTGAAAGTCCTAAAAGATTTCTTAAATATTTGTATTTACCATTTTAGGTAGAAGATACGAGTTTGAGTTTGTTACAGAATTGTATCTCAAAAAGACAAAAATATCTTTTGTTGCATAATCTAATTAATGTAGAACTAGTCCTAATGYACTCTTTTCTCATTTTCTTTTTTATACTTGTTTGTTACTGTGTGTTGAAATATTGGCCCTAATTGTCAGGTGATCTACTTGCAGTCAAATGCATTCAGCATTCATATGTAACTTTTTCTTAAAACACCATCTTTACAATATGGATGATAAAGAATAAGGCGTTTAAGAGCTAAATCAAAAGAAGGACAAAGACAATCTAGTTTTCAGTGTGCTACTGTGCTGCAATTTTTTTCTTTCTAAACTGCATTGTTTTGAAGGAATTTAAATACAGTAACTGCATTGTTTATTAAATAAAATAAATAAAATAAACATACTTTTTGATCTGGGCTTTTCTTTCTTTCTTCCTTCCTTCCTTCCTTCCTTCCTTCCTTCCTTCCTTCCTTCCTTCCTTCCTTCCTTCCTTCCTTCCTTCCTTTCTTTCTTTCTTTTTTTTTTTTTTTACTGTGACCTTTATGTATTTGTCGTGCCATTAGCATTTGTAGGTTGGCATAGCAACTCTCTTATTTCTGCACTCTCCTCCTCCTGCTTTTTCCTACCCCTGTAGCAAATATATCTCCAGTTAGTGAATCCTGTCTGGAACACTGATGCGCATCAGTTTTAATGTGTATATTAAATATTAGGATATCATTTTTGCTAGGAAAGGAGAACCCTACARCTGGGTGGATTTAAAACAGAGATTCTCAAAAGGAAAACAAAACAAGCATTGTGGGTGAAAGGAACGTGATTTAGAAAGCAATCCAGTATTCTTTAAAATGCAAACATTTTAAAATAGTTATCTCAGAATACAGAAGATCAATTATTTCTCAGTGTGAGGTTGCTTAGATCTTGGGACTTTATATGCCTTTTGTTTTTTTATTAATTCTTTTTTCAGAGTGATGAATTGATGTTGTTTTTAATAATTCTTTACCAGAAGTTACTCAATTATTAACAGATTACAATGAATAATTTTAAAGTGATTTCTTGGCATAGTAATATGCATATTGCAATCTGTCTTGGTATTGACATGCACTTAAGCATTAGGAGTAGAAAATCCCACTCTGATGTAATTAAGGAGCCAAGATCATGTCAATCTCAGTATCTTTTGCAGGCTATAGAAACCATTGCTTCTAGAAGGCATTGTGAAGATTAGTTTTGTGCATACCACTGTTTGCACAAGCAAGTTTTAAGTCTTTCATTATCTATATAACTTAATCTAAATACATTAGTATTGGATGCAAATTATGTTGTTTTATACGCTGTATTCCTTAAGCTGCAGGTGGAATGAGAAGAGTCAGTGCTGATAAGCACGGAATTTCTCATTAGGATCCCAGGCACGTAATTGAATTCCAATTCCTCTAATGATTTCTTTGAACCTTAGATATGAATATAGATTTTCTTTCCCCCTTCTTTATAGTTTTTTTTTTTCTACAGTTAAGTAACTGTGCCATATCTTGTGTGTCTTTCCCTAAGAATATCCCTCCTCTTCCCAGAACTGTGCAACTGCCATCGTTGAGTTTTAACTGGTGGTTCCCTTTTGCTTCTTGACAAACCCTGGAATCCAGAAATGATTTTTCTTTATTCCATTTATTCTARGACTTCCCTGTGTCTGCCCAACCCAATTGTCTCATTTTTCTCTTTCTCCCTCTTTTGAGACCAGGGAGTGCCCACCTTGCTTCATTCTTTCCTAATACTCATCCCCTCCACTTTGGAAACAGATCTCCTTGTTAAGCAGTTCTCCACAGCATTCAGTTTGTAGTTGATAGCTGGTCTACACAATGCCTTCAAAATCTAGAAAGGCTTACATAAAATCTTTGGGTGGTTTTGTTACAGTACATTTATGTGTATTGATACACTACACCTGAACAATTGAAACTTAAGCTGACCATATAGCATTATAGTATATTACAGTATATTATTTCTGAACCAGCATCATACTAAATCTCTTCTCCTCAGGTGTATGTTTTTTTAACTTTGGAAGCGGAGTGAAGTGACATCCCAGAACTATTTCTCAGTGAAAACTTTCAGATGAATTGTCAATATCCCATGTAATTACACTACTTTTCTGCACATTAACTTCTATGTATGGCATTTACATACCGTATTACTGCGAAGAACGCATGGACTGCATACTGCACCAGGCAGCTAATAAAGACCAACCTTTATGAGTGACAGTCAAGGTTAACAAAACTACAGTGTGATTATAAGTCTGTTTTCTAGACTTTCCCCTTGACAGAACAACATTCCCCTCCTGATGTGCCATCTAAAGAAACCTGATTCTTTGAGATTTCTTCACTCTAACATCAGTTTCCCCCCCCAGATTTATCTCTATGTGTGTGTGAAATCGTTGTGCTGCTGAGTGCATTGTCTAGGTACTTTTACAGGCTTTTCTGTTTTCCTCCTCAACTTCACCAACTAAACTATATAGACTTCYAACTTTAGAGAATATATGTGGATGCCTACTTATGTTCGTGATTGTCAGAGATGGGCTACTTAACTTAATGACTTCATGGTCTAATTCAGGATGGCAGATCTCATGAATAACTGAAGAAAAAAATCTTGTCTTGCCATGACAGCTGTGCTTTGAAAGGGTTTCATGATACTGAGAATAGAACTTAACTGACAAGTCCATTTCCCATCAGTATTAATTATTTTGTTTCCAGTCTCTTCTCCACTGAAACTTTGATTTTGTCATTATGAATGTTGACATGAGAAGGAATATGGTAAATATAATGCCAGGGATGTACAGGTGTTGTAGGTATGGGACAGCAGAGAAGTCGTTGTCATCTATGATATTGTTGTTGTCCCCTTCCCAAAGCAGTTGTTAGACAAACAGAAGGACTCTGCGAGTGCCCATAATTCACATGAAAATGGTATATTTGGAGACAACCTAAACATGCATAGCATTCTGCTATTGATGTACTTTCCTTCAACCTTGTAAATGCAACATGAAGAATACTTATGCATATATTGTAATACCTTACTTTTAAAACAAAATTAGTGATGTTACCTTCCATTTCATACCATCTTCTTATTCTGTCTCTGGTATGTGATCAGTGCACAGCACACTCGTAGAGCATACTCTGTGTCTTAGGGGAAAAACTTCCTACTCATATTACCAAATATGTGTTCTGATATTCAGTGAGACATATTGTTCAAACAAGCACATTTTGTAACTTATTTGTCATACTTGCGTGTTGTTTTTTTAATAATATAAATATTCATATYGAGCAAATCTCATTCTCTATCTTAAGTGAGCCAGAAAGAGATTTTGCCCTTCTAGGAAGGGGAAATGGTATGTTGGCTAATCATGAAGAAGCTGCAGTTGCATCTTCTATAGGTCAGATCCTTAGCTAGTATAAATAGGTGCAGCTTGCAATATGTACATGCTGGAAAAATAGGAGCTTCAAAACAGTGCCTTAGGAATTCAATAAAATCATCAATAGTAAGTGCCTCCTAGTCTTGAAAACAACATTGAAAAATGGCAACTGCTTAGGGATGGATGGCCATGAGGCTTTCAAAGGAGCTGCACCATTTAAGTGTGTTTTATTTACTCACAAAAACACTGTGCCAAGGCTCTTGTTCGAAGCTCTTATACTGGCTGTAATGGCAGCAGAATGGACTAGCACCATGCTGCATGTTTAAAGAGTGTGGGGAGGAGAGCACGCATGACAGGTTAAAGAGAAGAAAATGGTGAAGAACAAGCCTGAAGAATCGGGTAAGAGGTGGAAATTAGAGGGATTCCCCCACCAGACCCAGGTTAATTTCAATTGAACAAATAGGCCTAGGGAATAAGTTTCTTGTTTTGCAGTAAACAGAAAGTTTAATGCAAGTTTAGTGGTTTTAGTACAGAAACTTTCACCTGACTAGTTGTTGAGCAACAACGATGTTTATCTTTTGTTGCTGATCTACAAAGGAGGGGAAAAATATTCCGCAAATTTACATATAAAATAATAGGTTTCTAATTTACTAACCCATATGCCCTTTCGCATTGTCCAAAGAAAGAGGGATCATACAGAAAGTCTTTTTGGTGCTATTAAGGATAGTAATAACTATTGCTTTTACGGAACAAGGAACACTGCTAGTTGTCTGAGATGTCCTGAAGCTGCTGTTGTCAAATCCTAGCTCTTTTATTTGAAAACGTGGAAAGTTGTAGGAAATATTGCACACAGTGAAGTTATGATGGCTGCCTCAAGTTAATGTAATTTATGAAATTGAGACTTACGAAGCAAAAGAAGGAGCTAGGAAAAATGTGGGGAGGTTGGGAGGGCAAAGAAGGGGAGTGCCATCTGTGACCTATACTGCCTGTGCTGTTACAGTTGGATTGGTGCTGAAGATTTAGCTGAAGTCTTGATCTTCCTGTAAAAGGGAGAGAGGTACAGGCTCCAGAGGATACCAGTTTGTCAGCCAGTCCTAAAATGTATTATTTCTAATCTACCTTTGTTCCCCATCCTGATTTGCCAGAGATTTCTTGAGCATCTTGGAAGATGTAAAGGCAATAAAGATTCCTTGCTCTGGTTATTTTTCTAGCTAGCAGGTTCAGGCCATTATTTTTCTGTTACTTTCTCCTTTTGTCAGTTCTGATCTTATGACAGTTCTCCTGCTGTTTCCTGAAGGCTGTCTTGTCTGAAATGGTTTATTAGTCTACCTCAGTTTTATAAGCCACTTTGCAGTGGGCTGTATTAGATGTTTAAATACCCTAGAAGAAAGCAAGCTCCACTGATTTCTGCCTAGTTGCAAAATACGGACATTTTAAATACAGAAGGGAGTGACCTGTGACTGGATATCTAGTGCCATTTTAGATCTCTTAGCCTCCAGCTGCTGGGAAAACAAAGGCATGAGTCACCATAGACCCTCTCACATCTGTGCCAATCCATCATGGATGTCACAGATACCGTAGGGTATATAAGCACCCATGTTTGGACATCTGAATTGCTCCCAGGAGATCAGAACGTCTTGCAGTAGCTGAAAGTCTAAATACACAAAAAGAATTGTTCTGTCATCAGTGTGATGAAATGGGTATATTGTGAGATGGCAGCAGAGATTTTTTTTTTTTCACTATAGTGACGCCTATGCTTTTGCCACCACAACGATAGTCAGATTCTTCCCTGCCTATATTCCAGCCATGAAAAAAGCAGTTTCTTCCTAGCCATGATGAAAGAGAATCAAATGAATCATTCTCTATCTTTTAGCATAATGAAGATGATTGCTGACTTCTTATCACAAAAAGGCATGGGAGTACGTTGCTAAGTTGGTACTGTATTTGGAGCTGAATATGTTGCTTAGAAAATATACTTACAGATGTATATATAGTCTCTTGCTCATTGGTAATGGCATAAACTCCACATAGATCTCTTGCAATGGGCAAATGTTCAGCACTTTAAACAACTTTACAAGAACTTGAGAGCATTTGAACCTCCAAGAGGCAATACATTTTTACTTATTCCAGCCTTCTGAGTAATATTTTATCAAGAAAATAGAAAGATATGTTAGTGGTTAACAATTCAGTGTATTTTACCTCTTCTCCTGAGAGCTTACCTCTCAGAGTAAAAAATCACAACRAAAGAGACTAGAAGTTTTAAAAGATTAAAGTAGAAAGCCTTGTTTCACTAATGTGAGTTTCTCCTTGCGCGTCAGTTGTATTGGGAAATAGTCATCATTGAAGCAATTACTTCTGTTATGGAGTGTCACATTTTGGTAGATAATCTTTTATGTTCTGAATGGTACCTCCAGTTGTGTTTTCTGGGCTGGATGGGGAGTGTCTTATTATCTCACATTTCTATAATGTTAAGCAATTAGTGTGATGCTGGAAGACAGTTACAGCATTGTACAATCTCACATCAAAATGTCAGTGTTGCCAAAAGACATACAATATTGAAAACAATGTGATGTTATATATATCAAAACACTGAGATCATTGTTTGAATGATCTTCTCAGTAGAAAGCAGGATTTGATCTTTACAGTTAGGGCCTAATTCTGCACCCATTCAGTTACAAAAGCTGGGTGCAGGGTGATTTTGGTCTGCATGGGTGGAGTTTGCACAAGTCACTCACTTGCTGACGAACAATCTGCCATCGGTAAATGCCTGTGAAACTTGGTAAAGGCCAGACTGGAATGCTGTGAAAGAGGAAAGTGGTATTGGTATAGAAATAAACAGGGTGATGATCTCATCTGAGGGTGAATTACTTGAGCTGTATTAAACTATAGCTTCAATTGTCATGTTTCTGACTAAGGAAGTAGAAATTTTGGCTTCTCTAACTTTTAAATGTAATTTTGCAGTTTGCAGCAAGTGTAGCTGTACCGTGTAGTGTTGGTGACATGCACAGTCTTCCCTTCTAGTGAGAAAGTGACTGTGATTGAACAGCCCACGTCACCTTGGCCTACTGTAATCAAACCCCAATGGGCCATCGCCCAGCGTCTGGCCAGTCGGCGATCAGCGATGGACATCAGGGGGCAGGGAGCTCCTGTGCTCACAGGAAACAGTCGTAACCTGAAATAGCCACCTCTGTATTGTTGCATGAACATCAAATACTCCCTTGCGATAACATAGACATACTGTTTGTTGACTTATTATGCTACCGTAGCTCACTAGTAGTGATGTGCTTCATTTAACCCATTTTGTAATATTTTAAACTACGCATTGAACACACATTCATTCTGCACTTGGGGCCTGATCCAAAGCATATTAAATATGTTTAAAGGATCCAGTCTACTTGAGTGACTTTTGGCTCAGGCCCTCTATTTCTCTGAATGCTGTTGCTTTTTTTTTTTTTTTTTTTTTTGCTTTTTGTTCATGGGCTGTAAGGGTTTTTTCTTTCTTTTATAAATAGCTGCATTTAAAATAAAAGCAAGGAGTTGCACAAAGACAACCTGCATCTCTCTCTATGTATATATTAAATGCAGCTGTTGTCACATGTATAATATTGTAATTGAAATACTGTGGCACTGTTCTGTACTCATAATGTAGATGGTAGAATTTCTTATATAGAAAATATTACAAATTTAGATGAGTGAATACTGATACTTTTCTAGAACTGGAATACAAACGTATRCTTAATGGCTCTCCACTCTATAGTCAGATGTTATCCTGTCCCCAGCTACTCCTGAAAACTTTATCAGAAAGGAGAGTASAGAATTTATTTACAGCTGTCATAAGCACATTAAACTGCTAGCAGGATAGATAGTACTGTAGATTTTTTTAAAGTAGAATTAATTTAAAGAGAACTGCAAAACACACTCGACATCTTGGAACCTACATAGTATCCTGCATGTTTTGAAGGCTTTGTCAAAGAAAAAGCTTCCCCCAGTTGCTTCAGAGGCTTTAAAGGCTTAATTTTGATTTTAAATTGCTTATTTGCAGTATTGTCCTCCCACACTGCCTTGTCACGGTTTGTATGTTAAAATACACAAGTTAAAATAAAAAGCTTTTAAAGCAGCTGTTGGAGAAGGAAAAACAATGGTCACAAAAGTTCACAGAACCTTTGGTGCTGGACTAAAATTATCATTTGAACTAAAATTATCTGGCAAAGTAGAGCACAATTTCAATATGTCATAAAGTTGATAATTTGGATTAATATCTGATACATCTTTTATTATTAAGGAAAAAAATACTATTTTGTCTTTTCAGATGCAGTTGTGTGGAACCAGAACATCCTAGCAATAAAACCTTACGATACTGGCAGGACTACAATATATCTGCATCTGATGTGCCATGGGGGAACCTAACTGTGTCAGTAAGTGAAATATTGGAACTTAATAAATAAAGGCATAAGCATAAATAATTTTATCTCTCCTACTGCAGCAAATATATTGAAAAAATACCATGTTTTTTCTAATCATATTTGCTCAAATAAAGCATAAAATATGCTTAACTGCACAAAAATTAACATAGACTTTGTAGCATTATCTCCTTTTGTAAGCATTTTGCAGCCTTTGATAGTACACATTAAAGCAAGTATGTGCATTTTGTGCCCTGCTTTGGAAACTTCTTGACACGCTAGTACACGAGTTTGACTGAGATTAAGTCTAAACATGTCAAATGACAACGGATTTGTCCTAAATTCTGCCAGATGGAAAACCAAAGTTCCCTTGTGTAGAAAGACTCTAGAAGCACTTATYTCCCCTAAAACATTCTTACAGCTGTTTGGGCTATAAAGGAGAGGAAGGGGAGAAATTTTGTAACATTTTCTGTTCAGTGACCAAATTTCTCTCTTATGTAGGCCTTCAGTGTTATGTATGTCTTAGTTGTGTAATTTTTTTTCCGGAGAGGTCAGGGGAGAAACAAGCTACAGACAGTTTGGGGTGCTTGCATGGATATGTAACTTGCTTCTAAATGGTACACTTTTCTAGGTTTAAAGGATTTATTACTTCAGGTTTGCCTTCTTTAAAGCAACATTTACAACTTGATTAAAATGTCATATTGAGATCAGGCCACCACTTTTTCTCACAAATGGATCATTTCATTACACAGTCAAAGAGAATTGAGTGTAAAAGACACCAAACTGAAGGGTTCTCTCAAAAATATAACTGAATTAACCCCATTGTAGGCATAGCCAAATGAAATGCTTAAAAGCCAATCCAGTGGACTRTCTCCAGCAGATACTGTTTTTTCGTTCAAAGGCAGGAATGCAGAAGGACTGGTGTCCTCCTATCATGAGTTAAGCAAGACCTGCCTTCCATRGCTGCTCTGTCTTGATAGCAAGGACTGCTCCTCAATTCTGTTGGTGTGGCAACAGCAGAGGGAAAGTTGAGAACTGCTGGCCTGAGGGATTCCAGCAATCCAGAATGAATATTCTCAAAATTGCAGCACACTCTAAGAGCATCTGTGCAGGGGCAGACTCCTCCTCTCACTTTCTCAGATCTCTGACAGTGTTTTTCAGAGTACATTTGCAGCTGAGGAGATTTAAAATAACAGATTTTGTTTTAACTATAAATGTAAAAGACCGGCTGCATTATATAAAACCCTTTAAAACTTCTGTAAAAGCTTATTACCGAAACTTGAGTTTACATGCGTAGCAGTATAACTGACCGACTTTTTCCATGAGTCCCTATAGTTGTCAAAGAAATAACTGAACTTTTTCATACTTTCTTGTATTTATTTCTTGCAAGCATCATCAGGAAACTTCAGTTCTCCTGTTCTAGAGATGTGCAGTAAAAGGTTAGACCTAGTTGTCCCTAAATATTTGGTCAGTCTCACTGCACTGTCTTTTTTATTGCTCATTATTTGCTGTTGTTTCTTGTGTCTGATTTAAAAGTTTCAAGTTTCTGAAGATCTAGATTGGAACTCTCTCTTAAAAACAACAGTAGGACCAACAATTTTTTTTTGCTATCTAGGACAAAATGAGTGTGAGCAAAGTGTTTATTCTGATGGTGACAAAATCCTTTTCAGTAGGTCTATGATGAAATTCATCCCTGTGCTGTGCCAGCATCAAGGTCTAGCTCAGGCCAGGACAAGTTTTCTATTTGATGTCCCAGAATCTTGAGAATTTCTTCTGGATTTCCTGAGAATTTTTTTCCCCATCTAAAACCTTTATTTCATCAGTCAGAAGTGCATCATATTTATCCCAGGCTTACTGCTATACCAATATAAAAAGTTTTGCCCTCCTTTGTCTCACAGTCATCAAATAGCAACTGTTTTTTTTTTAAGCCAGCCTTTGTTCACAGCCAAAGTTTCTCATAACATGTCAAGCCACAGTAATGTGATGTGAGTCTCATGAGCCAGTGACCCAGTTCATTTGATACTAAAAGTTCATAATCTGGCAGGATATTGCTGTCTGGAATCTCTGATTCTGGGTGCTGCGTTTCTTTTTGCTTAATATGTGTGGGAGGATTTGGGAAGGAGAAGAAAAGGATTGCGAGTCCAGAGCTTGCAGCTCACATTTTTAGACCTACTCTTTATTTCTCTGCTTGCTACCTTGGAACAAGTATGATTTTAAACAACTAAGGATGGTATTAGAGAATTACTAGATATGTTTTCTACTGTATCTGCATATTTGATTGTATATTATATTGGATAGAACTTATGTTACAGATTTTGGGTTTTGCTGCATTTTATCAGATCGCCTTTTTTAAGAAAAAGATAATTTGTGGAATGTGCTGCCCCCATGTGGTATTAAATTTATTGGTCTCCTTTTAGGCTAATACTGTACATTCCAAGTAGCTTTTTCTTGAATTGCTCGGCCTGTGAAGTTAAAACAAAAAGTAAGTTCTTGAGAATGCACCAGCAGCACCCTTTCTCTTGGTAGCTTTTGAATTTCCTTTTCCTCTCTTGGGAGGAATTAGGAAGTGCAAATCTGTGTTTGTAAACAGAAAATAAATAAGTGTACTTGTTCAGTTTGAAATAAATCTCGTTCTGTATTAATGACTTCATTTATGGTATGCCTTAGTGACTTCATCATTTAATACTGGTTAAAAAAGAGATTCTTTTGAGGATTTGAGGGTTTTCCAGGCAGACTAGATATAAACGTTAGGAGTTTTAATTTTTAAAAGAATAAATACCTAAAAATGATTTTACTAYTTCTAGTAATACAATCTGCTTCCAATTTGGGAAAGTAATTGGAAATAAAATACCAGTGCATGCATGGATATTTTTCAGAACAATACTACTTTGCTCTCCCTGATAGGAATGTAAAAAGTTTCATGGAGAGTTTGTTGGACGAGCCTGTGGTCATCATGGCCCTTATGTTCCAGATGTCCTCTTCTGGTCTGTGATCTTATTCTTTTCTACAGTAACGCTGTCATCCACACTGAAGCAGTTCAAAACTAGCCGATACTTCCCAACAAAGGTGTGTGCCATTATTTTAATTGAAAAGTTGTCATTAGTCATGTGTGAGCATGAATTCCATCTGCACTGCAAGTTTAATTAACTGCTGGTGAAGTGGACGCTGCATCTTTTCTCTGTTCAAAAATTGTATCAGAATAAGCATGGTTTTAGCTGTAAGCACAAAATGGCTTAAAACAGTGAAGAAAAATAAATCCTAAATCACACAGGAATGTTTTAGTTAAAATTGTTGTTTCTYTCAATAATTGTAGGTACGATCCGTTGTCAGCGATTTTGCTGTCTTTCTCACTATTTTGTCCATGGTTTTAATTGATTATGCCATTGGGATTCCATCACCAAAAC
This sequence comes from Oceanodroma leucorhoa, assembly GCA_030449065.1. Lineage (NCBI taxonomy): Eukaryota > Metazoa > Chordata > Aves > Procellariiformes > Oceanodroma > Oceanodroma leucorhoa. Next base: position 8,073,122 of record JASVER010000003.1, read on the forward strand.
TTCAGGTTCCAAATGCTTTTAAGGTAATTTGTTGATAAATTGCACTGCCTTATTATTTTGACAAAGTAGTGTGCTATAGTGGGTTTATTATATTTTCTTTCTTTATCATCAGGGAGTAGTGATACTATTCTGAATTTTTCATGTTCACCAAGTACTATGCAACCAGTCTGATTTTAGTGGTCCTGTAAGTGAGCCTCTCCCATCAGGCCCCTTCATGCTTCCTAATGTCTTCTGTGTGAGGACCAACCTGGCTCAATTACCCAAATCCTAGACTACTGTAATGTTCTGGGGCTCCTTCCAAATTCTGGGCTCATTGTGTCAAATACAACCAAGTCTGTAATATCCCAGATGATTTTATTATATGTAACTTCTCTTTTTGATGTCATAGGAAGTTTAGCATTTTTCTGTGCTCTTACATAAATTCATTTTAAAGGAAATCATATCCTAGTAATGTTTTTGTATGTATTCTTGTGAAGCTGAAATGTAAATAATTCTTAGAGTTCTGACTGGTCATGCATGACTGTGTTTTTATAGCCCACCAGAGATGATCGTGGCTGGTTTATTACTCCTTTGGGGCCTAATCCTTGGTGGACAGTGATAGCTGCTGTAATTCCAGCCCTGCTTTGTACTATCCTTATCTTTATGGACCAGCAGATCACAGCTGTCATTATCAATAGAAAAGAACACAAACTAAAGGTATTCAGTCAAATAGTTATATTTTCACTGTTGTTTTCTGCTTCAGGTTATGTAATGTACCTTCATCTACTAGGATATGCAAATTTATTATATGTTACATAGCACCCCTTTAAATTGTTATGCTTTTTCTCTGTTGGTCTGTGTAGTACCTGTGCCCTGTGTCAGTGATTCGCTGCCTTGCAGAATTCTTTATGAATGTGATTTGGAACAGCGATTCTCAATCAAGAAAGTGCTATCCTCTATGCTTTATTAGAAGTATGATACCCATTCACCTAAAGAAAAAAATGTGGAAGTTAATAATTTCCTTAAGTACCATAATATTAATTGCCTCTTCAGATATTCACAGTGTTGTTCTACTGGATTGGATTTTGAAAAACTGTTGAGGGGTTATTTTGTAAGACAAGATTTTTTTTTTTTTTTTCCTCTCTTCATCCTTCTCTGTGGTTCTACCCACCCTTTTTTTTTTGTGCCCTTCCTATCTTAAAGAGGGGAGGAGAATAAAACCAAGCTTTAGGGGCACAGTGGGTTCTTAAAACAACACAGGACAACTTCCTGCTCTGTTCTCTAACACTTTAGTTGCCCACAGATGGAGAGAGAAAAAGGGACATCACCCCTCTGAAAAACTGTTGGGCAAAATCTAGCAGCAGGTTTCTGTACATGTATATGCAGTGAGCTTAGGCTTTTTTTGACATACTTTTAATAAGCAGCAATCCAATCCCAAGTTGCTTTAGCAAATGCATTTGCAACCTTCACTTTGCACTGCCTCTTCTTGGATGATTGTGACATTTGATATGTTCTTTTTTTGCCCTCTTTGTCAGCCTGGCTCTTCATGTCAATCCATAGCATTGCATGTGGTTAACTTGACAGATGCAGGAATTTGCTGCCAAGCTTTGGAATGTGTTTTTTCAGCACTGGCATCTGGGAGTCAGATGGTCCTCCTGGCTGCCCCCTTGTCTTGCTGCGTTTTAGTTTTGCTGGGGTCTGGTGTAGCATCACCTGTTGCTATGCTTCCTTTTCTTCCCATATGTCAGGTTCCTCAGATCATGTATGAATGTGAGGAAATGCTCTCGGATTCTGTATGCATTAGCAGATACATTCCTCATAAATGTGTCAGAAGGTAAAAAAAGGTGTCTCTGTTAGGATTTAGAATTAAACTCTTTCTTTGAGTGCATTGTGCCTGTAACTAATATCTGTGTTTGACACATCTCCGAGTTTGTCAAGATGTGTCTTGGAGATAAGACTCATAAGCACTTTTGGGGAGTGAGGGAAGGTTGCTAGAGTTGATTCTTTTCATTTTCTTTACTTTATATGAATTCCCCTTTTTAAATAATGTAAGTAAATAAGATGGCATTTTCATTTCRATATGTGGCTTACATTTTCATAAACCCAGACGCTTCCCATTTTAGAAGTAAAAGTTGTCTTCAGAAAGAAATGATTTGTTTGCTTCCAACTCGTTTTACCCTCTTTTTTTATACTTCCCATAGCAAATTCTGAATAGTGCACATTTCAGCTTTTGGCAGTCTCTGTAGCAAACCCTTCCAAGTTTAGTTTAGTTACTTTTTTATGTCAAAAGGCATTTGCATGGGTTTACAGGCAAGATTATGGTTCAACATATTCACATTGTTTGCATGAACATCACTGTTTCATCAGACCATGACATTGGATTTGTTGCCATATTGCAAAATTTTGTGGAGATAACTAACTACCTGACTTTTTAAAGGAAAATAGCTTGAGCTCCTGCTTGCAGATGCATGGTGGTCCTGCATACTTACTGAAGTTGAAAAGAAATACCCCTCTCTGCTATGGTAACAGATATCTATACAACCAAGCTTGATGCAGATCATTGGTCATTTTCAAGTGCAGGTTGTACTTGCAGGTTTTTAAATGTATCTAAGAATTGACCAAAGAGTTTTATCCACTACTACAAAAGCAAAGCAACATCCTCCTGTTGGTAAATTTATGGAGTATTTGACTACTACAGAGATGATCCAAACCCAAAGGTTTTGTACTGACTTCTCATATGAATGTTTATGATACTACTTTTAAGTATTGAACAGGGAAGCCAGTAAAACAGTACCTGATGATGAATATTATTTTATAGTTTAATTTAATATATATCTTAATGATAGTTTAATTTCTGTTAATTTCTAGCTATCTGTTCTTAGATAAGATGAAAGCGTGTTAGCGAAAACTTACTGCTATCATGTGCTTACCATCTATAAAAACTTTAAAAGGATCGATGTGGTTTTATGGCCCTTTATAGCATAAACTGACTTTGCCAATGTTAAGAATTTAGGAAAGAATCAAAATACATATTTTTCTGCCTCCTGTGTAAGAACGAATGGAGGGTCTATTAAGATTAGTGCTGTGGAAAAGTTGGCAGTGCAGCTGGATGTTCTGCTTACTGTTCTCCACAGAAGAGATTTAGTTAAAACAGAAAATGTATGTATTTTCCATTGTCTTACTAGTATCTCTTTTATAAGCAGGAAAGGTATTTGGTGCCCACTCTAAAGTGGATTTATGATATGTACACTTAACTCTAACTGGAATGAGTCTAATAACATTAAGCATTTCTTGTGAACTAGTAGGAATTTCCCTTGGATAACCAGTTTGCCATCACTACTGACCCAACCTGGATAGCACATACAAGAAAGCTATTTTTTCCTACAAGTCACCAATTTTTTAATTGTCTCTAACTGTTCATTAGGTATGCCTACCAGGACTGTTCACCTTAATTCAGATGTCATTTTATATCTTCTTGCTGTCATTACTTTTTTTAACAGAAAGGATGTGGATACCATCTTGACCTACTCATGGTGGCAGTCATGCTCGGAGTGTGCTCTATTATGGGATTGCCGTGGTTTGTTGCAGCCACTGTCCTCTCTATTTCCCATGTGAATAGCTTAAAACTGGAGTCAGAGTGCTCCGCTCCAGGGGAGCAGCCAAAATTTCTTGGAATCCGGGAGCAAAGAGTCACAGGGCTCATGATTTTTATCCTTATGGGCTCATCTGTCTTTTTGACAAGTATCCTGAAGGTAATTTGGGGAAGTAAGGAAAAGCTAAAGAATACTGCACTGCACTGAACATTTCACTGTTGGTAGTGTATTATTTAATGAGTGCCCTTTCCAGGCACATTACTAATGAGCATAATGTTACACAATGATAATCTAAAGTGAAATTCTAAGTTTGCATAATAAAATGACTAGGGACATCTAACATTTTTAAAACAAAAACCTTGTAATGAAAATCTGGCCTAACTGAAGTCAAAGGGAATTCTGCCGTTGACCTGTAGTATATGAAGATTCACCCTTTGTCTATACTTTGGGCCCATGGCAAATTATCATGAAACAGTCATGCTAAGTTACACCAATAAGTAAATTTATTTGGAAAATTTAAAAATACTTTGTGACTTCTGGATAATTTAAAAATATTTTCACAGTTGCAAGAGAAGTTCTATGTTTCATTTCTTGGACATGAACATGAAGATTGTCTCATGCTGCCTGCATACTGAACACAGTTCACCAGTGTCCTGAAACTGGGTGTCTAGTTATATGCATATATAACATCATCTATATACATAATACTTACTATTTTTAGAATTATCTGGCCTCTGTGAAATCAGTGAGAGTTTTGTCACTGGCTTCAGTAAGACCAGAATTTAGACTTGCATGTTGTCACAGTGAAGGCAATAAGCCCTTAGAACTTGTACTTCCCAGTAGTATTTTATTAAGTATATCATAAAACCTTTACTTTGAAAACACACAGAACATACATTTTGTGGTTTTAGTATTTAAAACAGATACTTAGCTCTGGTAATATTCCTTTACCTGCACACTGTATACTGAACATTTAAAACAGTCTCTTACAAAATAATTCCATAAAAGTCATTCGCCCATTTTTTAAATGTTTACAGCACAGAACATTTCTTTTAGCAGTGTGAAGTATTTTGTGTGTGTGTCTTGGAACATTTTTCTGAGGATTATGGCTTTACTATTCAGATACTCTCCTTCTTTTAAGTAAAGAATTTAAGTATGTATCAAACACTTTCACTTTTCATATAGTTCTGTTAATTTTATTAATAGTGAATAAAGTATGTTGTAATAACTGGCCATGAGAAGAGGATAAAACTACAGAGCCAGATTCTTCTTTTGCTTTATACTCTGAGAAACATTATTAATTTGTAATTGAGTGACTCTGAATTTAGAACGTGTCTGATTAATGCAGGCATATGGCACTTTGAATTTCAACTGTTTAGAATGTCTTTCTAGAAGCATTTAAAATTGTTAAATGGTATTTAATATGCTCTTCCCTTTCTTTGCTTGTTGTGCAGTTTATTCCTATGCCAGTACTTTATGGAGTATTTCTTTACATGGGTGCTTCATCTCTAAAGGGAATTCAGGTAAAATGGATTTATGAAGAGTGTGTTACTGATGATGCTTTCTACAAAATGTGTAGCTATTCTTACTATATTATTTTATTATCTTTTCTGTATAATCTTAAAGGAATGTTGCCAACCTTAAATTCTTGAAAGTGACTCACTTAAAAAAGGAAAATGGATTCTCTCTAAATAGAGTATTCCCTTTAGGTAATGTGCTCCAATTTGTTATTTTTTAGGTGCTGATTTTTCTGTTCTCCCTTGTTATCAAGGGAATTTTGGCTGAGCCTAAAAACTGAGTAGCAACTATCAGGCTCTCTTCCCTCTCCCCTGCCTTCCCGTTCACTTGCTTGCCTGCTGCCTTTTCAGCTTCCAAGTTAGTGCCTTTGTACTGGTACGCTTGATCTTGAAGTTTGCCTATATGAGGCTTTTGGCTAACTTGCCCTAAAACTAACATAGGTGAGATTTTGAAGATATTTTCTGTGCAAATAAATGTCCCAGGCAGGGCAGTGAAACTGTTGCAAATCCCATACTACTTAATTTCTGGCCTCAGGGATGATGGGCAAGTCTAGTGGAAGGGCAGCATTCCTGCAGTGGCCTTAAGTAGGAGCAGCTGGCGGAAGCCAGGGCACTCCAGCATTCAGGGGAGGGTTGGTGGTATCCTGTGTACCATTTCTCCTGGATGACTGCAGCGTTAAATGGCATGGCGTCAAATCTTTTCACCCACCTGACACAAACACTCAAATTTTCAAGTGTGCCTTTGGTTATTGTTGAAAGTTGAGGTATTGATACGCCTTCCAAGACAACTGAGAAAGAACAATCACATGACGAAAACATGAATTATACTGTACAAAAGGTTGTCAAATACAAAGAGAAAAGAAAATGCCTGATTGTTTCTTTCATTATATTTAAATTTTTGATTGCAAGTTAAAAACGTCATGCTTTTTTTTTACCTCTTTATTATTTATAGGCAAAGCTGGCAACATCTCATGGTTTTTTGACTGGTGTTTTCTATTCAGAGACTCTTCTTTTATAACTTTGCCTAGCTCTTACCATTTGGGTTGATATTCTAAGAAGTGTAGTTTGGCTTTTACTGAGGTTTAGATAATTTCAATTTAATATGGTTCAGCTGTTGCTCAGAACAAGAGTATGAGAAAGTACACTATTGAGGAGTGTTTTTAAGGCATGCTAAAATCTGGCTATCTTTACTTGGAAAAGTGATAGCAACCCCCTCCCGTTCTCCCTCCCCCAAGCTGGGACAAGGAATTGAGATCTGATAAGATGGCTTTTGTGGGAGGATGTGCTCTTTGCTGTTTCTGTGAAAAAGAAATCTGCTCAAATCTGGCCAAATTATAAGCCTTTAAAAAATGCAGTTTGCACATGCTCAATAAAAATTGCTGAAACTTGACATTCCTGAAGACTGTGTGAATATAGCATGGCTCATCCATGCAAGGAGAAATGGTGCATCACTGTCATCACTGTGCCATAGCAGCTGACACAAAGTCTCGGGTCAGTATGGAGCCAAATAGGTCTGAAAAACAAGAACCTCTCATGTACATTCCTAACGGCATGGCAGTTGTCTTTCTGGCTGGCCTTTTTTTTTGTTCATGGTTTTGTGAAGAAAGTGCAATAGGGTAAAGAAAACAGCCTGGGATAAAGTGTCTGGTGAAGTAAACTGGAAAAAAAAAAAAAAAAGGAGTTTCATCCACAGGAGATAAAAGACTGAAGAGATCCCTCCATGATCACCTTTTTGTGTGCTAAAGAAAAACAGAAGTTTAGAATGTATTAGAAAGGCAGTGTAATAGTGCGTATGCCCAACAGGATCAACCAGCTTCCATTCAGTTTGATTGACAACTGATTCATGTCTACTTTAAAGTCTGGCTTTGCCTAACCTTAAGAGTTCTTGACTTGAAATCTTAGCAGTACTATTTTAAAGTAACTATTTTCTCTGTGTATGACATATTATGCAGTTATGAGCAGGATGTTTCCTGGAATATGACTATACAGAATGTAATTCAGCAGAATCCAATATCTCAGCACATCTGCAATAGAAATACCTAGGGAGACACGTGTATTAAAATTGAAAGGAACTTCAGAAGTATGACTAACCAAATAATTAAACTTTACTTAAATAATATGATTCTCATTCTTACTCTGGTGGCTCAACCGGAAAGAAGATGAGTCCCTTTACCACCGTTGGACTAGTATAGATTCATGGCTCATGATTGTAACTGAGGTAGTCGTCTTCTGTGCTCCTGAACTCTGCACAGTTTTTGCCTTTAGAATAACAAGCCAGATTCTTAGGATATTCAGGATCTCTTAGGCAGTGTGTGAATGTCAGCATAGATGATCCTACAGCTCCTTTTGATTCAAACTTTTTAAAATTTCTCTTTCAGCTTTTTGACAGGATAAAGCTATTCTGGATGCCTGCAAAGCATCAGCCAGATTTTATTTATCTGAGGCATGTTCCTCTTAGAAAGGTCCATCTCTTCACTGTAATTCAGCTGAGTTGTCTTGTGCTCCTGTGGATTATAAAGGTTTCAAGAGCTGCCATTGTCTTTCCTATGATGGTATGAAATATTTTTTATTTCCTCTAAAAATCTCTTTTCTTTTCACTTGTAGATAATTATTATTGAAGAAAAAAACTAATTATGAGTAGGTAATTACAATATTGCTTCGATTAAATGTTCAAGGACAATTCATACTATATTAAGTCAGGAAAAATTCTACGTATAACCTCTAGTTTGAGTCTAGGTTGCATTCTGTTTATATGTGTGGATAGCCCAACTGTGTATTCTCTTAGGGAAAATTCTTCTCTTAAAAAAAAAAATATGAAAATTTATTTGATGTTTTATTTAAGGAGTAGTCCTTAATCATTTTACAGAAAGAACATTTGCTCCTTAAGGAAGATTGTTCATTGCACTGAGGAACTTTACTGATAGTTCTGTGCCTTTCTGGAAATAAAAGAAAGATCTATTCTGCTGCTTAAGTGATTTCTCTCCGATTATTTCACTAATTGAAAATAAAAGATACCTACTGACCTCAGTGATTGTTAAATGCTTCAAGCCATACCTCGTCTGAGCAAAGGAAGACCAGCTGTTAGCCTATCCAAATTAAAGGATGACATTTGAGCTGTAAACTGTGGTCACTTTTGAAAGTATTCCTCTACAAGCATATTTGTTAGTTTTACTTGGTTAATTTCCTGATTCTTTGAATTAATATCTCTACAGGTCCTAGCTTTAGTATTTGTCCGAAAACTCATGGATTTCTTTTTYACTAAGCGGGAGCTCAGTTGGTTAGATGATTTGATGCCTGAGAGCAAGAAAAAGAAGCTGGAAGATGCTGAGAAAGAGGTGGGTCATGGTTTCAGKTTTTTTTGGTGTGTAGCACTTTATAAATTTCTTCTTCAGACATTTAGAGAAAATTCTGTAAATATGGCATATTCCATGCAATAGGCAGACTTGTTAACAGTATACAAACTGTAATATTTTCATCTTTTACATAAGTCCTTTTAAAGTTGCAAATCTAATAGGCTTAGGTGGAGATGTCTATTAGATGTAGATTCTTATGCTGCCATACTGTCATATAACATAGTATCTACAGAGCTCCTGAGATTGCTCCTGAGACCCACTCAGATGATGTGCAGGGATGAACCTGTGTCTGTAGGAAAGCCCACAGATGCCTGGGGCAATTTGATGCTGCGTTGGGACTGGTCTCGCCCTTGCTGGAGATGCTGAGGAGAGCAGTACAGAATTTAAGGGGCATGGCATGTCCCAGCTACATCTGAGCCATACATAGGTCACATGCCATCACCCTGTGYCCTCCCCACCCAGCAGTGTCATAACCCTGTGCAGTATCCCTATTACACTCTGGGCCAGCATTTTCCTTCTGCTACTGCAGAAACAATTTACTTCCATTTTCTAATGAAAAGGTCAGTGATGCTGCTTACCCCTGTTAACCAAATCCTCAGACTCTTACTTACAGCCTGTGGCACTACCACCCAGTTGACTGTTTCAGATCTGGACTCCTTGTCTCCTTTCAAAGAATATGCATTTCAGATAATTTCTTATAAACTTCATACAGGACAGATTCGTAGACATTTCCACTCAGAATGTTCCTATATTTTGACAGTGAAACACATATCTTTCTGATTGTAGATTTCTAACCAGTTTTGCATCTGTTTGATAGCATTTTCATCTAGCTTCTGCTTCATGAATTGCTTGTTTGAATATCATATAAAACTGTGGGAAGATAAAGTAACTTTACATGTAAGGGATGGAGGTCTTTGTCCTTTGTCCCTGGTATCAGCCACCTGATCAATGTCAACTGTTGGGGAACATCAGTACTGGGCCCAAATAAATGCGGGACAAGTTTCAATGGAGAAACACTAACTGCAGGAGCAGTAGGTACAATATGTTGGTGCCAGGTTATTTTAAATGGGAGTTGTGTGTCCTACGCCAGCACTTTTGAATAGTAGCATGGTATGAGGCTGTGGCAGCAGCGGGAGGTGAAGGTGCAGATGATGCCACATGGTCTTGGCAGGCTTCTGGGTCACTTCTAGGCAGGAGTGCTCTGGGGACAGTTGTGCATATGACCTCTAAGATGCCCTGAAGACGTCTGCAAAAGCCCGGGACATAACCTTTTGGTGGTACAAGGGTACTGCAAAAACTAGACAAYATGAATGGATAAATCAGCAGTTTATCCTTGGGGATGCCCTGAGATGTGATCTGACACCAGTGAAATGGTGTGTGTAAGGATTCCCATTGGTAAGTCTATTTGCAGAAATAGGACATGAGCTAGTAATTTGAACATGTAACTATGAAAACTAGATTTCTGTGCCTTTAGGACTCTTCCGTGACCTTTGACAACTCACTGCCTCATCTGTAACCTGGAGAACTATACCTTTCCTTTCTTTGACACATTCAACGTACTTTCATAGAATATGTTTTGGGGAAAAGGTTTTACATAGGTGATAAACATCATGATGATAATTTACTATTTAGTATGTGCCTGTAAAACTACCAGGGTGAAATTAAAATACATGAGTCATTGTTTTCCCCCTTGAATCAAAGCAGACCAGAGAGTTGTTTCATCACAGTATCTGTTGTCATCACAATTCAGAGTAACCAAAAGTAACCAAGGTAGTTCTCTTCTTGTGGGTCTGGTTATTGGAAAGAATTCCTTGTTATCCTTATGTTTTGGTTATATGTCACTTTCCTTCCCATGCTTGATAGGGTGGCATCAGAAAACAAAGCTGGGAAAATCTACCGGTGTTACTTTATTTCATTCACTGTCTATTTTGAGAGGTTATTTTTACGTATTTTGGCATTTCTAAATATTTGGAGCTATTATTAAAACTGTTCAACTGTCAAAAACTTATGAAGCTGTGAAGCCTGGAAATGACAAAATTAACTAGTAATAAAACTTCTGACATGTAGCCTAAGGAATTAATTGGAGAGTTGCTATCACACGGCTTTTAAAAATAGAAGTTTCTACCCACAAGAATATTCAGAAATATAGTTGACAAGATCTGAAACTTATTTGATTGGATCCTAATTTCATCACTTAAGTTGTTTTTATATTTTTAGGCCATGTTTTTCCAAGGCTTTGTACATTTATAGTGGAAGGCATTTATATGCCTTCTTCTCACAGACCTCCTTTGGAAGCCACTTTGATGTTAATTAAGTCTTTCTGAGACAGGAATGAAGAAAGTGACTTCTCCCATTGGAGAAGAAAATGTTGTGACTTTTAAAATAGTTGTAATAATGAAATATACAAGAAACAAATTTCTGTGCAGAGAGGACTTAAATTCTGCTGTTTTGGAAAATTGTACTGGCTCTTCCAGCTAATACCAACTTATCAATATGTGTGATGCACGTGGGATTCTGGGTGATCTGCCAGAAAATGGTAAGCTCTTTTTGGGAGAGCCAGCTTACACTTTCAAACAAGGCAGCAGCGTAAACGGTTACAAAGACATCTAATAAAGGGAAGAAAGATGTGGAGGTCTCTGTGTGTCTGTTACGCTCATACACACACAGTGCAACAGTTTAGGGCAGGATTTGATGGTTACATTCATGTGAAGGCACGTTAACTGGCTGTGGTTTTCCTGACCTAACAGGGGTGTGAGCCTTGAGAATCCTCCCTTGAGCTGTGGAACCAAGCTTGAGCTGATGTCTGAAAGACAGAGACTTGTTTTCCTTTGTTCTTGCAGGCAGGACATGGTGCTTGAGGGGTGTTGTGCTGTTCTCCCCTCCCCCTAAGACAGATTTTTCTGAATTTGTAAATATTTGACAAAAAGATTTTTGGTAGATATGTCTCCTAGTTCTCCTCACTTCCTGTTACAGAAGTTTTTTCCCTGTTCAAGTGAAAACTAATTTTGGTGTCTTGTTTCACTGCAATAAAACTGTATCAGTATTAAAACTGTGTGTGCAAACTTAAATTTGGCTTCCCTAATTTTGGCATGTTAACATTGCAATGTATGTATCCTGTTATGCAAGATATTTAAAATTCACCATACAGTTGCTCACTCAGTGTTAGTAATTTTTCTCTTTCTTTATTACAAAAGTGTCTCCTCTATTTGGCATTGAAAAATAATATTAATTGAAGATACATCTTTTAAAATAGAGGCTTTTACATGTCAAATATTTAAATTAAGAGAGTTGAAAAGTATCTTACTTTAAGAACTTTAAACAAATACTTAATATTAAAGGAGAAAAAGGATTACAGTATATACATTTCACTTTTCACAACATCGTATCCTGTCTTATGTCTAAATTCCTTCCTTCTAGGAAGAGCAAAGTATGTTAGCAATGGAAGAGGAAGGGACTGTTCAGTTACCACTAGAAGGACATTACAGGTAAAATATACCTTTCCTCTTTTAGGTGAGTTGCAATGAAATAAAATAAACATGCCACGATATTTAGTTTTAATGCTTACTGAATGTCAGGAGGATGTTTGTCTTGTAACAGAGTACAGATATGAACCATATACTGCAGCATGTAACAAGCTCAGCCCTTTTCTAGGCTTTCCACGTGATCTCACAGTCCCTAGGAAAAAGACACACTAGCTGGAGTTTTCCCTTGGGCAGGACTGCAGGATCAGGCTGTTCATAATGAACCTTGCCTTCTGACATGCACAGTACGAAAGGAAGATGTAGAGCAGGTCAAACCCTTCATTCTGATGCTAGCAGAGAGCCAGGAAAGGTTTTGAACACACCCTAGAAAAACTAGGTTCTTACAGTGTTACATTTTAAAACATTCTAATTAAGATCCTATCTATGTGAGATAATAGGTGAATAAAGAGCTGTTCAGGGTAGATAAGGCATAATGCAGGGTTGACACAACTTAAGCATGAAAACCTGTGTTATAGATAGTAGTAATACACGTGGCCAGCCCATAAGGACTCTCATTTACAGTTTTCAGAAAGAAAGTTCTTAATAAAGTTTTGACATATCTGCTGATAGTAACCTCTGCATTACTGTTGAGTTCATAGGAACACTATCTCAGAGTGGCCTCCTCATATACTTTAACAGAAAGTTACCCTAATGTCTCCCAAGGCAAATAACTGTCTTTGTCTCTGAAAAATCCCAGCCTAATTCGTACTTTTGATTCATCACACTTCTAATGGTCTGGTGTTTTTTCTTCTTTTATCCGTATCTTTTTGTTCTATTTTATATTAGCAATACTTAGCTTAATTTATCTTGAGGTGTGATCTATATTGATCTATAGTGTGTTTATTTAGGTAGAGTTGCCTGGATAATATCTGACTTTCTGTACTGTAAGGGTAAGAGTCCTATAGCTAAAAAGAAGAGTCAAGACATTGGTTGATAAAGTGGTTCCCGAAAACACTGTGAAAACAAGTTTACTGAGGGCTTACTGAATGTCAAGCCATACGTAAACCATGAAGTCAGGAATAATACACAGGCAGGCCCTTAAAACATTTAAGACTTTATTATTCATAAGTGTATAAATACGTGTTGGAGCAGTCCATGTAAAGCTAAGGGCATAATGGCTACAAAGGGCTGCTTAAAGCTACTGATTAGCTTGTTTAATTGGGGCATTTTTATTAGAACTCTTAAATCTTTGACTTTGTCAAGGTTTTTCATTGCTTTTAAAATTGTTTTAAAAGCAGGTGGAGTTTCAGAGCATAAGTACTTTGAGAATTGTTAGGAGCTCTTAGGATTCTTGTTTAATCCAACTATGCCACTGGTATGCTGTGAGATCTTGGGCAATATTTAATTTCACAGTTCCTCATTTTTCTCTGTGTATTAGTTGGAAGTGAAACAATATATTTTATTGATGTTACTGTGATTAATTGCTGTTGGAGGAGGAAAATGCTAAAAAAGTGCTAAGATATTTTAAGATAATACCTAAGTCATTGTTCAGGATTTTTGAAGTTTAACGTAATTTCTTAACTTACATTGCAGTTATTTATTGTCATCACTATCAGTTTTCAAGGACTTTTGTAGAGTTAATAAGTAACAAAGACTGATTGCTCATTGTTTTATTGTGTATTTACTTTTACTCTTGCCTAGAGATGACCCATCTGTGATAAACATTTCTGATGAAATGGCAAAAACTGCTGTGTGGAAGACATTGTTGATATCCTCGGAGAATGCAAAAGATAAGGAGTCAAGCTTTCCTTCTAAAAGGTTTTAATTTTTTTTACTACGTCATACTTTATATGTTGGTGTCAAACCAGTATTAGAATATTTTGTTAGGGATTAGAAAGATTTCTAGCATCTTGCAGTTTTATTTCTTGAGGTTTGCTTTTATTTATGTCCAGTCATAATTTTCTGAGCTCAAAACACGAATTCACTATGTACATTTATTAAAAAAAAAAACAAAAAACCRAACAAAAAAAMMCCCCACAAATATTTGCATGCTACTGAGTTGTGCTACAGTGAAAAATGAAGTTGAGCATGCCTGATGCTTGTGTAATGAACCACCAGCCTACACCTAGATATTGCACAACAGCTGTTGTGTTTGTTCTGCTTGCTTTTGTTCTTTCCTCTTGAAAAAGAAGTGGTCGTCACTGCCCTGGAAATACCTATATGAAGAGACCAGTACTCTGAATGCAATCTRCTAGTATTGGGAGTGAAAATAATTTTAAGATGGCATCACTTCTTTTCATTTTTCTGCCAACTTCACTTGTACTCAAAACAGTTAACTACTTTTAAATTTTAGTCCAGACAAATGTAAAATGAATCAACGATGTTTTATCTGTGCTACAGAGTTATTATGGGAATAAGAAAATATTAAATACAAGCACAGTGTGATTGTAAGAGAGATTTTCCTCTGTTTCCACAAATTTTAAATTTAACTATTTTCTACTTAATTGTTTTATATCATATTTTTGTCATAAGCTCCCCTTCCTAATCACTCTAGAAGCTGATTCCCCAAAGGTAAGACCCTGTCCCCCAACCTTTTCCTTGATTGTATCTTGCAATTCAAAGTGGTGTATCTAGGAACCCAAATGATTTAACTTTGTGTAATTTTTGGGGAGACAGAATGAAAAGATATTTCAAATAGGAATGTAAAATGTCTTCATCAAAGTCACAAATTAATATTAAAATTTGAAATTTATTGTGTATTAGAAATAGAAACTGTAGATGTGGTATATTTAAATGTTAAATTGAATTTATTCCTAGATTTTTTTCATTAATTCTTCGACTTTTTAAAAATGCAAAATTATATTCTGCCCATTTCCAACTCTAGTTTTCAAAACAAGTTTCATGTTTGAAACAGTTGGTCATTGTTTTATGGCGAAAAGATGCAGTAAGAGAAAAAATTTTGTAGTGAAATACAGTTTATAATTTTGTCACCCCAAAAGGGCATGCTGCCTTTCAGTGTTGTTCCTTTCCCTAAACAGCATAAACACGATGAACAGTTGATGACCAGAGAATCTTCATTTCAGACACCCATGGAGCAGCCCACTAATGTGATCATTTTAATGCTATTTTCACTGACAGTCAAAATAGCAGCGTAGTTCTGATTTGCCTTCCACCCTACACATGGGCTGAAAAAGGATCCTGTCACAGTGAAATCAGTGTGGTGCATGAGAGAAAGATGTACAGGACAGGAGGGTTTTCTTACCTTATGTGCCTCTGCTGTCCAGGCTGTGAAAGCCTGGAGAAACTGATGTGGTATATTCACAGCCACTGGGTATGCAGTAGTTGTAATTTTTCTGGTGGATGTTGCTTTCTTTGATGGTATGATAGATTATGTAAACATGTGCTGTTTTTACCTGAAATTTTCAACGATCCTTTGAGCAAAGAGCATCCACATAGACTGTGGCTCAGACAACATTGGTAAAAGATGATTTGGCCTTTCCACTGCAGTAAAATAGAAACTCATTTTCTAATGAGCTCATTTTCAATCTGTTCTAGTATCTTTGCTCATGAAAACAAAGACTCGGGTGAAAAGGAACTAAGGGATCACAGGTTTTACGGTTTTAGGTATGAGTGTCCTGTTGTAAAGAAACAACTTCTTAAAGAATCTGAAATCCTGCTTTTTCATGTGCTCTAGCTTGTCTCAGATTCCTAGACAGAAGTGGATTCAAAGAACTTTAAATCTGGAAGGCTTGCTTTCTGATAAGCACAACCATAGACAACATTAATCTTAAATCATATTAGAGATAGAGCTACAGAAACACTATATTCCTAAATGCATGTATCATTACATGAAGATATAATTCAATCCTAGGTAAGTACTGAGAAAAAAGAAAGCTTGGAATGGTAACAGTCGTAAACATAATTTTTGCAAATGAATCAAGATCACCAGTATTACATTACASAATTCCCTTCAGTGAAGGGTTTCTTACTGTAAGGGAGAAAAAAAATCACATTGTTTTGAAATTAATTTTACTGATGCCTTTTGAAGTTCAACTACAAAATTGTTTAGTACTCCTTTTCTTGTTGTCAGGTCTACTTTCTTATACTAATCTCTCAAAATATTATTAAATGGGGATAATTAAGTTATGATACTGTGCTGTGATTTATGCAATGCCTTTTACATAAGGCACTGATCAATTAACAATGTAGGGCGATTTCTGGAATACATAAGATCTGGAAGTTCTTTGTACTAATTAAATACTGAGTTGACTTGGCCAATGAAAGACTGGCCAATAATAAATGAAGATCATCTCCAAAGAGAGATTCTTAGGCAGGAAGCGTTTATGAAAACGACTTCCTAGCCTGATGCATGGATAATATCTGTCATAAGCTCTGCCCTGTCCCTGGCTCTGTGAAGTAGTACAGTGTGTGCCAGTTCTTACATCCCAAACTCATAACAGTATTTAAATGAGATTTACTTAGTCAACTGTTGCCTAACTGTAGAGGCACCTGAACTTTACAGTTTTCCAACTTTAATTTTTCATTATTAAAATTCCTAGGGACCTAAAGGTCTGCTTTTGAGCCTGTCTTGGTAGCATTGAACACCAAGGCACCTATCTGAAACAGAACCCTCTTTGGTACATGTAATTAAATATTCCTTTGTCTTTGCTTATAATATTAAGCCCTTTAGATAGCAATTTCAAAACATATGCAGAAGATATGACCATGTATAGAGGGTAGTCCTAGCTACCTCTCCAATACTTTTAAAGTATTGGAGAAAGAGGCATCTGTCACTTTGTAGATGGTATGAGTTCCCTTCTCTACCTGAAGATACGCAAATCCTGCATCCCAAAYCTTCCTTCTCAGGCTTGTTAGACTACTTCCTTGGTAGGGAGGAAGAGCGCGCCAAGTCCCTTACAGATCTGCCAGTTACATGTTTTACTGGCAAAAGGCTGGACTTAGTCCTTTTTTTTCCAAATTTCTCAGGGCATTAAAGCCCACATCTGCAGATGCTCGGAGATGTGAATCCTAAATAGAAGGAAGACTTTCCTGATATCACAGAGGCACCTAAAACTTGGAAATATTATAGACTGTAAGGCACACAACACATCCTCGGTGTTTGCTTTTACGAAGCACAGGTAACTCTCTGCCTGCTGTACTGCTGCACTTCAAGTTCACCCCCAGGAATTTGTTTGCATACCCTTTGTGTGCAGAAAGTGTAACATACCCAATTCTATCACTGTTCTACAGAAGGTGACAGATTTGGCAGTTGAAGTGGCAGAAGTTGGTATTCTTTAGCTATTTCCATTAACACCTCTGGAAGCTGCCATAGGCATAGAAGTAAGCTTTGGCTGAACTGAATTGTATCCTTAAAGCAATTTTTATGTGAAGAAAAATGTCAGATGATTGTAAAATTGTGCATGAATCACCTTAAGAATTTGAGAATTGATCTTGCTTTCTTTAAGCCTTGTGTAACTCAGCCTATTTCTCATTCATTCTAGTTAAGGAATTATTCCTATGAAACCTGGTAGGTTATGTGCTTGATACAGGTTTGTTCTCAGAATCTTTTTTTTTTTTTGGATACTCTGCCACTCTTTGTTGAAGGCTTGATTTGCCTGTGTTGTGGAAGCCTCTTTGCATTTTCGTAGTGTGATTGAAACTCATTGCAAGAACATGACTTTTTATTTATTTACACTGTTGTAAATTAGGACCCTCTTCACAAAAAAATCATCTGCTTTGCACATATATTGCTTTCTGTAGGCAAATCAACAGTGTTTTAACTGGAAAAAAGCTGACTCCAACTCTGAACTCTGCTTCAGAGTTACTAGTGATATGTCTTTTGTATGATCTTTCAGGCTTTTTTTTAAAAAAAAGTTATTTCCTTATAATGTATACATGAGAAAGTATGGATTAAGCTCCAAATGGGAAATATTGTCACTCCCCACCCGACCCGCCTTCTCCTGCTCTCCCCAGTCAAGACTGAAAGCCAAATATTACAGTTGGAAATTGGCTTGCACTGCTCTAGTTCAGAAACATTCCTTCTAAATGCACATTGAGCAACAGAATACATTTTAAAGACAAGAAATACTGTGACCTCTTGTTTGTGCCATTTAAGAAAATGCTGGTATTGTCTGAGAACTGTACCATTACCATTATTTAATCAATTAACAGTTGTATTTGCCAAAAAAAAAACAAAAAAGAAAAAAAAAAGTGGCTGTCTTTGCTTGCATGCTGGCTGACTTGTCTGTCTGCACATCTTAAGTTCTCTACCTACCTTGTCACTAAAATGCTGGCTGATGTCTTCTGCACCATTCAGCACAGAAACTTTCACTTGCTTCCCAGTTTGTGCTATGCAGCATGAAAAATTAATTAAAATATCAGTGCAATGTTGGTTTTCAAGTAGATCATTAATATATATGATAGTGCTGCTGTAACTCTCTTTTTTTTTTTTTCCCCCCTTCTTTTCTTAGTGCTGAAATCAGAAAAGAGAAGAAAGCTGACTCAGGGAAACGTGTTGACCGGGAGACTTGTCTATGACTTGTTCTTCAATTAATTTTTTTACAAACAAATGAAAGGAGTGCCACAACCACGAAATATAAATGATTTGACCTTGTAACTTTTGTCTTTCATCTCAAACTAGCACAGGTAATGTAGTGCAATATTTGTGTCATTTCACCTTGTCTACATGTCTACATTGTCTAGTATCTGTGTAAAAGTCTGCAGTAGCCAATGCAAAAAATCTTCATGTTCTTTGCTGATATTGGCCATTTATCAGTATCCATATCATAAATTTAACAAGCAAAGTTTCTTTCAAATTCAACTTTCCTGTTAATAAGTTTGTACTGTATTTTGCTACTTTTTCTGTGTGAGAATACTTAATAATCTTCATTCAAGATGAACTTGAAAACACTTGTTCCAATTTTTTTTTTTTTTTAAATCACCTAACTCGAGTAAATGATGTCAGGAGACCCAAACTGACAAGCAAACATTAAAGTTCTTAAAATTAACAACTGATCTGACTCTCTGAACAAACTGACAAGGATAATCCTTTCCTTCTCAAGCTGTCCTTTTGAAGTCATGGATTACTCTTGCAATGAGGATTGCAGGGTCAGATTTTGTATTTGTGACGTTTTCCTTGATTTAATACAGTGTATTTAATATTCAAATTTGTATGTAACTGGAACATAGTCATATATATATAAAATATATATTAAAAATATATATTAAAACATTCTCACCTTAGATGAAAAAACAACACCACATCCTT
The DNA here is from genome assembly GCA_030449065.1 of Oceanodroma leucorhoa. Classification (NCBI taxonomy): domain Eukaryota; kingdom Metazoa; phylum Chordata; class Aves; order Procellariiformes; genus Oceanodroma; species Oceanodroma leucorhoa. Next base: position 8,092,292 of record JASVER010000003.1, read on the forward strand.
TGATGTGAAACATGGGTACAGTATTTCTTAAAATGCAATCTGTGATAACAGTATCTTATCTTGTATTGTATGAATGTTGCTGTGGTAGGCCAAACCAACTGCATTATGTCATTAAGGAATCCATTATTTTATAATAGGGAAAATTTTGTAGATACAGACTATATTCCGTATGCAGTTATATCATCTGCCCAATGATTTTCCTCTTTGTTGGCTAAAATACAACCACAGAAAGGGCATGTTTATATTGTCTGCTCTCTCTACTAACAACTGTAAACCTCTTAATTTCAGAGATTAATTGTGTAGAATACTTAAATGGGTATCCTGCTGTTGGTTTTGTTACAGCTCTTCACTATTCCATCAAGTATGTATTGATTAAAAAATAAAAACAACATTGCAAAGTAAAATGTGGCTTTAAAGCCATTACAAAGACATTTTTCATAATGGATTTTGTTACTGCCTGATCCTTTAAGCTGTTCTTTTGTGTAAAACAAGGACTGCGAGATTAGGTATTGAATTAATAGAGATGTGGAACAAAAGTTTTATTGCATTATTTGGAATTCACTGATTTTTAATTTTTTTTAAGATAAATTTTTAAATTATTAAATGAAAGCTAACTCTCATTATTACCCTATTACTTTGAATCCTGCAAGTAAGAATGACAGTCTTGTAATCTCTATAACAACTCACCTACAGGGCTCTAACATTCCCCACCTTTCCAAAATATGATAATCTTTCCATAGACTTCATGTGAACAACTCTTCATGTCCAGCACATTTAAAGTATTCCTTCTAATGTTTTTGTGCATGTGAGTGTGTATGTTTTACTATTTTAGCCATAAATGATAATTGCATTTTGCTGCAAACTAATAGGGTCACTGTTCTAAATTTGACTTGGCATTATCAAAGCCCATTAAAGGCCATTTTTATGGAGGAGAAAAAAAAATCTAATGGACACAAAGAAGGCTTTACATTTAATTCAGTGTTTGTATTTGTAAATTCAGGAAAAAAATGCTGATGCATTAAGGTTAAATGCTTTGTTTTGTGTACTTGATGATAAATCATAAGATTCCAATTGTTTTGAGGTTAGCATAGAAGTTCAATACTGGTTTGTCCCGAAAGCAGCCTGGTGGTATTTTAATATGTTGCTGACTTTGTTACAGATAATGTATACAATCAAAATGTATTAGTTTCACTTGACCAGCTCTTGGAATATTAAGAAATCAGTGTATTCAATGGCATTCTGTATTTCTGTTCAGTATTTCAGAGTGGTTTTATTTTAAAACAGTCACTCTGTTCTTGTGTGAATTTAAATGCTATTCCAATGTTAATCTTAACATTCTGAAATCACACACAATATAGAGCAAATGTAATGCTATATTTACTTTTAATTTCATATTCCTGGTCAAAATTACTCTATTTCTTGGATGTAATTTATTACAAAAGTTTATGTGTACATGTGAATAGACTATTGTGTTTTTCACAATTAAGAAATGTTATGTGAAAATAAATATTTATCCTAACTAATTTTCAATTTTATTTTTGCACTGCAAAGCCCAGAACAAGTATACAATACAGTACAGTATTTTAAATATCTACCTGACACTTGAATATGCTTCACAAATTAATGAATTGCAGAGCCCAGTCCTGCTCCATTTCCAAGTGGAATCTCATTGAAACGTGCAATGCTACCAGTGATGGCTGGCGGTGTAACAGTAAGTGTGCTGTCAGGGATGGCACATAACTGACCTGTTCCAGGAAGAAAGTGGGAATTAAATTCTGATTTACTGGTCGTGAGTTGGTTCCCCTTGCTCCTGGGAGAGATGATGCGGACCAGGCAGCAGCGTAGTTGGGTCTTTTTACAGATCAATAGGTAAGGTCATACWATTTAAAATTCCTCCATGCTACGATATTTAAAGTGTCTTAATAGTTGAACAGCAGCTTAGCCTATTGTGGGAGCTTCTGCTATCTTCAGGACCCTAAATTTCTGCTACTGGAAAACTTTTGGGCCTTAAATCCTAGTACTGCTGCCAAAACCCAATACTGAAAGTATTGACTCCATCTTATTAAATCCCTTTGAGCTTCATCACCAATTTTTAAACCAAAGACTGCAGCCTGAGAAGGGTGTTCTGTTAGGATTTTACACAAAGTGTATTGTACAACAAACCTAAGTATCTATTTCACATGGAAAAAAAAATACACAGGAAAAAAAGGTAATTAGTAGGTGCCTAACTAACTCTAGGATGTGGCACTACTTCAGGCACAACTGGTCCCTAGTGCTGGCTTTGTACATTAATGAAATGAGCTGGCTTACTTCTGTGGCCTCAGTTTTAGGTATTTACCTGTGCTCATGCATTTCAAGTAAGTTGTCAGTTCCCTGAGGCAGCTGTATTGTCCTAGTGTCTGCATTATTTTTGGAGCTGAGAGAGATCTGGAGAAAACTGGACACTAAATTGATGTTTATTAGGACACTTACTACAGCAATAAAGCAAATTTTTTTGTTTTAAAACAAAAATAGAGCATCATGCTCTATTAGCAACATATCTTAGAAGTTGCTTTCCAGACAAAGAAGTATAAGATAATTAGCATTGTACTTTGTTATGCCTCACAGATAGGACAGTTAAAACAGGACTATGTATTGAGAGCACAGAAGAGTTTCCCAGTTAGATGCTAGCATCAGTAAGGTAGGTCAGATACAAAGAACTGCATCTTTACTTAATGAAAGACTTACCCAGACCATATAATTTCTAGTTTTATTTAAAAGGGTTTTTTTTTAAATGCTTCTCTGATTACACTAAGGGMATACTTGCAGTTCTTTAATGAGGGCATAGTTAATGTAGGTTTTGGATTACAGAAATACTTTGTCTATATGACAGTGTGAGTGATAACATTTTTTAAAAAAAAAAGCAACTATTTGCCCCTTGCACACACAAGGCATCCAAAAGTTCATAATGATCATCTTTTTTATCACCTATCTGCATTGCTGTGACCTACCTTTATACTGATTTATGTTTCTTTCCCTTGAGTCAAATGAATCAGAGACATGGATACTAAAACCTCTTGGAAACAACTGACAGCCTGTATCCTATAGAACTTTTAACACTGGTGCCAGTCTACATTAGAACCACTAATAAATTGAGCCCAAGATTATATTTGTAATACCCATCTTCAGTTTGTTTCCAAAAAAAAGCCTTATTTTGTGAGTCAAGGAGTTTTTGGTTTTTTTGTGAAACCGAAACCTTATTTGCCACCTCAGACCCCCTTCTCTTTCTCATTTAAGACAAGCTGCACAAACTGTCTTGACATTCTCCCTCATCTCCCCCATGCTTTATCTGTCTTTACATTCACACCTAATGTCATTAATAACGCACAATACATACATAAACACATGCTGGCATCTACTATCAAGAAGCTGTGTTACATAATCATGTCACACTCCATTACATGATACCATTAAACAAAAGCAGAAAATTCACTCTAAGTCTCTCTCAAAATTAATGGATTTTTGTAAAATTCTAGGAGTTTGTTTCTTGAACAGTATTTTTAATGATAGGGATTACACCCCCTTTCATAACTTAATGTCATTATTATTTTAAAGCAGCACAGTTTGTAGTACACGTGGGTTGCACCTTTTCTATCTATCTATGTGAAAGTAAAAAAACTAATCTTATCTGCAGATGGAGAAGCCTACCTGGAGTGCTGAAGATAAAGCAGAAGTTTACTGGTAGGCTGCAAGGGAAAGCAGGTTTGCTAAATAGCATGTTCACATGAAAGTTACAGCCCAGCCCTTGCTTTAAGTGACTTCAGTTTGCATTGTGATGTTTTATGTTTGAGTGCAAGGAATATATCCTATTCATCAGTAAATAGGAAATTTCTAAAAAAAAAATAAAAAATAAAAAAAAAATTCTGTCCCATAGAGAAACAATGGTGGCTGCTAGAGGTCCCAGATAAGATTTTACCAGTACAGATTACCACAGTAGCAGACTTTCTGACTATATATTATGATAGGAAACAAAGAAATTGTGTCATTGATTTGAATAGGTATAATTTAAAATCTTTGGTGAAAGCTGGTTACATGCTTCCCTTGCAAGACTTCTACAACTGTAATCCAAGAGATTGCAGAGAAAACACTAACTCAAGGAACTGCAGTAAACAAAGTGTTTCACACTGCATAGAAAATATTAACACTGCAGTACTCCTGCTACTGTTTCTAAAATAATAATTGATCAAGCATTAGGTTATTTCTGCAAAAGCTGTTTAAAGTTTTATCAGTATTTTCACAGAAATGATCACAGGGTTCATTTTATTTTTTGTTGGAAACATTATTTTTATTCCTCAACTGATCTCCAYGTTGGTTTCTCTGTAACATTTTCATCATTCATTACCCTAACATAGAAACTGGACTGTTTCTCTTTTAGACTGAAGTATCAAGCAAGTACCATGCTTTCAAGAAGTCTGCAACATACCTACATTCTGGTGATGTTAAGACCTGATCAAACACAATCAATAAAAATGAAATAGTTGTTTGGCAACAGAAATCATTATGAAGATTAGCATTTCATTGTGTACACAGGTATCCCAAGAACCGCCCCTTATCTCGATTCATAAAAGTTATACTGGCTCAGTGTGCATGAGCTATAGAGTTTTCAGGAGAAGTACCATCACTAACAACCAAAATGCTAGTGCTAGGGCAGTGAGAAACACTGCTTTATGAAATGGCTCATATGGGTATAAATATGCTTATGTGCTTGACCAGTGATGGCATGGTCTTTGTCGGTATACCACTGTGGGAAAGAAAAATACAGAGAATGTTAGTTCTAGCTCCATCTAAATGATATAAATCAAACATGGTAAGACATAAAAATGCGCAGACATTTAAAATTATCCCAGCATGTGGCTAATTCAGCATGGAGGCAAAGACATGATGGTGGTAGGAAGCTGCTGGGATACTTTTGTCCCTGCTTTGTGTGTGGGATACACCATCTATTCATGCTAAAAGTACAAAATTATTATATGTGGCTTGTCCACATGCACGGTAGATGCAGCTCCTCAGTTTAGAGTGGTGCCTGATCCCTGCTCCCTGTAAGCCCTGCAAGTTTGGCTGAAGAACAACCATGCACTGGTGCATTTCGCTTCCTTCTACACTTCATCCTTTTCAGCACTGCTCCCCAAGGGCGGGGAGAAGGTAGGAAAGGAAGAGCTCRCACCGTAGTCTGAGAGTTTCCATGTACAGCATAAGAAGGGACAAATAACTATTTGACTTAAAAGTTTCATAGAGAAACACCAAAAGTGACAGACAGGTTATCTTGGACTTTTAGCTGAAGTTAACCTTTCCTTATACCCTACCTGCAAGATACTACTAATTGGACTTTGGGTATATGCAAAGATTGGGATTGGCTTGGCCATTTGTCTGAGAACACAAAAAAATTAACAAAATGAAAGATTAGGGAAACAGGGCCAAATATGAGGAGTTGCTTTACATTTTTTCTTCTACAGACTATACGTGGGTGCACTATGTTAAAATTTCAGTTACTGACCATGAAATGCAAGTATGTGAACTTTCATTTAAGGTGGCAGTTGATTTATACCTAACAACAGGGAGCTTTTGCTATTATTCTGGTAATACAAACCCATTTGTATGATGATAAACAAAACAGAAGCATACCATTGCCTGAAAATCCACTTCGGCATCAACAAGAGCTTTGGAAATCTGCGCCGCTTGCTGAAAGTGAACATTATCTGAAAAGTGAAGAAAAAGAGGAAAAAGGTAAACAAAAAATTGCTTCTGTACTACACTGGGGGAAAAGCAAAACAACAAACACAGAAGACTCCCCAGCACTGCTGACTGAAACACAAATCAGTTGCAGAAAGCAATATTATTTTATTGACGTAAATGTAACAGCCTTGCCCCTTCATGCTTTTGTTTTGTCAGTAGTAGAATTGCAAACCTGTCTGTAATACTAAAATGTCTAATTAACTGCAACTCACCATCTGCTGTTCCATGAATAAGGAGATATTCAACTTCCTTGAATTTTTCAGCTCTGGCCATTACTGTTGAACTCTGAAATTAAAGAAAAGGGGAAAAAAAAAAAAAAGAAAAAAGGTGTTATTTGTTAGAAGATGATTTGCTACCAACTGACTTTGATCCCTGTTGACACAGTCTGGGGTCCTTCAGATAAAAACCACCACCCTGCCCACCCAGACCCCCAAGTAGCATGTTCACGTACCCAACAGCACCGTGCTCGCACTCAAACCATTCTGCACYGGTCTGCAATTATTACCAAGGGTTATGTCTGCAAAGTAACAGGCAACTCCAGAGGGGAAGAGTTTTTGCGAGCGAGATACACATTTAATGCGTTGCTAACATGTTGTTAGCCTGCAGCACACCACTTGCCATGGGTTTCCTGTGCGACTGCAGACAAGTTAAAAAAAATGTTGCCATGGCAACAGCGCACCCTACGATAGCGAGGAGTAGCTATTGCAGAGACTGCACGCCTTATCTTCCCCACCAAAATGTACACTACAGTTTCCCTGTAGGTAAGTCAACAGAGCTAGTATTTCATCAATCTCAAGTAAAAATGCCTGACAAAAAGTTTAAAACAATGCTCTCCCCCAAATATGACACAGAAATGCCTGGAGGAAAAAAAAACACTAGACCAAATCTATAAATAGAAGTCAAGCTACATTTTGGGAATTGAAACACAATACTGTGATGAAAAAAAACCTAAAAATCAGCAACTAAGATTAATCGAGAAACTTAAAACACAGTAACAACATATTCCCTACAACATACTAACCACCTGAGTTGCTACTGTGACTAGGTACTAAAGAATGAGGAAAGTAAGGACTGCAGGTAAGATCTTTAATTTGGGCAAGGAAACGGAATAGGATAGTGCTCTGCCATGAGAGTGGGAAGAAGAAAAGGGACAAAACAAGACATTTTAGGCTCAGTAAGACAACCAGCATAATGGGGCAAAAATACGTTGAATGAAATTTCCTTCTATTGGCAACATTATAGTGGTTCTCTGCTGAAGATGACTGCATCCCGGTGGAATTTTTCTCTATATTACAGCAACTTAAAAGCTACTGTGGCAAGGAAAAAAATAGTAAAAATTAGGAACAAAAGAATGTAGTTGTTTTCCCCCATCTTGTACTAAAGCTGTATCCTTGCACAGGGATTTGCATTTAGTACCCYCAAAAAGTCAAATACATTATATTACCAGGACACAGAAGTGTTCTAATTTCCTTATGTCTCTTGTACACCCATGAATCTTTAAAGCAAGCATAAACATTAAATTCCTTTTGTTATGGCAGAACAGCATATCACAATCCTCTCATAAGTGAAATGAGGTCTTTGTAGTTATTCAACCAAATTTAAAAAACAAGTTCAGCAGAGAGAAAAAACCACCCTCCGATCCGTAACATGGCAGTTGCCCTCTTTTGATAGTGAAAGGCTGCAGAGCACCAGAAATCCCATCTAATATATGGAAATGCATGCACACTGGAAGCATGACGCTATCCATTGAAACGCATTGGTATCATGGAGTAAGAACAGATAGTTACGAGACTGCCAAAATCTGGAGAGAGGACTTTTTGATTCAGTGAGGAGCACTGGTACAGCAGCCGACAAAAAAAACCAATTCAGAAAGTAATAGCCCGGTGAAAAAAAGGAAAGAAAAAAAAAAAAAAAGAAAAAAAGAACCAAGCAATATCCTTTGAGTGAATCGTTTTCCACATGTGCAGAGGGGAACTTGATAGATCGCCTTTGTTGTAAGCTTTCTTCCAGCAAATCAGTGCTGGTTTAAGGGCCAGCAAACCTTCGGCGAGTGGAAGCCAGATTTAAGCCACACTTCTGAGAACTCGACTTTCCAAAAGCAGTTTAGAAAAAGGATGTCACTATTTTTCCCCTCCAAGCATTAAACAAAATAAAGCAGTTTGTAAAATACTTCAGAAAGAAGGAACACACAAAATAGATACTTTCTCAGGTTTTTTTTGTCACTTGCAAGTGATGTCTCACTTGCTGTACCCATACTCAACATGAAGAGTCCCTTCCCTAAAACGTGCTTTAAGGACACAGTACTTCTGCCAAAAAAGAAGGTTGCAATCTGAAGTTAGGCACAGTTACAGCACAAAGCAACAGAGCAACAGCTACATCAGCTGAACAAACCTCAAGTGGACAGCAAATAAATACAACTTAATTTACCCCTTCGGTTTCATAGTTATGCTGCCGGGACAAAGGTTCTGAAAAGGTAATGTGTACGAGTACTGAGAATTAGGCCCGGCTGAGTATAACCGGCTTTTCTAAAGATCACACAGCAGTCAACATTTTATCAGCACTCCACAAACAAGTTAAGTTTGGCTGAAACTGAAGGTCTCTCTCCCTTTAGCATATTCTCAGATAATAGAACAAATGTCAAATCAGTACAAGATGGCATATTTACAAAATTGTACCCTGTTTTGCATAACCTAATGATGCAGCAGTTCTTAAGGACTGAACATTTCAAATCTGCTAGAAAAAGATTGCCAAATCTATGACTGTTTCAAACTCTTGCCAAAAGCATATCAAATTCAGAGTGAACTGCAAAATAATCTTCTCACAAGTTGAACAGTCTCTTCGGTATGCTTTACGTGGCTACTGCATCTGACCTCTAGAGCTCTGCCCTGATTTAATCTCAAATCTTTTACAGCAGTGACACTTCTTCCTGGGCAGACAGCTGCTCTGCCATTCAGCCTAGGATCCCTACACAATTATACTGGGAGCTCCACCCATGCTCGCTCCTTTCTTTTACAAAGCTCTAATTTTTAATAGTTCACAACTACCTTAAAAGGCACCGATCGCACCTAATTAGCCTACTTAGAGGAGTGCGAGTCATCCCTCAGACTTGACTCTTGACAAAGAGTATTTAACATCTCAGATTCTCTTCCTTCAATGAATGTGAAACCTAGTGTCACAGTAACACAACGGTAGGGTTGTACCCTTCTTACCACAGCTAGTTCCTTGAGACTATATTCACATACGTCAATAATACTCGGTGCATTAGGAAGGCACCTCGCAGCATGCATCTTCTCCAAGCAGGTGTGTACACRGCCCCATTTCTTTTAAATTAGGGCACACGGGACAGAGTTCATGCCACCTTTCACTTTTCAAGCCAGCTTTATAGCGGATGCAGTAGGATAGAGAATATATGATGCAGCACGCAAACCTGACAGTACGAAGTTAACAGTTCAAAAATGCTTTAACAGCTTCAGCTAGGAGAGCTTTCTGTACATGTCTTGCATTTACTTGCTAAAGAACATYCAGGTCAGAAGACAGCTCTCGTCAGCAATAAGGGGCCAGGAGGCTGGCTATTGGGACTGGGACATCGAACAAAGGGGCTGTAAGCCAGCAACATGCTGGGCTGAAGTCAGTAAGGGTCTTCAGCAACAACAAAATCCCACAACTCTTCCACTGATGCTACATGAAAAGCAACAAACTCCCTTCTCGAGCTACCCCACCCCTCCAGGTTTATATGGAAAAGTAAATTCCAAGTAATACATTATTTGGGGCTTTTAACAAACAAATGAGGACTTAAGTTGCATTTTCCTATCTCGAGAAGCAGCAGTGAAGTGTGACAATCTGATCTGTGCGATTACCCCTCCTCCATCTAGCCACCATTCTCCCCAATTAGTCCTCTGAGTAACACATTTGAAACCTTTAGCTCTTTGGTACTGGCAGTTTCAACGTGGCCATTGCCAGCAATGGATACTATGCCAAGAAAATCCGACTCCTGGCTTGAAAGGATTAAACAGTCCTCTGTTGCCATCTGTGCCGTGAAGCTGGTGAATGACTTTGTGCACCCAGAGCGTTAACGTTCGTTCTGCACGACGACAGTAACTTCTATTTACACTGCTACCTCGCAGACCTCCTACTGTTCCCACTGCCTTAAAGAAACACATATGAAAAAAAACCCCCATTGCAGGCGGCTGCCGGCTGCTGGTCAGTCCCTGCGGGGCCCGAGCAGCTCGCTGGTTAGAAGAGGCAGACGCAGTACCAAGTCTTATAGCAGTCACTACCACTGCCCTCAAGTTTGACCAGAACGTCTGATATAGCAGTTGACAAAACTAGATTACTGTAGTGATATGTCAAAACAAGCATTTTAGTCCATATATGTATGTATTTATGTTTTACCATACTTTTAAATCAATGCAACAACCCCCACCCTTTCTTCCCCCATGACACTTATTTTTTAATGCATCAAGACACGATCGGTGCTAAACTGTCTTCTAGCCTATTTACCAGCCCAAACACAGAGAATGCCCCGTCTCTTTAACACCCACGTTTGGTCCCAGCGTCACCGTGGCTGAACACCTCTGTGAAACACCCCAATAACTAGGGCACAAAGTACCCCTCAGATCCCTCACAGTTCTCCAACAGCCACTGTATTTCCACCTAGATCTGAAATTTTACAAAACCTTACAGAAGGCTTGGGCTGCTCTGCCCTACGCCCAGCTACCTGTGACTTCAAAAAGCCCTTGAGGCAAGCCAGCCAAACAATTCGTCATGCCGTAACAAGGSCAAACGATCTACAGGTATTTTGCTGCCATTAGATCACCTGGAAATYCCCTCACTTCTGGGCAAACATTAGTCATTTTAGACCAAAGCTTGGGCACCCTGTGTTCGTGGAGACAGGGCCAAAATTCCAGCCCCGACGCTGCTGGCTCTCAGTTGGTCTGCAATTTGTTTGATGTGATCACAGTACAGACAGACTTGCCTACTCGTCAAAGCTTCCTAATATTTAGGAGATTTTGCTTTCCCTGAAAAAAGCTTGCAGAAAGCAAGAAAGTTCACACAATACCCATTTTTTTAAAATTACATTTCAGAAAGAACTGGAGTACATTTGTTTTGGTGGAAATGTTGTTTAAGATAAAGCATAGTTTGCCCACGAGCATATTAAATTTTATAACAAATTTGTTTCTTGGTGATTAAAATAAAACAGTTTTTACAGCTTGTTTTACAGTCTGCAAAGTAGCCAAATGAAACCGAATGTAAAAAAATCCCAAAAAAACCCACCACACCAAACAAACAACAGAAAACCCACACCATCCAGCAAGCAGTAACTGCCTCGTGCAAATCCAAACACACGAGACTACAGCCTCTAAAAGCACAATGCAACAGTTATAGCTGGAAAGAAGAAACAAAGTCATTTCTTCCCATGGGGAAGGAACTAGATATATAAGGAAAAATAGAGTGGTTTAGAAAAGAAACAAGACACTTCAAAAAATAAAATAAAGTGATTTCTTTCTTACATTATAGTTGTTCAGATTATCGCTTGCTATAGGAAGGCCCATGTATCGCTCCGTGTATATTGAATCTGTAATTAAAAAACAAACAAACAGAATATGCTACTTAATTTTCAGTCTGTGTGTCTACCAGAAATTTTACCCACCGATACAAACAATAAGAATGCATAGTGGAAATTAGAAAAAAAAAAAAAAAGATAAAAACAGATTTTCCACAATGAGGCGTGTAGGTAATCATCATTATTTAGAATATTTAATCTTGTTGCCATGGACACCTGAATGCTGAATATTAATAAAGTACTTTGTGTCAATGTTACCTTATTGTTATTCTTTCAGTAATCCTAAGAAAATTACTGAAAATCTTGCAGTAAATGACTAGCATTTGAAAAAATCTTAGATATTTTATCTAAATGTTTACTACTGAAAATCTATAAAATGAAAATGTAGCAGTAGATTAGGACTCACCTTGGCTCTATGTTATATATAGTCAAAATTAAGTCTCTCTGATTTTCCACAGATTTTTCAGCATGATATCGTATTACTTTTTTTGCAGATTTGCTGCTTTATTTTAAGCCATACAAATCAACGCTCTGTTGCCATATTCTGATGTCCATTTGATTTCTCATCAGCGTTGTCGCACTGKTTTTTTTTGATGTTGAATATGCATGCCTCCATAACCCTTTCCTTTATCTAATCAACTAAAAGTGGAATTTCAGACATCCTGATCTTAATTAAAAAATATTTCCTGCCATACTATAATATTCATGTCCAAAACATTATGAAAACATGCCTACATCCTCAACCGACTACTGCTAATACCTGACAGTATGATTTGATCTGTTGAATTAGCCAGAGCACATAATACATTATTATACAGCCTCTGTGCTAGTTGCAGAATRATAAATTATGCCTTATTTAGCAGAGGTTTGCCAGGAAAAGCTTTCCCTTGAATGTTTTTGGACAAATMGAAACCAGAAAAATGTCAAAATGTGGTCACATTGTACTAGCACATATTATATTTTTAACTGTATATAATTTTTTTAATCTGGAGGAGGGCCCCTGTAACTGTATATATAGCCTCATGCAACTACAACCTTGTACACTATAAGCTTGAAGCATGTACAGATTTGTCCACTTGTTCACATTTTTCTAACATCAAGCTATTCTTAAGATTAATTAGATGTATAAAATCCAAATTTTACACTCTAAAAGGAAAAAAAAACCTGAAGGCAATTCAAATCCTAGTCTGTTAGGAATAGCCTCACAGTTCATTCTTGTAAGTGAGGTAGCATTCTGAAGAAGCAAAGTCTAATAGCGATGGATTTCTGACACACGATACTGGTCTCGGAACACGTGGCAGCTTTGGAAAGCAAACACAGACACATTACAGTACTACTACAAATATTACAATAATTTAGCATTCATTAAAGGTTAAAGAGATTACCTGGAATTGTGGATCTGACTTTTTAAAATGGGAAATAAGATTTAGGGAATTGGTCTAATTCCAAAATGCAGTATCCATGAGTTCATAAAAACAGACCAAGCGGCATTTACATGGCATCTAGTAGATAATCAAAGTTCTGCGCTATGAATCAACACTTTGCAGCATGTGCACTGCAAGACATATGGGAATCCTTGTAACGAGGAAGCCATCACATACCATAATATTGCCAACGTGACACAGGGGCAACCGCTATTCCACACTTGAACACGCCGCTTCCAGAGCCAAGCACCATGGAGGTCACATATCCCCCATAAGACTGAGAAGAAAACATTGCTGTTATTTTAGTTGGGAAGAAAAGGATGGGGCCCATCTGCTAAACGGTTCAGACATTTATAGGCTCAGCGTTTTTCACATTAATGAACTCCATTCTGAATTTGGGTCAGATCTCACCCAGCCTGCTCAGTGGGGGAAAGAGGCATCAAACAGCGCCTGGCAGCTGTGGCGCTGATGAATGAGAACTGGCTGGGGAGAAGGGGCACAAACGCCGCTGAACCGTGACTCAGCGAAGGATGACAGTGGTCGGTAGCACCGTAGGCAGCAGCGAAAGACGGGAAACAAGACACTGCTGAGCCCTGCGTCCCGCTCCGTGCTGGGGGAGTGGGTGGAAGCAGAGCTCGGGCCCACAATGCGCCCGATGAGYAGTTGCACCAGGGCATCCGAAAATCTACAACTCCCTCGGAGCAGGCCTACGGCAGCTCACTTGCTAACTCTCCTCCGAAGCGTCAAGAGCAAGACTGTGACCGGGGAGCGGAGGATCTTCTGCCGAGTCTGTGGGAGGAACTGTGCAGCAACACGCTCCTTGCTACGCACAGAAAACTCACTCGCAGTCTCGCCTGATACACAGATGAGTAAATACCTGACACACCCGAGCATGCAGGCAGCAAGATACCTAAACAATGTCACCGACTGCCCAAATGGCTGCCCTCACTATAGTCTGAAGGGGTTATTTAGGAAAACGTGCCAACCCACTTTAAAAAAGAAGAGCAATTTTTGGATCTCATTCCTGTCTTGAAACCAGGTTACAGAGAAATGGAACTGTATCTTAGTTCAAAGCCCTTAAAGGTCTGCTCCACTGAGCTSGGTCCTCCCAACGAGATCAGCAAAGTAACGCACGTACTTAGTAACAAAACCCATGTGTAACTATGTTGCCTAACACGGCCATAGTAAAGATATTACTGCCCAACCTATGGCAAACAAAATTCATGTACACCGACAGGCTGACAACGAGACGCTGACAATCTGAGAACTCGAGATAAAGAAAATCTGTTTGCCCACAGGTTCAGTATCCAGGATGCATCACCCCAACCTAGCTCCAAAGGCGACTGCTCTTCAACTATTCATCCCGAGGCTCATAAGGAGTAAGATGGGAATGCATTGAGTCCTCCATTTCTGTAGAAAGAATTTCCCTCCCACTAAAGTCACTACTACTACACTTGACTTCATACAACACAGAGACGTTTATCCCCACAAGAAAAGCTACTAAAGGCACCACCATCATCATCTTGCCATCAGGCAATTTATTCACTGGTGCCTGTCACCAGCAGTGACCAAATTTCAGCTAGCAATTTAATTCAAGACCCTGCATGCAATCCTGCATATACTTAAACACAGTATGCTTAAACAGAGCATGCAAAAATACCCCCCGTGACTCCAGAAAAAACAGTGAAACAGCAGCCTGGGACAGAGAAATGTTCAGAGTTTGAATCAAATAGGTATTACTAACACTACATGCGCACTTAACCTTGCAGCTGAGGGGGGTATGTATATGCTATTAAACACTCCCCTCTACTGTGACGGGTTTTAAAGACACATCAAAGTCAGAAATCTGGCCTCCTGCTGAAATAAAATATAGCCAAGCACAACAATATAGCAGATTTAGATATTTTCAGGCTGCTAGTAAGAACACAACCACCATGCCACGCAGCTGGTTCACATGTAGTTTTAACATCTTTTTTTTTTTTTTTTTTTTTTTTAATTAGAGTCATCCAACTAATACAAAGAGATGCTAGTGAATATATACTTGGATATTTTTTTCAAATATTGATTCATCTTGTACATAGGAACTTGGCAGTATCCCTTTACATTGTTTTTAATCCCTATAGTAGTCCTAATTTCTGTTTCAAAGGCTCCTGAATCCTTGCAAAGGGACAATGTATACAGGCACTTGCAAGATGTATTTCATCAGTTCAGTTATTGGGCTGTGCCGTGACCCCAGAGGTGCCTCACACTAAGCACTCCAGCACCTCACACACAGGGCAGCACAACAAATAGTTGTTACAATTAAATAATAGACCAGACAAACTTATTTGAGTACTTACCCAACCCCAAATAGCTATTCTGTCCTTATCAATATAGCCCATTTCAGAAAATTTTCTAAAAGCAAACAGAATAATTAAATGCTTAATGGATTGCAGGTATCTGCCATCATACAGACGTGCCTATTTTCTATCATGTCTGCCTCTTTCTATTGTACAAATAAGCATTTCCCACTTCAGCACAGTGACTGCATATAGAAATGTACATMCAATACTTCAGGCACCAGTATCTTTAAAAAATTCAGAAAAACATCTGTGCATGTGAAAAACCAAAACCTGGACGGTCTGTAAAAGCCCTCAAACCACACTCAGTGACATTTGTAGTGTATTAGGTTAGATTTCACCACCTGCTTTGCCCTTTTTCTTTTGGTCCTTTTTTTTAAAAAAAAAAAAAAAAAAAGAGTAACACTCAAATTGCACCAGTAAGGGACAGGCTGACACCTGTAAATCCAGTCAGGGTTTAAAAAAAAGATTCTGAGATGCTATTTGTTTAAACTCGTTAACGTTTTAAAATCCCCAAAAGCAAACCCCGTAAGATCACTTCTTTGTGATTCAGAGAGATTCATACTGACATCATTTGGTTTAGTGAGGTTGTACAAGCATAAACCAAGTGTCAAAGATGAACTATGATGTAAAGGCCAAGTAGTTCATACAAATAACACTGTCACAACAGAAACTTGCAAAAAGCTTGGAGTAAAACTTCCAGCTCTAAGTTCCTTGGTGGCATGCTCTTCTACTAATGTGACAGCTATCATCTCTATAAAACCAGGGATATGGTAAATTTGTTACTACAGCATTAACTTTTCTCTCTTTCTAAGCATAAAATGATGGTTGGCCCATAAGTGACACACTTCAGCATACAAAATTAATATAGAATTTAGTTATGTTTTTGCCAGTAATTTCAAGATCACCGTTCAAAACCTTCACCTTTTTTTCCCCTACACAATAAGCACAGAAAAGGAGGAGCAGGTGTTGACCATTTCACTGTAGCTCACCTGGCTGCTGCTATCTGATCTTCCACTTCATATGTTCCCAGCCTTCGGTTTATCGCATGCATAATTTCATCCCCTTGGTATCCACTTCCTCTGCCATCGAAGCTGGCCACAATGATCTGCTCCGTGCTTGCAAGGTAAGTAGCCCAGCTGATCCGGAAGACATAATCCACTTTCTGACTACAGGGTCCTGCATACCTGGGTGAAAAGTGCCACAGAATTCAGGCTTTTAATCTCCATGTATTCTCGCATCACGCATTTGAAATACAATTATTGCTGACAATTTTCAGCCACTAAAGAAGAGTAAACTTTTAAATTCAACTGAGCAAACAAGAAAAGCATCACTGACTGACTCCAAACTGCTGCTTTGCCTGGACACTAAAAGCAATATGCTTTTTTAAAACACCAACTATTAATCAAGAACGAAGACTGGATTTTATTTGTTTTATTACTTTCTGCTCTACTAAGAAACTTTCATTATTCTGACTTTAAGCAGCTTATCAGAAATCCAAACCAAATTCTTTTGTGTTGGTATATCTAGCCATTTAAGTTTCAAAGCGATGCTCTTTAACTATTTCTGTTCCATTTACCCACGATTTATTTGGTTAAARTCTGAAATTTCGTTTGGGGAAATGAAAAAGGTCTTTTTCTGCATTTGTAGTGCCTCATCAGTGTTCCTTACAGTTTAAACTACTTCTGATGCAGGCTGAGAAAAAGGAAGCAAAACTGTATTTATAACTTTTTATTTTAAAATATTCGGAAGCACTTGAGCACTATGAAATCACACTCTAAGTGCCTGGATGGTAAAATTCTCTTTGCAGTGCACTTCTCTAGCCACTGTTAACAGAGTAAGAAATGGAAGAGTGGCTCTTATGGCTCTATAACCCATTTTTTCCAGTTTTAAAAGCAAAGAAAAAACTACTAGGAATTCTCCRTATCAAGCTCTGTTTCTATACACTATGGATCCTGACACTGCTGAAGGAATTTCTGATATCAAGATCACCCCGAAGCAGAGGTGATCCTGACAAAGGCCCCGGTGAGTCAATGAAAATAGAATCAAAACCAAAATAAGTCTTAACAAGCAAAGACCACTGACTGCTCATTAAAACTTTCAATAGGCATATCAGGAAGTATTACAGTGCTACCAAATTATATTATCTAAAGATGTATCTAACAATTAACAGCTAGTTTCCTCGTGGAGTCAGCTTTTTGTAAAAAGAGGAAAAAGGTTAACATTTCTGTTTTAATGAATAGCTAAATTTCAGTAATTTCCAGTTAGAAGAAAACATAGCAGCATGAACAGAAGTGCCTGAGGAAGAACGGACCAAGCAGCACGTGCTCATGGTCTTGGAATTTATGAAAAAACAGCAAATACAATCCTGACCACAGGATGCAGATTGCCAACACCAGCTGACAGCCAAATATCACAGAGAAAATGCAACCTCACACTCACTACTTCAGCTTTAGGATACACAACTTATTCAAGGTTTCATTCTGGAATGTAATTTCATTGAATATTATTCCAAATGAACTCTAAGAGCAGAGAAGGAGGTAAGCTAATGCTTTTATCCYGGCTTTTAAGTCAGATAGAGAATCTATCTGCCTCACTGCCACCAGCAAAACATGTGCTTGCTAAGAATTATATCATCTTATAGTACAGGAATCTATCACAAATTGGGATACACCTCATTTTTTCATTCCCTCTTAAAACTACTTCAAGAAGTAATTAGAAAACATGCCAGTTTTGTGTTTCCTGATCTTATTAAGAGCATTTGAAGTAGATGAAAGTGATTATTAACACAACATTGCCATGCAACTTGAGGACTTACACATCAAGGAGCAGAGGGTACTTCTTTGATGAATCGAAATGGGGAGGCAATATCATTTGATACCACAGGTCTAAAAGTGAAAAGAGTTTGACTTAGGTCAGTTCTCCAGTGAAATAATTTGACATGCATTGCAATTCATACAAGAGCACATTGAGTCACCCCCTAAAAAATTAAAAAGTAGTTTCATCTGAACTGTCCTAATATAGAGAGGTAAAAGTTCCTAGCTGATCCAAATTTTTTTTTTTTTTTAAATGTTTTACGGCTAAGTTAGCAAAAAGTCTGGAACTGGAATGTCTACAATAATAATAATAAAATTTGGGGACTCAACATACTGTCTCGTAACATTATTCTACATTATAAGCTTACATGTGAAACTTGGTAAGTCTCTACAGTGATAAATCTGACACTAGCTCAAAAATGTTTTTCTACTCAAATTTCTCTCCCAGCACTAAAAAGAAATTTTAAGTATTTCGAACCTGTCAGATAGGCTTTGCATGACAGTTTGTAAAGCATCCCAGAAACATATCCAAGTATCTATTATTTTTCAAGCAACATTGATTCCGGTTCCATCCATGTTACCCTTTCCACCCAAGTTGGCTGAGAGTTAGCTGAACACTTTAAATGCACACCATGTAAGTTTTGCGAACCAATTGGCTTGATTGTTCACTCATGAATTTTAAAAGAACTGATGCCACAAAGGAAGCCAAAGCAATGCTGATGGGCTGCACTGCAGTAATAGCCAGAGTGCAAGTCTTACAGAAATTTGTACAGGTACGAATATGCAAGACATTAAAATATTGAAAAATGAACAATCTAAATTGAACACCTGAAAATACTAATTTTAGTTTTTTGCTTATCCGTGTACTCTATAGTCACAGSAGTGGATTTCTTCTTTGATAACATACATGGATTGGTGAGCAGACTTGGAACTTGAAGTAGGACTACATAAATGGATTTATTTCTCCTACTTGTGACATTAAAAATAGATTCCCCTTACCCAAAAGCTTTTACCCTGAAGAGATGAAGTAGTAAGAACAAAGAGGAATAAAAAGATGAATATACAACTGATAGCACGAAGAACATCTTTAAACCTCCATCTTGCCTGGAAGATCTCATCTTTAGCCCTAGTAAAAATGTGACAGAAATAAAAGAGAGAAAACACAAAGATAAAGAGAGTTATTATATAAAGAAGGTAACAGCGGAAGGAGGGAGGCATCAAAAAGAACAGTTAACAATGACTGACAGAACTCAATACAGTTTGTAAAATATAATTCTATTAAGAATATTCATTCATATTATCAAGAGGAAGTTTGTCATGAGGAGAACAGCTAGTAGCGAAGGCTAGAGCAAGAACAGTTTAGACAGGTACCAGGCCTCCCACTGCCGGTCTATCTGATGTTCCTCAGCCTAGGAGCACGCCAAGAAAGCTTCTGTACCCAGACACGCAAATTCAGAGGAGCACCACTAGCAAGGCATTAGCAGTTCATTTTCTAGCATTTCGTTCCAGTCTGTATTCAGAGGTCTATGCAGTCTTGGAGCGTGAACGTGCTTTTAAGAATGTGACTCTTCAATCCAAATATTCCCCTACACAAAGTCAAAGGTGATCTTGTTGAAATGTAGCCTAAATAATTTTGCAAGCTTTTCCATTTAGATTCTATGTCCGTTTTTTGGTAACAACTGAACTTCTCCTCCACTGTCCCAATCTGCTAACACAAACCAAATGGACTTGTACCTGTAAATTAAGACCCATTTGAATTTATAATTTAATTTAAATTCAACAATGCTTATGAGCTTTGTGTCCCACCCCCCATTCCTCTTATTTATTTATYTAATGTGGTGTTAGGGACTTCTGTTTTTCAGGTAATTATCAAGGAAAAAAGGAGTTAAGCCACTTCATCATGAAAATATCAAGATATCACACTAGGGAAAAAGCATATTTTAGATAAGAATATTTTGGGATTTCAGAAAAAAACAGAATGTTTGGAGATGTTAAAAAAAAAAAAAAAATCTCGTCTTGCCTCTAAGTGCTGAATAACTGCAATAATCCCCACTACACCCATCTTTTCTGTCACACTTTTCAGCGGAAGACTTTGAAGCACTTGGTGAAAGGGGAAGAGAAAGGTACAACGTGTGTCTGAACTTACCGTATCCACCTACACTAATGAAGCCAATTTTTTTTGAAGGCATCTGAATATCTTTCAATGAATTTTCCAGTTCAGTGTTATTTTCCAAGTATCTGAGGACTAAATAATAGAGTTAGTAAGAGTCAAAGATTAAATACATTATTTTCAAATGCATTGCTCTTTAATTATGAACCACTTTAAAAATTCATTCTGAGATGGTGGCAATCTACATTGCAGTCTTAGTTTACTGCAGTTTTTGTTTTTCCTCTCAGATTCAATGTTTAGAATATAGTTTTCCTTCAGTAATTTAGTAACCAGAAAGCTGGTTTCCCTGATTTTCATCTAAATGCAATTTCAGAAAAATTGAACAATCATCCAGTAAATAAGTCATACATTATTCACTGTTTTCTATCACAGTGTAAAATAATATTAGATAAACTATGAATAAACGTATGCCAAGCTATATAATTTATTCTTCTAGTTAACTATACCAGAGTAATTATCTGAAATTAAATTTACCCTTTATAACTGACATTTTAATTATTATACTAAGCAATGAGAACAAAATTAAAATAAATTTACAGTGCAATTTTCTGGCTCAACACAAATTATATTTTAAGACAATCCCATACCTTGATCATCACTGCTTCTGTGCAGAGTAGATACAGGCAGGCCAGGACCTGTCAATAGAGCATGAAACTTTCAAGTTTGCATGCTGTCTCAAAACACAACCCTCGTAATGTAATTGGAAGTGGGTGAATCATAAAAGCTCAGAATTCGTTTCCCTCCAGTCTGCACAAGCTGGATTTTAAGTTAGTAGGGCCCAAACTCAAGCCACAGGATCCCGTAAAATATTCAGGCTGTCTYGCAGGCGAACCAGATGATTGTGAGGTACTGAAGAATTAAACTTCCACTCTTTAGCAAAGTCTACCCATGGGTTGTGGACCATGGTTTGGAAATCAGTAAGCCTTGTCACGGAGACCACAGCAGTCTTCTTCAAACAACCATTTTTACAACCTGACAGAAAAATTCCCTCTCTGCTGCCTGTCTGTCCTTCTAGCCCATAGATCAAGGAAGATCCTGGCATCTTAAAAAACGACATACATTTCAATTTAAGGGAAATTTTAGAGAAGATTTTATTTTTCCCACCCTTGGATTAATTTATCCCTTGTACTATCTAGTGCAAGCACTTACAGGTCAGAGATAGACTACAGTCCCACCACTTAACTTATGATTATGTTCATTGGATTTTTTTGAACAGCAGTATCTCAATTTTATTCCCATGGATAGAGCACTTCTCTTTACCCAGCCTGTTGCTCGCCTTGCCCCCAGAGCCTCCAAATTCCTTCTACAGATAGAGCTCCCCATGCAGCTCTTGAGGACAGGAGTGTTTTGCACCTCTTTCAGGTCCATCGATAGACAGAACTATCAAATTTCATCCTTCTAATTTTTGTCAAGGTGCTTCTGCCTAGGAGGGAGCATGTTTTTCCGCTGCCAATGCATTTATCCAATGATAWCAACACATATCATTGTTACGCAGTGCATATCAAGATCTTGATGAAGTGAACTTCCCCACCCAAATAATCAGTGAGTCATGTTTATGTCAATTAATTCCGGATATACTCACCACGACAATCTAGCTGATAATACTGTGCGTCTTTGCTAAAGGACACAGAATAATACTGGCATCTTTCTTGATTCAGATCACAGCTAACACATTTAGTAGATTTTGGACTGCTTTCCAAGAGCACTCTGCAAAGTAGACGAGCTTCATTTCAGAGATGAAAGACTTTTTTTTTTTTTTTTTAAACTATGCTAAACAAATGTATGCTTTTCAAATAAGATGACCAAATGAAATATGATAAAATTCAGGAGTAAAGTCCTTATTGATTTAAAAAGCAGAGAAAGCAGACTTTAAAATTTTGAGTTCAATTAATGCTGGAATTATAATCAAAGCCAAAGAAAAAGCATGAGAAGTTTTCTTTAGGGGTATGTTGCTTGAGGATTGGTTGTTTGTTTTAACAATTTCCCTTTATTAACTAAATTTACAGAAAAATATTTTAGTGGTTTTTACAGTTTATACTCCTACACTGATTTTAATTAAATATCCTATATAGGATACCACATTAGACTATAAACATCCTAATCTTTTTATTTTGCAATGCTTTTTCTTAAAATTTCTTTTTCATTAATAAATATTTTACTCATACTGAGGCAAAAATTTCTTACTTATAAAGATTTCTTCCTCCTGGCTTTCCACCGTTTTCATTACTAATGTAGTATCTATAAAAGCAAAACATACCGGTTTTGGTGAAATGCTTACAGTACCTTACCATATTTAAAGGATTATCTTACATGTTTAGATCAGATTTTTAATGAGTTAAATGACACCTTCTCCCTCTTCTCCCTCCCTGTTTGCTTAGACCCTTGTTACAAGCTCTCCTGATAGGAATCAGTACCTTAATTACAATACTTACAAAAAGTTATTGGTTACAGCTTCTATGCTGATTACTTCCCATTTTCCCGCAGTAATAGGTACTGGAGCCTGGAGGGGGGGGGGGGAAAAGGCAAGGCAAAAAAGTAGAACATGAAGCTCCTCAATCACCAGGAGAAACACACGTCAGCAGTGACTGTCCTACATTTTATTACTTACCTGTGAGCCATTTATGTAATGGATGTGCTTGTAACCTACTGTATTGCTGAAGACTTTGTAGTAGGTAGCATTGTCGGGTGCAAAGTGAGGGACAGATGGCTGAAACTTGAACACAAGAGAGGTGTCTATTAAAGCAAACAAAAAAACTCCAAAACCAAAATGATAAATTTAGGTTTTGGTATCTCTAATCAGAACCTTCAATACTTAAAACAACGCATCACTGAACGTACTGCAAAAACTTTTGCCTACTGACTTAGTAGGTAGAACCTGTAGCCATTACCCTAAAAATAAGCACACAAAATATTTTCCTCCTCCTTAAGCAGCAGATTTTCCTGAGTACTAGCCCTGTTAATGACCAATGTCCACTCCCACCTCCCTTGAATCTGAAGTCCTACAGGTGTTCTTGGTTTCCTACCATTTTCGGAAATAATATGTGCACCTGCTTTTAAAGTCACTGCTTTATTCTCTCCAACACCAACATGCAGCTGTAACCCACTGCAACGTAAACATTGCAAATACATGTTTTCCTTGAATTTCCCGTTTTAAAACATGTATTTGTGAAAAAATTCTTTGAACTTAATTTTTTTTTTTTAGCTTCACAGTGAAAAATTTCCCCCCTTTTTCAAAGAAGACAAGCTGCTTTCCAAGAGGAAATTTTTCTAGTAAGTAGGTGATTACAGAATGCCAGAGAACCCAAACTGGAATGATATTTTCACGAAGGAACTATCCATTTATCAACTGGGAGTGATGGAAATGAACGGATTCCTTCTACTGATGTCATTTGGATGCGCCTCACATCATAGAGAGAAAAACAGAGGAACGAAATTGAGCTGAATGAAATAGAAGTTATCTTTGTGATACATGTCCAAAACATCTAAACATTAATTAGCCAACTGACACAACACTACCTCTGAGATGTTATACCCATTTTTGAAATGGAAAGCGAAACAGAAAGATGAAGTGACTCGCCTCCGGTCACTCAGTAAGCAATGAATGAACTTGAGTCTCCCTAACCCATGTGCTCCAGATAATCTCTCCTTCTTCCCTAGCAATACTTCTGCAAAAAATAGCCTGGCAAATATTTTGCTAGCTTCTCCCTTATCACAGTCTTGCTTTTTCAAAGTGTGACTTTCCTTCAACTCAACTGGCAAGCTCTAACTGAGCTCATGACCTGGAAGCCTTATGCAATAACACAGGCTGTTCTGAGCATTCTTAGATTAAGTATAATTTCATCCCTATTTTGGGGGGAAAAAAAAGAAAAAACCGTATAGATATATAGACATACACTTCTCTCTTTGTATATTTTAGACACATACATAATTTACTTAAGTTTGTATATACACTTATATGAATTTTATATACATATATGTGTATATATACATCTCTCATATATATATATATAAAAAAACCCTTATCAGTTAAGTGTCATTTTATCATTCCTAAGTAGATAAGAATAGAAGAAAGGAATAAATACACCTTTCCTATTCCCTCTTCAATCCTCCCTACTTTCCACTCCCTTCTCAAATCCAGGAATCATACAGTGAGATTATCTTTTTCTTCCAACAGCTCCTAAGATGTGGGTTGTCTCTTTAAAAGAAACAAAAAACCAACAACCTAGTTTAATGGCACAGACTCGCATTTTGCCCTCTCATTTTGCACAACTGTTTACAAAGTCTGCAGCTTGATCATCACATTGTCTAATTGTGAAGCCTTTGCTGCAGAGAAGCAAAATGTGTCAGCGTTGAGGCCTTCCTTTCCATATCAAATTTGACAGCAGGTGGGTTGATCTCTCATCTTCATACTGCGGATGATTTCATCCCTGCTGTTGCCTCCCTCTTTGCATTTCTTTAAACTTTCATTTTTTACTTCAAAAGTGAATTAGTGACTAAAGCATAATCAGTGTGTGGAAAATGCGGGAGTGGAAAGTGTACTCTGTGTTCTCATCAAAAACTCTGAAACTCATTTCTCCCTCCAAGTCTGAACTTTTGCATCTCTGCTTCACTTCCCCCAGATCTTCTGTGTAGTTCATTAGGTGCCTACTCTCTACCATGTACAAAAGGACTGAGAGGCAGCTTGGAAAGCATCATCCAGACAGTAGCGATTGGTTTGGCAGAAGTGTATGAAAATTTTAATCTGGTCACTTATATGCCTTTTATCCCCAGTTCTCTCCAATGGGTATTTGGGGGGGGGGGATCAATCAATAAATAAATAAACCCCCAAGGAGAACCTGGAATGGTTTGCTGCAACCTGAAATGCTAAAAATGACTTTTGCCCTCTATGCCTTTCCTTCAATACAATTCAAAGGTTATAGGATACACTTTTTAATACATTTTATCCCCTAGATCATTCTGGAGGTGGCAGGAAGACTGGAGGGCAGCCAAACCAGCATAGCTGACAACTCCCCCAGAACAAAGGGAATTCTGAGTCCTGGCTCCTGTACTCCCCCACCTACTGCTACTGAAGCAGCAGGTAAGAATTCAGAAGGAATCTGGAAGGAGCACTCTGCTTTTTGGCAAGCTGAACGTGATGCACGGGTCAGAGAGGACGCAGTTACAGCTCCAGCCACGCTGCACTGTCAGCCCAGCTGGGGAGTTCAGAACCCCAAACCCACAAAAGCTTAAAACTGGGAGCAGGGTGGCATGGCGGTTCCATTTGAGACCATTTTTTCCTATACATGTAAAATGCAACAAGTGAATAGATCAGACCTGCACACAAGAGGCATTGCACCTGGCAAGAGGATCATATGAAATATTCTTAATTATCAGTGTTATTTAGCACATGTCAGGTTTAGAAATTAAACACTCACTCTGCCAATCCAGCCAGTTGCACTTTCTTCTGTTCGTTGTTTTTCCTAAGAAAGAAAAAACAAACAATCCCACAACAATTATGTTTATTTTACATCAGGCTATGTTTCTACAAAGATAAACACACAGAGATACTCTACTCCTTTCTAGTTTTATATATCAAGCATGGCAACTCTCCCACCTCATTTTTCTTACCTGTGGACATGACCAATTTCCAGTAGCACTTTCAAAGTCACAGACTGTGAGGACTGAAAAATTCTGAATTCTTCTGAGCCACTGCAGACAGATCCTTTCATCTGTCACCCATGTTACAACACTCAAATAATGATCCCTGAAAGCAGCAATAGCATTAGATATTTGAAATCTTCTCTGTAATAGCATACTATACAATAGCATTCAGCAATTCACTGAATGAGACTCATCTAGCTATTTTCACTTCAATCTACTCTTCAACAATAAACAATGATGCAAACCTAATTGTGCCATTTTTTTGCCAATTGTTTTTGCTGCTAGTAGATGCCTTGGTTATTTTCATTCATACAATAAAGAATTAGATAGTTTGTACATACCCACTTCCAGAAAGACTGCAATTAAATTCTAAGAGACAGATCACTATCCTCTAATGCATGAAATAATAGCTACTCCAGACTGTTCATAAATCTTGTACTATGTGCATCTAGAGGAAATTCTTCTGAATATTAAGTTGTATGGGCCTTAGATTTTGGAATTTTATCCTTAGCTRCATGAAGTTGGTTGCCTGTAGGCACTTTCTGAGTGATACATATCTTTGCTCAACTTAGTATTTATTTCTGTTAGTTAGAATGGAGGGAGAGRTCACACCAAGAACAGATATTACTATTTGAATATTTTACTTTCATCTTCAGACTACCAACTAGTTGACATGAAGAACTGGAGTATCTGAAAGAAAAGTATTATTTTAATGAATATCTCTGTATATTAATTTTAAAAAGGCACCACATAAAATTTAGTGGTTTTGTTTACCATTACGATCTGTTAGATGTACTTGTCTTCTCTTATTTTAGATCTCTTCTATCTCCTAGAAGCCTTATGAACTAAAATAAAACAAACCTCCCCTCCAAGGCAAGTACACATTTTTACCCCGAATTTGCACATTTGACTTAGTTCCAAGTTCATGTTCCCTTTTTCCCCAAAGTTAGTTAACAAAAATGTGTGGGAAGTTTTGTGATAAGAGTATCTTCGTGATCGGGGAGGGGGGGGGAGAAAAAAAGAAAAAGAAAACACTACATTTAGTGTGGATGGATTAAAAATATATGCCAACTGGTTACCGACCACTTTCAGGTTTATTTCTAGATTGCAGTTTAGAAATCATGTTTAAAAAAGGTCTATTTTCACATTCATATTTGACTGGGAAATTGGTAAGTCATTTAATTGCTACCGTCACTGGCTTCAAACAGTGTATTTTAGACCAATAATATTATAAAAGCACTCTGCAGGAGCTTGTTTGGAAAAAAAATGAAACTGCCATTCTTCATGTTCCTATAATAGTGATTTCCCTTGTTTTATAAAAGGGGAATTAGCCCCACGGTTTTTGTTCCTTCAAAGTGAGCTAAGTTAACAATTGTGGAGACTATAAATCATCCATCAGACCAGATGGTCAGTACAAGGAAAAACCAACAAAATTACTATTTATTATGCTATTATTATAACGTAATAAATATTTTAAGGTTATTATAGAGACTAGGAATGCACCTTCAGTTTTCAACAACCCATGAAATGTTAACTAAGCTGCAATTAACTCAAGTTTAGAGTACAGTAGTTTTGCATTGCCCTTCCTCATTTGCTGCTAAGAAGGGATATTCCTGCACTCACTGTCTGGAGCTCTCTGCTCTGAAGACAACTTATTTTTAGGACAGATCATTTCAGACAAGAAGCATCCATTGCCTTCATCCTCCTGTTAGCCAACAGGAGCCCCCTGTACCCATGATGCTAAAAGTGGTGTTTAAATGCTGTATGGATTTCATGCTGGTCATTTGTGCAAGAAGTGCCAGGTTTCATCTACCATCTTACGTGGCAAAGCACTGCCATTCCAGATTTTGGCAGCTTTCCTTGACAAATAATAAAACTTTCCCTCTGAAACAGAAGTGCACTGTGCCCCCTTCAAATGTGGGGGTGCAACTGCTGCTCATACAACAAGCTCTGGACAGTGCGGCACAGGCAACCATTTGCAGGGGCACTGCCCCTCAAAATCCCCACCCAGGCGGGGGGGGGTGAGGTATGCCACCAATTCAAACTTAGTTTTACTCAGAATTTAGCTCCAAGGAAGTAAAAATAGAATTTTCCACCACAAAAATTAACCTTTCCTGTCATRCAGTGGTATAAATACACATACCATGCAAATATTCATTACTTTGTCTTCCAGGAGCAAAACTATCCGACAGCAGTATTGCACATCACTTGCCTTTTCCTACTCATGCACTTTTGCTCTTTTGAAATTCCCCAAAACTTGTTCTGGCCACCTCAGCATTTGCAGGACGCACATGCTGAGGCTTAACCATTATCTGGATCAGCCGCTGGGAGAGAGAGAAAGCTTCAATCCTTGCACTCATCATTCAAGACTTGATTTATCTTTGTATTAATCCTGATTTAGAGTGTTACATTCATTTAAAAATGGATTAGGTCCATATAACTCAGGCCTGCGTTAGCCAGATGGGTACAAGGCTGGAAGACAGATGACGGTTACTCTCCCCAGGTCACACGGCAGCGTTGTTCAGTTTTCATTGGGTATTAACAAAAGGTAAAACAGAACTCTAAGACAGCAGATATCTTAACCAGAACTGACCAAAATGTAAGGGGCTTATAATTCTGAGGCACTGAAATTATGGAGAAGAACAGTGCGCAACAGCTATGTAACACCTAGCTACTGCAGTGTTACTGTAGAGAAAAGATAAAGAACAACATATTCATAAAAACTTGCATATCTCAGTAACATAGAGATGTTAGTTACACTGTGGTGAGGACTGAAACGGAATAGCACTGATATTCTAGCTATAGCTTTTTGGCCACCACATACAAAATGCTGGTTTTATGCACTAGCTAACAGACCTCTTTTGTTTTTTCTGAAGTTTATCAGTATAACCTGTGCTTCCATACCCATCACGTTTGTAAGTGCAAACCACTAAAAATTTCTACAATACTGCTAAAAAGAAAAAACAAAACCCAAGGTCTGAGATATCAAATTCTGTGTGCRTGCATTTTAAATCAAGTTAGCTGCTCTTTACAAAATACATTTATATCATGTTGTGCATTTACAGTGGCATTTTGAGAATTACAATTTTCCATTTACTGTGAGGGGTGCTGGTTTTCACGACGTTTCCAAAGAAAACAAACATTTTAAGTATAAACCTGAAGACAACCACGATACCTTGCCTTAGCAAGGAGTCTGCTTCCAATGAAATCAAATCTTCACTTACCATTTAGGTTTTGTTTTGKTTTTTTYCCCCCAGTGAATTGGA
Source organism: Oceanodroma leucorhoa (assembly GCA_030449065.1). Lineage (NCBI taxonomy): Eukaryota > Metazoa > Chordata > Aves > Procellariiformes > Oceanodroma > Oceanodroma leucorhoa. The sequence goes on from JASVER010000003.1 coordinate 8,121,282, forward strand.
ATACATATATTATAATTTGATTATATCAAAACTTGCTCATATTAAAGTTGTACTGTGAAATGACTTCACCATAGTTAGACTCCACTGAATGTGATGAGCCAAGAACTTGTCACATTCTGAATATAACATAAATGGAATATGCCATCTATATATAATCACTAGGAGGATAATCTCTGTGCAGATTTTCTCTGGTAAATCTTGTTGCTACCAGAGCCACATGACTGGGAAAAACTGCCATATACACTGAATATAGCGTGGTCACACATAAAAGCTCCTCCTCTCCCACCAAAAGAAACAAGCAAACATTTAACCAAAATGTCTTACCCTGATTTTATTTCTGCAGGTGGAGAAATTTCAGCAGAGCGCAAAACAGGAAACGATTTGGTATCCACAATAAAGAATCGCACAGTTGGATTTTTAGCTCCTGCCTAAAAATAAAATTTTTCATTGTACTTTTGAAGAAAGAATATTCTTGGTGARATAAGTGTTTGAAACTATAGACGAAGAAATTACTACAGTCAGGTAGAACCAGCCAACTTCAAACACGTGAAAAGACAAGTTCCTAAATGCAGTTCTTAAGATTGATACATAAATTATCCTTTGTTTTTCTTTTTTTTTTTTAATATGAAAGCATTAGTTATGTGTTCCTAGATATGAAAGACTGCTACATTTAGAAACCTTCGTAACTACATAGGGCTTGCTGTACCCAAAGCAGTATTTGACCGTATCTCGTCCCACGTGCCACACACAGTAGTGTGAATCAAATCCATTGCTAACAGACAGAAAAGTGCTACTTCACGGAAACTGATACCTTACATTAAGTGATCATATAATAGCTGCCTATACAACAAAGCCGTGACTGCAGCACGTACCCCCCTGTTTTTAATGTAGTGCTACTAGGTATTGACAGCAAGGGTTTCTCCCCTAGAAGTACAAGTTAACTAGCTAAGTCCTCATCGTAACAGTTAGGTAGCTGCAGTTGACCCATCTCCAGAAGTCAGCAATATTCCAAACARAAGGGGTTTGTAATAAAAGGTGCAATTTAAATTGGCAGTTCATTCCACACCTACGTCTCTTCACAGGCGCCATGCTCAGGGCAGAGTCCCTGCAGCTGTCAGCAAGCCCAGCGGCTGGCCATGAGCATCAGTGACCCCTCTGGGGAGGCTCCAGGGGCAAAGGCCATGTGCTCCTGAAGCTTTGGGAAGGGTCGGAAGTGACTGACCACAGCTGCTGCAGAGAAAGCTGAACTTGGCACGAAGAGGACCGGAGGGCGGCTCTTACACCAGACAAACAGCTGCATCAGTTAAGTGATCATCTGGCTGTATTGGCTCTTCTGCCCCAGCTAATCAAAAGTGTGAAAACATCTTCCTGAGCTGGCCTGGTTTCAACCCATATTTCAGCCCAAGCTGCAGAAGGCAAAGGAGAGGACTGAGAGAATGAGGTGCTGCCCACTGTAGGAGAAGATCAGGTTCGAGACCATCTGAGGAACCTGAAGGTGGCACAAGTCCATGAGACCCAATGAGATTCATCCATGGGTCCTGAAGGAACTGGCGGATGAAGTTGCTAAGCCACTGTCCATCATATTTGAGAAGTCGTGGCCGTCTGGTGAAGTTCCCACTGACTGGAAAAGGGGAAACATAACCCCCATTTTTAAAAAGGGAAAAAAGGAAAACCAGGGGAACTACAGGCCAGTCAGTCTCACTTCTGTGAAGTGATCCTGGGAAGATCATGGAACAAATCCTCCTGGAAGCTATGCTAAGGCACGTGGAGGACAGGGAGGTGATTCGAGACAGCCAGCATGGCTTCACCAAGGGCAAGTCCTGCCTGACCAACCTAGAGGCCTTCTACAATGGGAGTGACTATATCACTGGACATGGGAAGGGCTACTGATGCCATCTATCTGGACCTCTGTTAGGCCTTTGACAACGGTCCCCCACAACATCCTTCTCTCTAAACTGGAGAGGTACGGATTTGATGGGTGGACTGTCCGGTGGGTGAGGAATTGGTTGGATGGACGCACCCAGAGGGTAGTGGTCAACAGCTCAATGTCCAGATGGAGACTGGGGACGAGTGGTGTCCCGCAGGGGTCCATATTGGGACCGGTGCTGTTTAATATCTTCATCAATGACATAGACAGTGGGATCGAGTGCACCCTCAGCAAGTTTGCAGATGTCACCAAGCTGAGTGGTGCGGTCAACACGCCTGAGGGACGGGATGCCATCCAGAGGGACCTGGACAAGCTTGAGAAGTGGGCCCATGTGAAACCTCATGAGGTTCAACAAGGCCAAGTGCAGGGTCCTGCACCTGGGTCAGGGCAACCCCTGGTATCARTACAGGCTGGGGGATGAAGGGATTGAGAGCAGCCCTGCCGAGAAGGACTTGGGGGTACTGGTGGACAAAAAGCTGGACACGAGCCGACAATGTGCGATCGCAGCCCAGAAAGCCAACTGTATCCTGGCTGCATCAAAAGCAGCGTGGCCAGCAGGTCGAGGGAGGTGATTCTGCCCCTCTACTCCACTCTGGTGAGACCCCCCCTGCAGTCCTRCGTCCAGCTCTGGGGTCCTCAGCACAAGAAAGACATGGACCTGTTGGAGCGGGTCCAGAGGAGGGCCACAAAAATGATCAGGGGGATGGAACACCTCTCCTATGAAGAAAGGCTGAGAGAGTTGGGGTTGTTCAGCCTGGAGAAGAGAAGGCTTCAGGGAGACCTTAYTGYRGCCTTTCAGTACTTARRGRRGGCTTRTAAGAAAGATGGGGACAGACTTTTTAGCAGGGCCTGTTGCAACAGGACAAGGGGGAATGGTTTTAAACTAAAAGAGGGCAGGTTTTGACTAGATATAAGGAAGAAGTTTTTTTAAAATGAGGGTGGTGAAAGACTGGAATGGATTGCCCAGAGAGGTGGTAGATGCCCCATCCCTGGAAACATTCAAGGTCAGGCTGGATGGGGCTCTGAGCAACCTGATCTAGTTCAAGATCTCCCTGCCCACGGCAGAGTGGTTGGACTAGATGACCTTTAAAGGTCCCTTCCAACCCAAACTATTCTATGATTCTAGTCCTTCCCAGCAGTGGGGATGCCCAGCATCGTGGCGGTGAGCATATTATGGAGACCAGCAATGAGAACCATGTTTCTACTGCGATTCAGCAGTATAGTGCAATTGTTGTACTCMAAGTGTAGTTTGTACTTGTACTGTGTCTTAAGTGCATTGCTGCATCCCTCTGCTAAATCAAAATCCCATGTAATGTCAAATAACTTCACACAGGTAAATCTAATGTGTTAAACATTAAACCCTCTACGTGTGGAGTATCTGAAAGAACCTGTTTGGAGCATATTTGACTCTGACTCTCACACCATTTAGCCCAGTGCCAACCGTGCCATGAACAGTAGGCACAAAGTCATGTGGAGAGGAAGGGGGAGGACAAGGAGCTGCATGCACTAAAGGCTTCACTCTCACAGTTAAGACTGAAAGAGCTTTAGGTGTGGGCAAAGAAACTCCATCAGCAGATTCTTCCCCTTCATCCAACAACTAAAAATGCTACATTAGTTGAAGAAGATTCCACTTCCAATACTACGTACAACCCTGCTTTGCATCAACTTCAATTCCCTAAGAGCTTTTTTATCTCAACATCTACTTGCCGCCTCAAAATTTTCTGGTAAAACAACAAAACCTTAAATCATACTTTTTTTTTTGCTTTTTGCTTTCCCCTGGAGATAATAAAATACTTTAACATTGCCAGATGCTGTTGACTTCAGAAAGAGTAATCACAGCAAGCTGTTGAGGAGAGACAGACAATATTTTCATTAGCAGAAACTGATTAAATGAGACTACTCTCTTAATGAAACTGCAGAACAACCATGTTTAATAAATAACACAGACCTTGGGATACGGGATTCTAATGGTCTTTGGATACTGCAAGGTGTCCTCAGAATAAAAGGAATACTCTATGAGAGGAACTTCTGTATCATTAAATGCTGCATATGCCACAAAATTGCCATTTGGAGACCACCACAGAGCAGAATGGGTGCCAAACATTTCCTCTGAAAGAGATGAAAATGCATTTAAGTTATAATTGATAATTTGGCTCTTCTAGGTACTGTTCTCATTATTTTTCAATAGGATTTTTTTTTTTCAATTAAAGTTCAAATAGCAAAGTGTAGACTGTTTGTCAGAGTTCTGAAATTAGACATTAGATCAATGCTTATAATCTATCATACGAAGCGAATTCAGACACTATGATTTCCAGTGACATGCTGCAAGTTAGGCGAACTCATTTCCATTCTTGGATCCTCACACTAGCCAGGTATTAAGCTCAGGTAAGGATGAATGCTTCTGTTAAAATACAGACTTAAATKATTTTGAAATTTTCAATGATAAATGAGATAACAATTATGATAAAATAATTACAATAAAACAAAGTTTTTACATCATAATGCAAAGTAAAATATGCTTGATATAGTTACCTTCATAAACCCAATCTGGTATTCCATTGAAAATTTTATTTTCTTCTCCATTTTTCGTGATTTGCATTGGTTCTGCTGTTGGTGAAGCTTTTATATAAACATTATTATTCCAAACATATGCCTGCAAAACATCATTGTGATTACAATTACTGTTAGAGTAAATCCTACTTCCTTCCTCTGCCTCACCTAGTGGGACATTTACTTTTACATCAGATGACAAAAACTGTCTTTGAAAGTTGCATTTCGCAAAACATCATTGATACTTAAACTTGAATTACTAATACAAATCACATGTAGCAACCTAACTTCAGGCCTAGATGCAAAAACCAATCAACTATGATAAATGACATGTATCAAGTTTTGAAAACCTTGCTATTAATTTTCTGTTGAGATACAAGCTTATTTTCCTTCATTAGRATTTTTTTTTCACTAATTTGTCTTTCAAAGAAAACTATCAGTACTTTGGTAAAACATTGATGGGGGTCTCAGCATTGCTAATAGACCTACAAAGATGGAGCGTTTCTTCAGTAGTGCTCAGAACTCCTCTAGTTTTTGGCACCTGCCTGCCTCTCTAATCACCCCCATTTTTTCCTCTCCAACAACGGAACAACACAGTTTTATTCCAGAGCTTTGCTCTGTGATGCAGAAAGCTCTTTTCAACATCCTTTGTTTCTGTGGTTGGGCTCTATAATACCTATACTATAAGCAGTAAGAATAAATGAACATCACATTCTCCTGCGAGAGATCTTTAGTCAGATCCAACGCTTACCACAGGGAACGCACAAGCCTTGCACGCATGCACACAGTGGCTTTCATGATTGCCGTGGGTTGGGGAGGAGAGGAGGAAGAAAAGGATAGTGGGAAAGAGTACAAGAGAGATTTTGATCCTCTAATCCCCATTACATGCATCCATCAACACTTCATTGCTTATGGTGTAATTAGGAGATAAAAATCACAGTGATGAGTAAGGAGACAATTGTAATGTTGCTGCCTTTGAAAGGGATGAGCTACTGTCTGCCACTGTGAAAACATGACGTTCCTGTGCATTTGTGCATTACGTGACTACTGGTGCCACYACTACTTTCAGCAATGCATTTTCATTAACGAACAACACAAAACACACAGAGGGATTTTGGAGTCTTTCAAGCAACAGTAGTCAATTTGGAAACTAGTTCAGCTACTTTATCTACAGCAGGGAAGTCCCAAAACCTCAAGGGTACAGACAATGTGAGCTTCCATGTTGTGTACAAAAACGACTGTTTATATAAGTTTCACTTATCCTTACTAACCAGTTTGTGACCAACAGGTGACCAGGATATGTATTGTGTATCATTAGGTAGTGGTCCGTCATCTAAGATAGAACTGGAAAAACAAAACCGAAATGCAGCTAAGACAAATCAGTGAAATATCATTTCATTGCAAAATAATCTTAGAACTACATCTCGTGTGCAAAAATTACTGACCTGCTATTGAAATCATAGATGTGATATGAAGCTGTATAGGAATGCCTCCACAACTGCAAGAGAATTATTTTAATATTAAGAAAATGAATTTAACCAGGATTCATGTCTCTTACAGTTTGAATTACCTCTGAAACCCTCCTCACGCTTTTGCTTAAAACAGAACACAATGAACGTACAAGGGTAACAAATCTCTGCAAGGTTTAAGAAATGACTAAAGAATCACCACCCCTCTGGGGTCATCACCTAAATACCATGACAGAGGCCACTGACTGATTAAGGACAGAGATACAGAGGCCAGAGATGCTGCAGATTTTCAGAAATCCTTGTAGCTACATGGCAGACTATCATAGCTACGCACAGTTAATCCTCCTCCTTCTGCCTTACTGGCACACTTGCTGTTTTCTGTCTCATTTTCCATGCTGTATTATCTAACTTGGCATCTTATTGTTTAGTAGTCCTCACAAGTCCCAGCAGTAATTCTGTAGCAGTTCTTCCAGTTCCAGGGTGACCTATTCCCATTCATATTGTCATAAAAATAAACACTTTCTCTCAGAAACCTGCCTCTTGAAGTCTGTATCACTCTGGGCACTTACAGAGAGAAAGATGATGATAATGGAGACGCATTTAAATGTGTTCACTACGTGGGGCTGAAGAGGTTTGATTTAGCCTACAGTGTTGACACGCTACAATAAAGCTACCTTCTATGATGGTTCTTGAAGATTTGTATGAAGATATAAAACAATAAATTAGTACTACACAACCAGATGGCTATTACATAAGAAGTGTCTACATCCTCATGATTCATTTTGTTACTCTGTTTGCTTGCAATAAAGATTAATAATAACATAACTTTCAATCACACTATTATATAAAGGTTAAAAGATCTTCCTTCAGCATTCAAATAACATTAACTCTAATGACTGCACCAAACAAAATACTATAGAGCAATAAATCATGAGTAGAGGGGACGTCTAGGGTGGCTGGAAAAATATAAGGCATTTTGTGGCCACTAATGATGTAGTGGAAAGTCAAACAATTCTGAACAATTCAGAAAGACAAAAGGTAACTGGCTTACTAGTACCTAGCAAGGAAGCTAAAACTGCAAAAAAGTGATGACTGAGTGCATGGATCGTGGCTGGCGCAGCGTGAAAGGCATTCTTGGACTGCAAAGCCAGAACGTGTACACAGAGCTCAGTGACACAGTGCTTGAGTATTTGTACACTGCACAAGTCAGCACTGAACTTTTTACAAGCAAAACAGGCAGCTCTCCAGAAAAAAAAAAAGGCAACAACAGTTACTGGCTTCTAGTGCACACACTGTAGGGCAAATTATCGCCTCCATTAGRTTTCTGTAACTGTCCTCAAGTGGCACACAGAGCCAGGTTTTTATGCCAGCTGGCATAAACGTAAGTTGACCTTTGTTGCATGGTTCAGCACCAAGCCAGGACGAGGCATTATGCTGGAGGTTTTTCACATGCTTGCTGACAGTAGGGAACAAGGACACCCAAGTGCACTCCAAGTGCAWGAGGACAGCCTTCTCTTACAAGCACATGCTGCTTTTCATTCACCTCAGTTTTAAATTCTTATGTCCTAACACCACAATGTAACAACCATATATATACACAGCATGTATGTACAGCATATCTATACAAGCATATCTACTCATCACTTCACCTTACCCACATAGCTCCTTGGACAGTCATGCCTATCCACTCTTCTAGCTTGTCTCCCCAGATGAACCATCCAGCCTCACTCTCCTTGTGATATCTCTCCATCCCTTTTTATCCAGCTTCTTTTCTCAGGCAGTCATCTCTCTTATGCCAAGCTCACAGACAATACCAGTCTCTCTTCTGTCTGCTCATCTTCACTGTTCCCCTGCAGACATCCATCTCATTCATCCATCCTCCTGCATTACTCTCACACCCTCTCAGCCTCTGCCACCTCTACTTTCAAGACCACCTTCTCGCTCAGTTGTTCCCAAACCTTTATTTCCCAGTTTCATCCTCAGAGAAGTAAAGTGCACTTGTACCTTTGTATAGCTGTACTGCAGAAGAGCAAACTTTTGGTCAGGAGACAATATAACTGTGGTTGCCTTGTATTTATCCTGTCAACAAAAGGAACACATTAAGCACTTATTCCAAAGAAATGCACAGAACAAAATATTAAATTCAATACCTTTCCCAACATCTGCATATATTATATATAAGTAAACATACTAATGTTGTATTCGCCAAGATTACTGAGGATGTTCCACTGTCAGCATTGACACGTAGGACGTTCCCATTAGCTGTTTTGTGAAGATACTGATTTCCTAGAAGAACAAGAGAGCTGCTAATAAACAACAAGGAAAATGCTCACCAGTTACTTCTCTTTTCCCCTTATGTTTCTAAGCAGGAAATAAAATTAAAAAATCTAGTCAATGTTGTGTTTCCCACTTCTGTAATGAAAGGATGCTTATAGCACTAGAACGTTCAAAAAATGCAGTCCTGGGGCTCACAGCCTCTCTTTCTAACATCTCTTTCCCTCGGGGCACCAGGCATATTCAAAAGGAAAAGCGCCCCGTATTCTCCTGTTCCYTGACAGCGTGATGCACAGGAAGCTGAAACACTTCAGAGCATAACATGCTTCTACAAAAGCACATAGAAGTAAGTATGCTCTTTCAGCAGTAGCAGAATATAGCTTGCCATGAACGTGAACATGTATCTAAAGACAAAAAAAAAAAAATCACAACTCTTTGAGCTACACAGCTTTCTATAATGGCACCATTAAATAATTTAAYTTTTTTTTTCAGGATACAGTAGTCACCTCAGCATGAAGATACATGTTCACTGAAGGTAGTACATTTTCTTGATATTCATGCTGTATGTAGAAATGTATTACCTGAAATCCACTGCAAATTATGTGTTCTGTACTTATAGTCATTGTTCAAGTAATTCTGTAGAGTATATGTTCTTCGTGAATCAGGCTCAGAGGTACTTTCTGAAAGGAAGAGACAGAAGAGAGATTTTGATGTTGCTGCAAATTGTTCCACCCCAGCTTCTTAACCTGGCTACTAAAATAAGTGGGTTTTTGTTGCAGGTTRTTGATGTGTTTTAGCTAACCATCTCTAAAGTGCTAGCAGTGAGAAGGCACTAAAGCTTTACTGCAAGATAAATTCAGCAAGCACAAAATAAAGGAGTACCAGTGAGATCACTCAACAAACTCATGTAAAAATTACAGATGCCCTTTCTCTGMTGGTATTTAAGGTACACAAGAGCTGTTATCTTTTGAGTAATGAAAATACCTTTTGACAGTGACAAAAATAAACAGAAGACCTCTGGCCCTCTTATCTCAGGAAACACATACTTGTACTTCTCAAAAATTTAGAAGATGTGATCTTAGTGCCTTTCCCCCCTGTGCTCACTCTGGGAACTTCACTGCAGAGCCCTGACTGCTAATATTTGCATCAGACACCAATTGTGGGGTAGATCATGCAAAGCAGAGATGTACGTGCCCATGTTTGAGAGTGGTGGATGGGCAAGGTTGTCCAGATGAATGAAATGTGGCATCCAGGTAAGTAGATGTACAGACCTTGAAAGATACCTTAAAACTAAAGCGGCTGCTGTACTTTATCACATATTCTGTAATACTGCTGTTCCTGTTCATTAACCCTTCAATTGTGAATCATACGCTTATCATTAAACTAAAATTTCAGAAATGTCTCAAATAAAAATCTGAGGATCAGTAAAAATTTTCAGGGAAGGTCTAATTTAAAAAACTAATTAAATCACAAATGCTTACTGATAAGCTTATGATGAAATAACTGGTTAAATATTTATCCCTCCCTGGATGTGTTTTTCACCAAGGTATCTTAATGTTTACTGCAACATTACTATTTTGACTGCAAAATTAAAGCCAAGTAACTGGATTACTATGAAAAGACTAAAACTTTGAACTCAGTTAAGCTAATGAGTTTGGTCATCAGCTCCAGTGCACTGCAGTCAACTTCTATGAAAAATATTTCTTTCTCACTGGCTGCAGTGCACAAGCTACTCTTTCCAAAGTCTGAAAGTTTCAAATAATAATAATAAAAAAAATTGGTTTGGGAGTCTTTGTGATCTTTTTCCTCTGAAAACAAAGACTACAATTTTTAAATTCAGGTGTGCAATTCTCTCCCTGCTTCCTCCCCTGCCCTTTTTTTTTTTTTTTTTTTTAATGGAAACATATAGACTACCCTCATATAAATCTACACAGTCCAGAAGGGAAGTAATTTATATTTCAACTGGCTAAATCATTCATTTTTGTTACTACCAACACAAATCAAAAGACCTAGGATAAAAACAATTGATAAGAACACTCAAGTACAGACATGGTGACTGATCAGCCAAGATAACAACCTGCCCCAATCAATTCTGAGAGTCTCAGCCTTTCAGCTACTTTTAAACAGACAGCCTCTTTTTCTTCTTCAGCATAATGAAAGAAGACTGCAAAGTCCTTGGGGACACACACACAGAAAAGCACCTCACAATAATTTTTGCAGGTTATCTTTCTGCAGGTTAAATACATGTGACATCCGGAACACAACAGGAAGATATTTATATTCGCTGTTAGAGTTTTACTCTTATTTCCAAACAATAAGCACATTGCATATATGTGCTTGTTGCTGCAATAAAAGTCAAGAGCCATAAGAAACAATGATTTCAGTCTAAGATGCTCAGCAAAGGTTAAAAAAATTGCTTGCTCAATTCCATCTGAAATTTGACTGTTCTAAGAAATTACTAGTGTAGATTTCTGCTCATGAAGTTTCCATGAGAATATTAATTTCTCAGGTTAATTATTCTGCATTAACTGAATATTTAATTTGATGGATTATGAACAAGTGTGCATTTGATATTCATGCACAGTTGTCTCGTTGGGAATATCACTTCTCTCCTTCCTAATTGAGTAAGTGTCATTTTCAATTAGAGGGGCTCCAGAAAGCAACAAATTTCTTTCTTGGAAAAGGAGGAGCAATTTAAGACAGGTGGCTGATGAACAGGTTTAGGGATTTTTCCAAACTGATGAATGTTTCTCCCCCTGGTGACATACATATTTTGCTGAGGTCTCATTACTAAAAATCAGGCCACTATTAAGATTTGTTGGCTGTGTATAAAATTAAAATTTCATTTTCTGTCAACACCTTCCACATAGTAACTGAATATGAAAACATACGCCAAGCTGTAAGAGTACAGTCATAAAAGTTCTAGTTGAAGTATTTTCTTAATTTGCGAGACAGGCCACTACCAGTAGATATTCTTACTTATCCACATTATGCCACCGACCAAAGGTACTCAACATACATCGAATTCTGCATTTTGGTTCTTCTTGTTCAGATTCCATTTGGAAAAAAAGTGTCAAACAGGTTTATTTTGACAAAATAAAGTAGTTGTTGACATTCAAGAGCATTTTATTGGCTTTGAAGATTGGATACAGGTCAATGTATGTTCGTATTTTAGCAGAACAGCTTCTTTCATTCTTAGGTTCCTCAAAGAGGCTGTGAAGGCTAAATTTTCTTGCTATTTTTCTGACTATTCCAGATACAGACTTAGTTTTCTAAACTCCAAATTACTAGCTCTTCCTCTCTACCCTATTCTCACCCCCAGGAGCACATACATATTTCCACTGTCATAATAGTATACTAGAAATATTTATATCAAAATACCCCTGTTACAACAGCAAAAACTTAAGTAAGTCCTTCTGGGAAGAAGGCTCTTAACCTTTTATGTAAGTAGTACCCACATGAAGTTGATAAACAGTTTTGTTTCAATTTTGGGCTTTTTTTTTTTTTAATATGTCACCTTTTCTCAAGAGAACAATCGAGTTGGTTTCTGTAGGTGTAAGGTGTAAAGTAAATAAGAAGTTAACTATTGTGTAAGGCTTATGGTATGACACATCACCATACCAAAATCTAAAGTTGTTGACAGATTACTTTTGGTCTATGTATTGTTTATTCCCCAGTGTCAAGGCACATTTTACTAATTTCCATATGTAATAAAAAAGAGCAAGAAATTATGTAACCAACTTAAAAGAGATGGAAAACTATAAAACCAGTAATAACTGAAGCTTTATTGCACGTTCACCACTACTGAGACAGACTGGAAGAACCGCAACAAGGGAAAGACGAGTACAAGCATGATGCTCAGCAATAATGAAAAAGAAAGGGATAGAGAAACGATAAAAATCAGAAAAGGTKAATGAGTATCGTCATTTTTTAAGTGACAGAAGAACAAGAGCGAGAATGATCTGCAATCTAAGAATGTAATTTAGGAGCAGTGTGAGAGATGCAAGAAGGGAAACCTGACTGATTCAGTAGTTAGTCAGAAAAGTAAGTGGCATTTCACACTATTTTTTCCAAACCTTCCGTCTTCCCTGTTTCTCTTCCAACATGTGTAAAAATGCACTCAAAAACCTTTTGAATTTTGTACACAGTTCTGGCTGAAGACCCTCAAGGTAAATACTGAAGGGCTGCACCCAAAATTAGGGAACCCTTTTGCAAATTTAAGTCTGCAGTATTTGCCCACGCTAAATGGCAAGTTCCACTTGCCAGGCCTACAGTCCAGCCAACAAGCCAGAACTCCTCTGGAGCGGCAAAATTTCACAACCTTTCACAGCACCGGAGCCCATTTATCAAACTAATTCTGTGCTGCATGACTACTAAGCTTATGARATGAAAGTACATTGAGAAGCACGGCGGGGAGAAGCAGGCCAAAGGCAAGAAATCCAAACTCAAAATCATCTGTGTATATCAATAATCATCATTTTCACTCCCTGCGCAATACTTGAACCATTGGGATAAAATAAAGACTTGATTGCAATTACAATGACTTTTACCAGAACAGACTTTGATTTCACATAGTCACAGTCATGTGAGCTGCTCCTCCTCCCCATCACCCCTCAATTTTGCCACCGTTCATTTTGTCCTCAGTCCAGCATCTGTACTATCCCAGGAGGCATCCTCAGCCGACTTACATGCCCTGAGGTCATTCATAAAAGCCATATAATCACACTGTCAGTGATTAAGTGCTCTAACCTATAAAGGGGTAATTATAAGTGCATCACCTGTACACTTTCAGCTAACAGAAAACATTTGTTTAGCACCCTTCAGTCAAAAATTCAAAAGCACCCTGCAGTTCCTGAACCATTATAGTTGTTCTCAGATGTTATTGCTGGCCTGATTTGGGAAGAGACAGGAATTCAAGTTTTTGAACTGGGACCTCTCCATCCCAGTCCTTATTTCATTCAGAGGGACCTAGTGAACTACCTGGGTGCGCTAGGTCATTTCCCACGCATTAACTTSAGCCAACAGTAAAGAGACTGACATGTTGCCCCACTCTTTTACAAGCAAAATGATGCAACCCAAGGCTGACAGCACTGTGATATTCTGTATGTCATCCAACAGAAGTGTTTCTTTAAAATAAAATCTATTTACTATATGTTCAATGACTGATTCTAAACTGCAGCCGCTTCTACAGCAAAAGGATTCCTATGCTACAATTTATGAAAGAAGAAAACCCATTTGATTTTCAATAAGACATAGCATCAGTATTAAGGTAGACAAGCACCAACCCTCCAGCAGAGTTCAGGCCTTCATTCTATAATACATAATTCTTTCACTAGGTGTTATGTGGCACACATGCATCTGATAACCTATCAAGACCCCCCTTCTCTTGCTCCTCCCAACTTCTGAAACTAAGATTATTTTCTGTCACCTCAAAAATCTGCTTTTTTGAGATAAGTGGCAAAAAATTGCCCAAAAATAACAGGAAAGAGAGTCAGCATCCACTGATGCAAGTTTTAGCCCAGAAGATATGTAATTCAGATATCTGGACTTTGAAAATCTAGTTTTTAATGACTGTGATATTAATAATGACAGGGCTGAATTGCAAAAAAAGTTTAATGTAAATTATGCCTTATGAACACCAGTGACACAAGCTTTGCCTCTTTGACATACAAAAAAACCACCAGAACTTCCTGTGCACATAAGCAATTGCTGTGTTCATTTCTGAACACACTGTCAAGATCAACATACACGTCTTCACTCTTCCTGGGGTGCACCTCACAGACAGAAGACCACCAAAGATCTAGTCTAGAAAACACTTTGTTTCCTCAGAGTTTGCAGTGCTGAATTCTACATATCACAACTGCTCAGCTGTTAATCGTAAGAATGCAAAAAGAGAGATTAACCTGCAGCTGTGTCCTACCAGCTGGAAGCAATGCATTGCTTGATGAGGATTTAATGCTCTTTCACATTAACATCCAGAGCTACAAGAACAACCTGGGAAGTACAAACCGATCAGAGTCCAAAAATGCATTCCAAATCTTCTCCTACTTTTCTGAGCTCTGTAACTGTGCTGTGTATGTAATTTCACTCAATAACGTTACAAAAGTTGTGCAACCAAAGCAAATTACAGGGAATATAATCTTATCTCTTTAATACACCCTAGAAAATTGACTAGCTGGCATTTTACTGCTGGTTCTACAGCCTTCAGCTGCACTAGAAAAGGAAAGTGCTGAAAACAGTAATACCTGTAACTAGTATTTTCTCAGGACACACGGGACTTGGGAGTTTTTAACTCCCCCCTCCCGCGCCCCCATCCTCCCAGGTGAGACACCTTGACGAAGTACCTCCCTGTCTCCCAGGACCTCCAGCTCTATCAACCCTGTTCCCTAAAGCACAAACTTTCAGCAAAACTTTCCCCCCGCGGCGGTGGCCGTCGGGCCTGCGGATCCCCCGAGCCCGGCGGCAGAGCCCGAGCCCCGGCGGCCGCAGGGAGACCCCGCCGCGGACTTACCGCCGGTGAGCAGAGCCAGGGGCACGGCGATGACCGTGACGACGACGGCGACCCCCAGGATCCCCAGCAGCCACTTCACGAAGGTCTGCAAGGAGGAGTCCCGTCAGGCGGCAGCCGCGCAGGGCCAGCTCTGCGCTGCCGCCCACCCGCCCCCTCCTCCCGAACCCACCTTCATGGCGCGGGGCGCCGGAGCGGAGCGGAGCGGAGCGGCGCGGGCGGCGGAGCGGCGCGGGCGGGGCGGGGCCGCTGCGCTGGGCGCAGGAGCCGAGCGGAGCGCAGCTGCCGGCTCGGGCTCCGCAATCCTGCCGCTGCCCTCCGGGGCTGCTGCGGGGAGTGGCGCCGGGCGCCTGGGCCGGGGGCGGCTGCCGCTTGCGGGGAGCAAGCAGCGCCGGGCACCGGGGGTTTGTGCAGGAGCTTGGTTTTCGTGTTGGCCTTGCAGCTTCGCGTGTTGTTTTCTGGGGTGCGGTTTCTCCTTCAGTTCAAACACTTGGAGCGCGGTGACAYAGCTGTGCGTTACAGAGGGGGGACCTTTGGCGCTGAAAGGATTTCTGCAGGAAATCAGATAACGGCCACACAGAGGTCCCAGAGGTGAAGTGCCTTCAAACGCTCTTAAGGCTTTGATAACACCAGCCTTTCTTGTAAAGTTTCTGCTCTTTGAACTTCTTTCTCTGGCAATCAAGTCATGGAAAGACTGATAAAATTGCAGGAAAGGCTTATATTTATTTCTTTGGCACTGGTTCTTGGCATAAAAGAGAGGTGGATGTGTAAGTCTGCAAAATGGAATTTTAAATTAAGAAAATGGAAGTATAGGGTAAAAGTTTAAAATTTAGCTCTGAAGATGACCCTGGTTTATCACATCAGACCCTTCCATTTCCAAGGAGAATTTTGAGTATGTGTTGAGATAGTAGGACTAATTGGTGGCAAAGACTGAGAATAACCTGTGAATCAAAACTATAAAGCATTTGATTGTTTAAAAAGCTGAGCATCACCAAGTAGTCAGAAAGCTGTGGTAGTTCCTGGAATTATTTTAAGAGAAGAATTCTAGCCTCAAAAAAGTAATTATTGAGTGGTGTGGTTTGTGCTTTTGGTTTGATCYATCTTAGCTCTTTTTCCCCTCTATTTGCAGAATACTAGCAGTTTTCAGAGASAGGTGTAGGTATTTTACAACTTGAGAAATGGAACAGAAAATTTATATGATCCACTAAAGCAAGAGGAAGAGACTCGAAGCCAAGGGAGATAGCAAATGTTCTTAGTCTTGCTTTCAAAATACTTGTCAGAGCTTTCAGTAAAGTTGTTGCTGCTTCCTTCATTCCACTTCTGCAGATGTGCTTCTGAGCACAGCATTTAGTATTTTGCTGGGGTTTTTTTTTGTATTTTGCTGGATATTTTTTTGTATTTTGCTGGGKKTTTTTTTGTGTGTGTGTTTTGCTTAGTATTTTGCTGCTGTTTCTTAAGTAATCTGTGGAAGTGGGTTAGTAACTTTTTATGATAGATACATCTCCTTTAGAGTAACGCAGAGTACTCACAAATATTAAGGGTTTGTCTATATGGAAGGTAATAGACTTTATCTAGATATAAACTTATACTCTGCTCACTATTGTGTACCATGCTCCTTGAAGGCAGTGATTACTACTAGTTATGAATTTACACTGTGCTAGCTGTATCGGTTCACCTTAGGAATACCATTAATGTGCCCTGACAGTGGTTCCATGCAGCTCAGTGTAAGTTTACAATGGAGGATCTAATGTGCTGCAAAATCACAGCTTGCTTAACACTAATTTCTGTGTATAGATAAGTCCACTTTTATAATGTAAAATCACAGTGAAATGGCAGTCTTCTACATTACTTTTCAAACTAGTATCCCTTATATGCTGTGAGATGCATGACTGGACTTTCAGAATGTCTTGCAGATCCACTTAAATATCTATCTGGTATACTGTGCACTTGCTCATCTTGCCAACAACAATAAAAAAGAAAAACAAAACAAACCCTCCCCCACCCCTGGGGTGAATTTTCCTTTTCCCAGTGAGTAGGAATCACAACATATATATAATTCAGCTGATCTGTGCTTTGTTTTCTAAACATTTAAGTAGTGATTATCACTGTGTCGCAAAGTATAGTGCATCAAATTATAATCCCAGTCTTGTGATAAAATGTGCCTGAATGTTACCAAGCTTTTCATAGCCAAATTGCAGTTTAATAATGTTTTGAGAGATTATCTGCAAGGTTTTAATGCTTCTCAGTGGTTAATTCTGAGAAGAAAAAAAGACCTACGCTGACAAAGCATATGCCTAGCTTCTGCTAGTTTCAGTGGGTACACAATTTTAAGTACATTTGGAAATCTGGATTCATGTATCTAGACCAAAATGTCTAATAATTTACAGTGCTTCTGACTCTGGTCATGCCAGAGAGGCTTATGGGACCTGATTCTGTACTCAGAATGACCTGACTGATCCACTAAGAGTCAAGATAGCAGAATATGTTTTCCATTTAGCTGCAATAGTTCCTAGCAGTGATTCTCTACACCTTGGAAAAATCTCAAGTTCCTCCTGTCTGATCAAAATACCCATGGTCCCAAAAATGATTGTAATGGTTGTGCTTCTGGTGCTCTGTCAGATTGTCTTTTGTGATAGCCTGAGACTTAAAAAGTTGCTCCAGCTAAGTATTTCAAATTACTTTATACCGTGGTGTTCTTTTGCAATGAGGTATGTCTTAATATGATGCCAAGAGATTAAAGAAATGAATATCCAGCTGTGGCTGCTACTCAATAAAATTTGAGAAGCCATAGCTGTTCATCATGTTGTATGCTGAACACGAAAGTATTCATAAAGAAGTTGTGAATGAAGAATGATTAAAAAGAGCTACTTACTAGAAAGAACCAAAATACAGCTTTCAGCCTGAAGGTTGGCTTTCCCAAACATTTGGTGGACCTGCCAGATGTGATGTCTCCTTCAGACTTCTCGCCTCAGCGAAACTCAAGACTTTGTTATAAGTCTGTTTATATATTCGAGTATTTCCTCCAGAAATATTTGGAGAAGTCAAACAGGAAAAATGGAAAACACAAGGTCTCTCTGCAGAACAAAAAAGAATCATTGTTTGCAACTCAAATGTATACAGTCTACTTTACAGGTGCAATCATGTGTTCCAGATGTCTCAATGTGTGGCTATGGGAGACAAAATATGCGCTGGAGAAAGTTTTATATTGATTCAGTGGCTCACTTCAAATGTGCTGTGAGGAAGAGAAGGCAAAAATGCTATTAGCACTGAGGAGCRTTCAAGTTCTACTTGACTAAGTGTGTCTTTTGATACCAAATATATTAAAAATGTCAGAAATAATTTCTTTTTGTTTCTTTGTGTTTTGAGGCTGAAATGGCGTAAGGACAGTTTTGTAATTCATCATTGCACTGGTTCTGTTTGAGAGGATTGTGAAGAGAGTGTTAACGGCACATCAGGAAAGTAAATGAGAAAAAAAACCCTTGTTTTCTGTGGTTGTCATTGGGACAACTATTTGAATGTGGCTAGTAACGCCTGTCCTTCACTTCTTTCAAGTTTACGTATATTTCTTTATAAAATTAATTTCCTGGCTCCTGAAGATTCTTGCCACGTGTCCTCAGAGCACAGTTGGTTAGAGTATCTCAGGTTTCTGTTCACTTGTATTGTATTAATTCCAATTAGTCATCCTGTTTTGCTTCAATATGCTTATTTTTCCAGATACTTAGTAAATAGGGTGGAAGAGGAAGGATGCTACACACTCAGCRTATATAATACAGTTAATAAAGGAGATAATATTTGGAACACTTTTTAATATAAGGCCACCTGGAAGTTCTAGGCAGCACATGTGCAGATGCACAGAGGACTCTAGATACACACATGAGTTCATGGAATATGGAATTGTAGAAGGTGCACATACACAATACAGTCAAAACATCTGGGCCAGTGGTACTGTTTTCATACAACTTAAAGAAGGTATAASGTTCAGTTTTCTAGTAGAGTGATAAAGTCAGCGTGGAGTGAATGAAAACAAAAAAATAATTATGTTTATGCACCRTAAACTTCAGCTATGATACATTTACAATGTATTTCAAATAAGATGGGACCCATACCCTAACTTTTTTGTAGACTTAAAACTCACGTTAGGTGCAGAGGGGCATCACAACAGTGCTATCTTTTATAGCATGCCAGTCAAGACCCCTCATACACACCAGGGCATGTGATTTTAATAAGCTGTACACAGCATGGGTCCTCRACTGCAAGGAAGATTAATGTTTCTGAGGGTGGATGAGGGTGTAGTCCTGTAGGTAATCCTGAAACATGCTCCTGAGCATGATTTCCTTAAGCAGTCCCRCTTCCCTTGCTTTATTTGCCGAGAGCAAATCGAAGCCCCCTCAGACAAGCAGCAGCACCACAGGCAATGCAATCAACATAATAACTGACAGCTGTTGCTCCATTGCCTGAAGACTTTGAAAACCATCTATTATTTAAAAGGAATCTTCAGGCCACTTCGTTCCTAAATTTCACTACCAGTGTACCACTCACAGAATGTAAGGCCTAGAACTCCCTCTCTCCCTTACTAGAGTATAAAATTAAGATTAAAACATAAATAGCAGTTCTCTCTAGGCTTGAACGCTGCAGCTATTCTGCCCTCTCTCAGCCTGCAGACGTGGGTAGCTATTGTCCACTAAAGACACTTTTTAAAGAAGTGACTGCTACTTATTTCTCTCTATGTTTGTACCATTCACTGAATTTCATCTAGCGTGTATAAGAAATACTTAGCACATACCTT
>JASVER010000003.1:8140800-8495338 GCA_030449065.1 Oceanodroma leucorhoa
TTTTTTTTTTTTTTTTTTTGTCCCATATGGACTTGTTCTGTGATTTCAGTCCTAGTCCTGTTGACTTACAACATGTGTTTGGAGCTTCTGGAACATGCTCAACTTCATCTCACTTCTGAAGAAAAAGTGTTTTTTGATTCATGCTCTAGATTGGGACTCAGAAAATTAGAGATTAAATATTTTTGCTGTGTTCCAGACAAGCTGCATAACTTTGAGAAAATAATTTATACCCCTCTGTTCCTAAAAGCACATGATTTTTTAAAATGTGGGAAAACAGTATTTTCATAGCTAACAAAGCCATCATCAGAAGGTGCTCAAATACACTGGTGACAGACACCACAGGAAAATGGATTTGTAACTCAGGAATCCTGTCCTTCAGAGCACTAAATATCCTGGGCATAGTGGAATAAAACATTTGAAAGACAATTGCTCCATCTATGGAAATAGTAGAGTTAACTGTTTATACCATTTCAGCCTGGACCATATGGATCCAACTGTGTATAACTGAATCTTTTTCAGTTCCAGAGGCAATTGGAACCAAACCACTGTGTTCAAATGGGGTTAAATAAACAACAAATATGTATACATTCTTTCCCCCCCCTTTTTTTAATCTCCAGTAGTATTTTGGATGCTATGATGTTTTCTTTTAGCACAAGGTTCTGTTGAGTTTTAATTGTTTAAAGTTGGGATGTTAGAACATCTTTCTGTTGTTGTGAAGAAGCTGTTCTAGATGCCAAGTTGGGTATGATCTGAAATTACAGAATATTGGTTGGTTCCTGTAGCACTTTGGGAGGACAATCTAATCTTATTTTTCCAGAAATTCTAGACTGTCAGTGAAAGTTTCAGATGCCTTTAAAAAACAAATGAGACACAAAACAATACTAGTTATTCCTAGCAAAAGTTATAGGTGCTAATTGATTCAACAACGCTCCTGCTTCACATCAACTTCTACTAGATACTTGCTAAGCCCATTGGCTTTCTCTTAAACCACTTGCCCTTTAGGACATTTTAATATAGATACCTGGCATATTGCTGTTATAGCAAGGGGAGAAAAGGATGTTTGGGGAGTCATCAGAAGTAAGAGGTGCATAACAGCACCTGTGGCTATTTGAGAGTTGCAGCTACTAGCATACAAAACCGTGCCCTGGCCAGCTGAGAGTATAATAGTTTGGATTGCTAGAAACACTGAGATCTGCAAGTAACATGTTCTGTCACCATAATGGAGAAGGCACAGGTTACTGAAATGACAGTTGTRCTTGTAAGTTACAGTACAATGTTGCTAAATGCAAGAGATGATGGACAAAGCAGTTCTCAGAGGAAGAAGGAAGAAAAGAATACAACACAGTGTAGAGTGACCCCAGGGCCATTTGAGTTGGCTTTACTTGGCAATCTTATAAAATTTGAAGAAATTATGTGGCAGTTTCCACTACTAATGGACTATATTGCACTTAATATTTTTCAAAGCTGTCCTGCTTTTGCTGAGAAACAAGAATTTATGCTGATGAAGAATACTTGTCTGTTCAGTCTTTCCCCCTCTGGCTTCATCTTACATGATTTCTTTTTCAACTAAAGATAATCCAAAGTTCACACAGCTCTTTTCTGAGAATCATTATGGAGAAAATGTGACAAAACAAAATGTTGAGTTTGTTTTATCATTCCAAACAAACCACTTCCAAGATCTCAGTGACACTAAAATATTAGAATAAAATGAAATGGAGTGCAAAGAGGCACAAGGGATATACACATGAAAAGTCAACAGAAAAGAAGCTTGAAAAAATTTATTTAAGGCTGTCATTTAATATCCTTAAAGCTTAGCCTTTTTATAACAAAGGTTTTAAGAGGGATATTCACTTCTCAGGCATTTGTAAYTGCCAGCCCCTTACAAATAACACATATAATTGGTGATTGAATCCTTTGTGTGTAGAAGTCAACTTTTTAGAAAAATAATTTTATCGTTAAATATAAATGGAGTTACTTCAGTCCTAATAAATGGAAAATACGAAGATACGGAACTCTCATAGTCTTAAAGCTGTTAAGATAACCATCCCTTAGACAATAGGTTTTCCATATATAAACCTTTGGGAACACTAAACTATAGTACAACTATTTCCTGACATGCAAGGTGACATAGCTTTGTTACACCCAATGTAAGTGACAGAGTACAGATTTCAGAATCTCTTAATAACTGGCAGTTGATGCAATGAAGATCTTCATTTATCCCATTTTTATTCTGCATTTTTACTGGTATTCTCCCAAAAGGTCCCTGGAAAAAAAAGCAGCAGCAATTAGGACATATTATAAATCTCCCAAGATTTATGAAATATGCGTGGAACATATTTTTTCTGTTTAAGAGTTAGCAGATGTTAGTTCCACAGACCTCTCAATGCCTCTCTCTAATAACAGATTGAAAACAATTATTCCTAAAGGAAAAGCTTTTTAATAGTTTCTAATAGATTATTTTCCTAAACTGTTTTTTTCAATACTGAACTACAAACAAACACAAAAATATTAAAATGTTAATAAAAACTGTATTTTAACTATATCTTCTAAATTTTTTGAGGCAATATCGGTTATTTCCACTTTCCAAGATCAACAGTCATTTCGGGTGCTTCAGTAGTCAGAAGACTACAGTAATTAATTTTTACAGAGTGGATATCCAACATTTGAAAAAATCTGGCCACTCATGAGTTGGCATTTTATTATTTTTGAAACACTTTGTTAATGTTAACAAATAATTCTTAAATATTGACCTGTTCACAGGGCTCAGATAGAAAATGTTGCTTTTCCAACAGTATTTGCCTATATACAGGCAAACTAAAGCAGGGTTCTTAAATAGTTAGCTATCAGGCACTCAGATTACAGTACCGTATTCCCTCATGACAAGCCACAATTTAAGGCAGTGTTTTATATCACGGTCTTTAAAGAATAATCAATTTGGTGTAATTTTACCAATAAATATATCTGATTTTATAATGCCCATGCAAAGGAGAGTTTTATTTTTCAATAATTTAATATGACCTCACTTCTGGTAACATTCAGTGGCAAAACTCCCCTCGAGTTAAATAGGAAACTATTAAATAGGTTCAACACTGATGCAAAATACAGATTATATTTGGAATGARTTCTGTTTAGTGTCTTATCCTTGTTCAGCACTGTCTGTAACAAAGTTTGTAACACAGTTACAGATATGTCAATAGTTAAGAGAARGATTAGCAGTATTTTCCCTATGTGTGACGAATACATTTAAACCCTCAGTATATTACAAATAACACAATCAAAATTCAGGTACCTTTGGGTAACTTTTGTGTTAATCAGCCATTTTAGGAACTCTTTGGCAGCCATGTCATCAAGGACTTTGTTGATATCACTCGTGAAAGTGCCATCTGCATGTCTTCGGCCCATTTCTTCGGCCACAAGGGCTTTTTCTGGGAAACTTGAAAGGGAAGAAATTATCAAACAATTTGCAGATCAAAATAAACAAACAGTTTAAAAGGGCCTTATTACAGGATTCTAATACACTGCACATTTCCTGTGATTTTAAGGAGTTAAGGGTTGAGCCTGATTTTATGGCTCAGTACAGCACGATGTATATCAGAACATCTTTTAAGGCATTATTTTGAGAACAGTATAAAGCATGGAAGTCTCCCTTTACCAGATGAGGACTGTTCCTTCAGGTGAGTCTAAATTCCTCTCTAGCATTTTTTGGAAAAGCCCTACATGCAAAAACATATCTCAGTCTGCAATGCCTGTGCCAAGTAGACTAGGCATCAGTAAAACTCACAGTAGATTTACTAAGAATTGTTATTTAAGAAATATCACTACTAAAATATTATAGTCAAATTTTCATACATTTTTTCTGTTTTAATTGGACTTAAGTTCTAGTTATATACTTAAAATTAGATTGCATAAGTATTTAGATATTAAGAGCAGCAACTTTTTTGGGGGGTTAAAGTAACTCAATTACAACACCTGTATAAAGTCTATGTGCTTGTTTGCTGTACAATAGCATTTTATATTTGGAATCAGATCCCGATTCTTGCTCTATCCTTCTTTGACCATTGGAATACCATTATGCCAGTGGCCTGGTTTAGAAAACTTTCCTCTCTTGTTTCATCCCATCAAATATAGGAAGATTTTAATGAATTCCATTAAGRTGGGCTGGTACTGAAGCACACCGTGCTCTGGGACCAGCGACAGGCAGACTGGTTCTTTTCATGCAAGGGAAAGGCTATATACAAGTTTGACCACAAATAATACTAAATATTGTGAAGCAGAAGGGTAGTCTACATTTAATTGTTCATCTAGGTTTCTAARCTCAGTTCATCACAGATAGGTTGTAATCTCTCTGTTTTACAGATACTGAAATACCCTATTTCTGCTCATGAAAATAAAACATGACAGAAAAACAACTGCAAATCTGAACATCACTATGAAGTGGCAACAGCCTTTCCCTTCTCTATATAGCTGACCTCATTTATTTAAATCTGTTTTTTCAGGAAATCACCATTATTTACAAAATTTACTTTTACCTATTTAGTCTTCCTTGACTACAACACACGATCTTGTCTTATAGATTATATTTTATTGTTATTGTTATTTATTATTTTTATATAGTGCGAGAGACTTACATAGTACTTTACAGCTGGTAGAATATATAATGAGAGGATGAATTGAAATCCCTGCCCCGAAGAGCTTACAGTCTAAAGGCACAAATAAATACAGAACAGTTAAAAGGCAGGGAGTGGCATGTGCGTGGTGTGGCTCCTAACCATGCAGAGTTGGAAATGTATGAGATAGAAGGTGCCTGCAGGAGATGAAAGGTAAGGCCATTCTAAGTGAAAGACTATAATAAAAAAAGTCATGAGTGAGTAGATGAAGTGAATAGGCTTGAGAAATCTGCAATGCGTATGTGGAGAACAAGATATTAATGAAAGAAATCAGAGATATAGGTAGGTCAAAACTGTGGAGCACTGCATCCAGGAAACCGTGAACCATAGCAAAAGAAGTAGAGGTGTCTTAAAAAGGAAAATAAGTCATAGTTGTAGGAAATGATAGTTATTTTGGCAGCAGCAACTTGGGGAGACTTTGTGGAGCATGGGAAGAGGAAAAGAAGTCATCAATTACTAGTGGGAATGATCACCAGCACATGGAGTACAGCTGATGACATTGGTAAAAATTTAATCTTGGAAATATTGCAGAGGAAAAGATTGACTGTGAAATGGAAAAAAAGAGAACGTAATTTAAGATGACACTGACTTGAATCATCTCAATGATAGTTAAGGAGACTGTAAGCAATGTTATGTGAAGGGGGAAAGGTGGTAGTTAGAGGAAGGTCTGGTTTAGTTTTAGATATGTTGACCTTGAATATAACTTGACCTTTTAGAGTGTAACAGTGTACTGAACAGGTTTGTTTTAATCTGTATTTGAACTTAATAATTTAAAGTGGTAGTCTAACACCCACAGAATATCTTCTATTACAAAAGAAAAACATGGATTACAGCTAGAATGATCAAAAACACCTCAAGGTTTCATCAGACTTGATTTCTAACCCCAATAGCAAGGCAAAATTTAATAATAGGAATGGATGGATTCTTACTCTCTCCTTCCTCGTCCATTCACTAACCAAGCAATGAACTCTTTGGCAGCTTGACCTTCCAAATAAGAGGTGATATCACTGGTGTAGGTGCCTTCAGCATGTCTCTCGAATTCAGCATGACGCTTGGAGATCGCATTGCTGAAAGAAGAGCAGACTCTATGAGCAGACTGCATAAGGACTTAGGTTTTTTTTAACCTTTATTGATTTCTATTTCCCACCCACCAGACTAGTGTTTCCTATTGGGGAGAGGGGTTTTTTGCTTCTCAGATTACTCTTGATTTTTTTTTTCTTGATATCTTTCAGTTCTGAAGGCATTGTCTGTGCTATGCAATACAGTTTTGTGCAGAGATGCATGAATTAGTTCTGAACAAATCAATCAGGTGCTGAAAGCAAATATAGCTACATTGGAATGATCTGCTAGATTAATTAGCTATGATCAACAAACTGTATTGTATAGTTTGTATATACAGTTGTATATACAGTTGTAAAGTATAACACACTTTTTGTTACCTCTTGTGTTAACCTAAAAATTTCCATTAAGCCACTCTTCCTACCTGCATCTTCATTATTTCTTAGCCAAACTGTTCAGACTTAATTCCTTTTGAATTTACATTTTGAATTGTTTTGTGAACACCTTTTTAATCGACATTCTGACCAAGTGATAATCTTGGAACAATTTCAAGCCTGATTGCCTCCAACTTAATAGAGAGAGACAATTGCCTTCTCCCTCCCTACACCTCATTGTGCTTCTTTCTCTGATATAGCACAAAATTATGTCACACTGGCCCTTAGGAAGGCAAGCTGCACTGAGAAGTAGATGTATTACGGAATATTTTCCATGAATAAGTTCCCTAGCATTTCTATTTCAGAATTTGCTAATTTCCACCCAATTTTCAGGGCCTCTAGCTCTTCCTATTATTTTTTATCTTCTTGGGATTTCACTCCTAATTTAGTACCACCTGCACTTTTCATCAGCATGCTAACTAGAGTTGTTTGGAACACTTTTAATGAAACGTTAATTTTGTTGAGATATGCTGTTTCATTGAGGCTGAAACATTATTACAGATTTGTTACTGATATTGACAGTGTTTTGAATGGAAGGATCTTTGTGATCCAGGCTATCCTCTTTGGAATTTCTGACAAAATGAAGAATGAATATAGGTATTTCAATCTGTTTTGCAAAAACAATTACTGGGTTTTTATTAGTTTCAATTTTCCAACCCCCCAACCCTCTCCCCAAAACATTGTCCAGAAACAAAATTCTGGCCTCCAGCAGGTCTTGTGTTCTCCTTTCCTGTAATGAGCGGTTTATGTAACGTGGGACTGAGTGCTTAGGGCTGAGCATTGTATTGTGTTTTATCTGCACATTGGTGCCTGGCCATTTTCCTTTCATTAGTCTTCTTCCTGGTTTTCTTTTCCTCAACATAATGTGTTTGKTTTTTTTTTTTTTTTCCTTCGGTCTTTTTCTATAGCAAGTTTTTCTTTTTATCTTATTCTCTACTCTCCTTTATTACTTGGAATGTCCTTTCTTGAAATCTGTTCTCATCCTATTGCATTCCTTGAAGCCATTGCACATAGCTACAGAACACAGGTACAGGAATAAAATAACATAGAGACATTTCCTCTTTCCTTGTAAAAAGCAGGTGCGAGATACTTTCTTTTGATACATATTTCTTGGATTGTGGTAACATTGTAAAGAATACTAGTTGTTTTCTTTCTTGTTTAACAGAAAATGAGCTCAAACTGTTTTTTGAGTAACAAGTTGTGGCAACTAGAATACCTTGAGAGCTGGTCCGGGAATTTGTCATTTTCTTTGTCCTCCTGTCCTTGTTGGCTGTAGTGGAATTCCACAATCATTAGATCATTATTACCAGTACGTTGCATAGCATGCATAAGCTGATAAGATTTTATTGGTTATTATTTAAATATTATGATAAACAACCATGACTGATAGATGAATATTATAAATAATTTTAGGCCTATGAATTTAAATTAATACAATATTTAGAAATTGTTACTTTATACTTTAAAGACTTCCACAGGGATTTAAAAGCATTAATATCATAGATTCTTTGATTCTGTGGACAGATCTTCTCTAGAACACAGGGCATAGACTTACATGCTTTTACATTATTCTTGCTCTCAGCTTGGTAGCTTGTGTTTAATCAAAGTAAATTTTCAAAAAACATGCCAACTCATGCCTTAACAGTATACTTGTGGTCAACAAAACTTAAACCTTAGCTCCCTTTTCACAAATGAAACTTCAGGATTAGAGTATCCATAGGTAGGAAAGTTTTATGAAGGCCCAATGGCCCAGACCTTTACATTGTATTTATATTTCTTATTCCTATTGAACTTAATCCATTCACTGAAACAGTGTGTCCCAAAGAGGCTGAGATAGTCTTTTTAGATGGCATATCAGGTAATATACTGATACTACACTTGATTTACCCAAATCCTTTTGACTGATTTTGCATATATTCCCCATTTCTAGTAACACATTAACATTATATATAAATTTTCCTTAAGTACTTTACTTATTTGAGGATTATACGTGGTCTGTGATGGGAAGCTGAAATCAAGAAACTGAATTCAGCTAGATTTTTGGCTGTTTCTGTATATGGRGATTTTTAGCAATGTGACTAAAATGCTTACCCATTTCTTTTAGTGCTCATTAACCATTGCACAAAGTCCTGAGCTCGTCTAGTGTCCAAGTACTTGCTGTAATCACTGGTGAATGTGCCTTGTGAGTGACGTTTCACTTCATTCAGCTGTCTAGATTCATCTAATGGTTCAGACTGGGAAGCTTTGAATGATCTGTGGAAAACTTAGAACTTGTTAATTGGCAATGGTTATAGTACATTCTACAGATGCATTGACTTTTCTTTTAAAAATACTATTTTATACTCTCACAGAGTAAAAGCAAGTGGCATATTGATCACTAGCTGGCTAGTAGAATGAATCAACAAAGCAGATTGGATACTGCACAATTACAAGGTCGTCTTGGTTAACTAAGGCAGCTATTGTTTGTAATACCAAAAACTTCTGTGCTATCCTTTGCAATATTAAAAACTTTTGCCAATTCCAATGGTAGATTAAGTACTGTGTAATAGTATACAAAAAAYGTCAGACAAAGTCATAGTGTGTTTTGCTTTAAACTGTAAGGAAACAAAGTTCAGGCCAAGTGTTTCTAGAAGTTTGATCTAAAGAATTTACCTTGATTTCTCCTCTGTATCCTGAAGAGGATTTTGCCAGCTGCCTTGAACTATCATTAAAAGGAGCCCAGCAACAAAATAAACACTTTTCATTTTCATTGCCTGTCAAAACAGAAATAAGGCAACAAAGAAAAATGTAATCATCTTTACATACATCTGAATCAATTACATCGAAAAGAGACATCCTTAATGCTGATCTAAACTTGATGATATTGAGACCCCATGAAGACGGGGTCCATGTCCAGTGGATGGAGACTGTAGTGCCTTGGGTAGGCATTCGAAAGACGTAGTCTCTGTTCCAGTCTTTAGGCTCTAGTCTCTATTCTACAATGCAAGGTGAGCTGAGAACAACTGCATCCTCACTTTCTTTTGTAGTATGAGGATAAAGGTCTGTATCTCCTTTGCTCTGTGTTCTGCTGATGGCAAGCATTAGATCTGTTTCTATAATATTGTTTTATTGCAAAACTAGGGTGTTGCAAAACTAGGGTGACTTTTATTTTTTTCCAGCTCATTCACTAGAGAAAAAACAAAGCAAATCTCTGTCAAGAATACTGTCACATTAACAGTTCCCCATTCTTTTCTTCTGGCCCTCCATCCTCCTTTCAAAAGGTTTTTTTTTTTTAAATAACAGATATTGCAGCAGTAGGCCTCTGGACTTAGTAATGACTTATTAGTAGGTGTGACTCCTTAGAAGAAAACAGCCACCAAACCACACACTGGCTTGTGTTCAATTCATGACGTGGTATGTCAAGTTTTGCTTGTTGCACTATTGACATAATACTTTATTTCAGCTTAAGGGCTTCCATTATGGGGCTATATGGGATATACAAGATATGGGGTATAYACTTCATATTAATGGCAATAAACCAAAGCAGAAAATATTGTCCCGCAGATGTAATTCTTACTGTTACAGGTCATTCTACTGGCTTCAACCATGTGACAGAAATGGCTACATTATTATATGTGTCTTCTTCACATGCACTGTAATAACTTGACCAGTCTCACTGACTTTAATGTGAGATTATTCAGTGTAAACTAGAGTATTACAGTCTGTACAAATGCTTTGGTGATCCACAGCCAAGCTGTGATTCGCTTACTTGCATTAGTGACTGGTTTATTCATGCAAGTAGTACAGTTATAACTTCTAGTGAATTGTCACAAATGGGAATAAGGCATTCTCTAATCACCTAATTACGTGTGCTACAATTTTCATTATTTAATGTAGTAGTATTAGTCTGTTGACACATGATCCCCTATAGGACAAACTCTCTTGAACAAAGAAATGCTATTCATTTCAGGCTCACAAAACCCTCTGCAAAAGGGACTATGAGCTGCTATTGGCTAACGGTCTCAAAAGCTCTTTGCATAAACAGGAAATGAGAGGAAATGTACTTACAAAATCAGCTAGTATATATTGTTTATTTTTAATTATTTTGGATCACTTAAATTTATGGAATGAATGTATAGAAAAGGAATTGAATTTAAAATTTGGTTAGGTACTTCTGACCTTGACAAAGAAATTGAATACGCCATTCATTCAATGGCTAACTGCTCATTCATTGAATGATGAATAGTAAGTGCTCATTCATTCTAGCTTAAAATCTGTATGGATCACAATATTAATCTGCTGTAAAGCAACAGAAGTTGCAATGAGTTCACATTAGCAAAATGTCACTGGAAATAATTTCATTATGTACTTGGACTGATACTTGTGTATTTGAAAGAGCCCTTCTGCCATCCGTGACACTTTCTTATGGAAGTTAATGTCATAGTCTGAAAAACAAAGGGAGATAGAAAAGATGAGTGCATTGAAGTAAAGTGGTAGGTGGCGAAGTAAGACCCAGGCAAAAAACACCCTCCCCACTAAATGTAATCTGCACTGAACTCCTCCGGCTCCACTGGAGGAGTTATTTGTTGAAATTCAATGGTTTATAAAATAAGGCAGTCAGAGGGAAAACATAACTATTCTCTATTGTAATGCCTTGTCACAGTAGGCTGAATTTAAATATACTATGTCCTGGAGGAAGCCATAAGAAAGTTATGAAGGAATGATGTGCAAAGAAGGTGCAGATTACTCTGTCTTGAGATTTAGAGTTGGCTCTGCACTGAGCAGTGCAAATGGGGGGGCTATATGAACATCCCTGAAAAAGTAAAGTCCTGCATCAAAAACCTTACTGCTGTAGGACTTCTACTCTGCCCCAGTAATCTGCCCAGCTTCAGAGCAGATTTTTTATGAAATCTGTTTCTTCCATCTATTATAAAATAACTTGTAGTTGGAGATGCAAAACTTGACTGTTGGCAGGCATTTTAGCTATGGTTAGGAAGAATGTATTGCTTCTGGTACTTTGTGAGCCCTAATTTTTAAGAGAATCTTAATGAATAATATAAATATTTTACTAGAATACCTCAGTGTCAGTATAAAAATATTTAAGGCAATCAAAAGCTTAATCAAATCTTAAGCAAAACCAGGAAAATAAATTGATGAGTGTAAGATTTTCTGGTGGATTGTACTATTATGCAATCGGAGTCGATTTCCCTCTCTCCACCAGAAGCCACTGCCAATGTTGCTTATTTTTTCATCAGTGTGTATGGAGACACTTTTCTGCCTTCTGTAATGTCCTGATATATGAGATTTGATGCCTACGCTTGCACATATCCTGCTATAGTACCAACAAATACCGTAGTGGCCATGTAGTCAGTCCTATTATAACTAATTATAGTATTGAACGCGCTTTTCACTGTTTCATTTGGAGCTGTAGTTTGGTGGTGCAACACTGACATCCAATGTTTATTCCAAAGAATGCATAATTTCACATTTCATAGGCTTCCAACAATGGAACAAAAGCTCTGCCTATTCTTTGGGAGACAACTGTGCTGTGGTCACAAAAATGGTTTGATTGTAATGTAGGGACCCCCATGCTAGCTGATATAGCTGTAAATGAGTTAACTTAGACACCAAATGAATCTGGCTATTGCACCATACATAAGTAAATTTGCCCTGCTTAATGGTATGCTAGCAATTTGGTATACTTTTACTTAACCTGAAAAACTAAAGAAAGATAGTTTACAGCTGCCTGTAGCTTTGTTAAACCATGATACAGATTAAACATAAACCTAAGTCACTGAGGTGGAATGAAAGAAATAGTGTAGTCGTTAATTCAGCCTCTTTATAGAAATATCGGACACCAAAAGCTATTCTTATATAAAAGACATAAAAAAACATATTCAAAGCCCATTGCACTCAATAAACAGATTTTCAGTGATTTCAATATATCTTGGATCTAATTCATGCCTCAGTCCTATAGAGCTTTCAGATGTGAACAGTTCCACTGGCTACTTTATGCCTTAAGAATATGTTTAAAATTAAATGCATGTTTAGCTGCTTTCTAAATTTTACAGAATCAAAATCTGGGGACGTTACTAAAAATAAAGATGTATAAATGCAGTTTTTTGAAATGAATACAATTTTCAAGTAAGAGAATCCTTATTAATAAAATAAGCATTTTCAAAAGCTATTAAACTTCTGTCAGATGTGTTCTTTTAAAAATTTAGAATCAGTTTTGTTTGTTCAACGTTTAGTACTTGCTATTGGTAACCCAAACCATCAACAGCAGTTTTCGACAAGTTAAAGAAGCTACAGTTTTTAAAGAAGAAATTGTTACTGTATTCTTTGGAACAAAAACATGTTTTGAAGAGAAAAAGAGATGATCAGCAAAATAATATTTGTTTAGTTTATTCCTGCTAATCAACTAATTTCTTGATCAGAAGAAAGGTTTTATTTGCTCTAAGTTATTTAGGTCACCAGTAGATACTGCTAAAACCCACGCAATCATATTGTTGAGCTGCAGGAGAACTAAGGCTAATCTTACCCAGAAAATTTTTGTTCCTATGCATATTAGACTAATGGAAAYGTTTTAATTTCGTTCTGACTGGAGATGAAAAACTTAACACATGTCAGTTTGAACCACCAGAAAGTACGTAACAAATATGTCTCTCAAATCTTGATCAGAAACTTATTTGAATATTATTTCCTTGATCAACCTGATTTTGCTAGTTTTTCCAGCATCTTTTACTGCAGATGTCTTTAGTACACTATGTGCAGTTTTAACTAGCTTAATTTCATTGAATTTTCAAAAAAATCTTTCAAAAGTTGAATTTGTATCTATTTCCAATTTAAAATACAAATTATGAAGTTACAGCAGTAAGAAAGGGAATATTTTCATATGAAAATGTATGAATGAATAAAATAGATTTCTATTGACATGAAACTGTTTGCAAATAGCAATTATTTCTAATTATAAATAAATTACTTTTTCAGGTAGATGTCCTTACATCTAATTTACCTACCATGTTATAATGCCTTGTGGAAAATTCTGTAAAATGTAACAGTTCCAGTCTAAGGAAATCCATAGTAGGATGGAAGGCAATTAAATTTTGTGCAATAATCACAATAACTATTGAAAGGCTTTAGTTTTTACTTTTGTGGTATAAAATTTCCTTTTCAGATCTTACAGTGATATGAAAAGAATAGTTGCTTGAGACAAACTAATCTAAAAGTAGGGCAGTGGAGTGGCAACCTGTAGGGCGATGGAATGACAATCTGTCTTGGACAGTTTTAAATCAGTGTCTATATAAGCTCACTTAATTTGTTTGCATTCTGCTAATTTAATCCCCGTTGATTCATATTTAGGCAGTATCTATAAGGAGTGAATATCTTTAAACTCATGTTTGTTAAATATCTCTGGAGGAGATACTAAAGGAGATAAAAGTATCAAAATCAATAATTATATATCTCACATTTAAATTCTTACTACAAGGCATGTCTTTTATGTTCTCATGGTTAATCTTCCTTCTTTCAATTGTTTCTGCAACCCAAACAGTTGATTTCCCTTTTCTGGATCACTCTCTGTTGAACTAATTCAATAGATTAAAAGATTTAAATGATGATGTCATTAAGTCCAAATGTCAATGATTATAACCACAGAAGAAAACACCAATTTGCTGAACGATCCTGCACCTCTATTGCAAACTTTGGGCAATACAATTCAGATAATGCACTCAGCTTTCTTAAACAAATTGTACTGGTAGTTCATATAAATCTTACCTTTTTATACTTTGAAGTGATACGTAGCAGTTGCAGAAAGAGCTGCTACTCTCTCTTCTGGAACAATGGCAAGCCTTGAGGATCCTGAGATCTGACTAGCTGCCTCTTTTGCACAGACTCATATATATACTGTTCAGCTCTAGTAAGCATTACGAGACTGCATCATTGCTGACAGTTTCCTTATTCAACTTAAAAAAAAAAAGTCATCATATTTGCTATTCATTTCATTTGATAATTTTACAAGCAATTTCACACATTCATTCTGCTTACTTTATGACATCAATGCTAACATGGATTTGCAAAAGGAGTGAGGTAGCAATGTCCAAAGAAGTAAATATCAAACAGAAGGGCATTAGGATGACAAACAGTGGGCTAAAGGTGCCTGGGATTAAGGCAGCGATTTCTCCAAATTCTGATTTGCCACATTTAACATTTAGTATTGAGCAAAATCCCGGTCCTGTTGACATCAATAGSATCAACTTCACCTATCAATTTTAAATCAAGATTTATAAATTTAACACACTGTGAACAATAACCAACACAACTCCCCCAAAGCCCTTGAATGATTCTTCAGGTAATCTTGTGCCAATACAATGAATGTGAAGAGATGTGAAGTACTGCAGTGATGGCTACCCACTATGCAAGGTCTAGCACAGGTCAAATTTAACAAAAAGATTTGGTTACCCTTAGATGTAAAATGCCAACTTTGTAAGTTCTACTGTATGAAAATTCATACTCACTTGAGAACTGTATGCCAAACATGCCTTATAAATTGAGGTTCACACTGTGGCCTACAGATCTATGCAAGATAAGCCTTTTGCTCACACGTCTCCATTCCCTACAAGGAAAAAAAAMCCCAAAAAAMCAAAATAGATTTGAGCTTTGTAGCTGCGTATGTTCTATGCAACTATTGTCCAGGTCCTAAACCATTCAGTAATAGGGGCAATTTTGTAGGTGGGTGGGGCAGCATTGCCAAAGAAGACCATGTTCAGCCATCTGGTGACCACAGGTAGGAGAGATTGACACAAAGCTTGTCGATGGCCCTGGCAGCTGAAAAAAACTTGCCAGTCAGGAATACGGGTCTTTTATCCTGTCTATGAAGCAACAAGTGAGATATCCCCCTTCAAGAAATTCGTGGAGAAGTTGTTTTTTACAGGCGTTTTCATACATCATGATAATCCTTTGTAAATYGCAAAAGGGCACAAAAAATGAAATATTATTACTACATATGTAASCTGCCAGACAGTCCAGGAGATACATTAAATATAAAGGGTTCCACCTTGAGTTTCAGTTCTGCTCAGTAGAGGGAAGGGTCTTGAATCACAGTGGACATCTCACTGAGCATTAATGACAGCCTGTGCTCCAGTCTGGAGTGGCCCATGGTCTAATTTGTGGCAGAAAGCATACATATTACAGCAAACCCTCTTATTTCCCCTAACACTGCTCCGTGAAGCCAGCAAAGAATCTTCTTCAGTGAGGTGATTTTCTGCTGGCTGACCACAGCCAGATTGGCATAGCCCATACGATACAATTGAGGCAGTGTATAGATTTAATAACCCTAGTGTTTTCCTAGAGTGGCAAACTAAATTTAATGGATCCTTCTTAGAGCTCTATCCTAAATACCTTGCTGTGGTACCACAGTATGGGAAACATTAAGCCTCACTACACAGTCCACATAATCAATTTTGAATATTTTTCTTTGTGTTAGTATAGTTTTTCTCTGCTCTTGGATCCATCTACTGAGATTCATGGTCCATTTTTGTCATTTCTAGCTACAATGCAAGTGTCTACTTTTCAGCTGCTGCTGAAAAGAGCACAGCTTCTGTTCCTCTTATCATTGCCTTCTGTTTGTACCTTCAGTCATTTCTGAGAGCCTTATTTTCCCTTTTTGTTACTCTCCTTTTTAATTGCTACTTCTTTTCCCCTCTTTTCCATGTTCTCTTCCCCATGTCCTCTTTCTTCCTGCTCCCAATTGTATTTTTCACATCCATTCAGCGTCATGTATTCCCATCATTGATTGGCTTAGGATATACAAACTTGCATACATATTTATCAAACCTGGCTTTTCAKTTTTTTTTGTTCAAAATGACCAGAATTACCACCTCCATATACCAACCTTCCCTAGGCAAACAATCGTGTAATGTCTAAGACATGGTGCCAAAGGAGCCAAAATAAGCCTGGAAACAACCTTATACTCAAAATCTGCTTATTTTCATGAGATGCCGATTTCACTGAGATACTTTGTCGTCTTTGTCTCAGAATTATTTTTAATCTATTTTCTGTTTAAACTTTATGATGAGCGTTATGTAGGGGATGGAACATCGCAGTTTAAATGTAAATCCAGCCCTAAGTACTAGAAGGCACTGTGTCTCCACGAAGTCGGTCAGCCCTGGGGCTGCTGCGGGAGGCGGCGGGCCGCCCAGCCCTGCAGTACCCCGGCAGGACAGCAGATGGTGGCCGAAGGGCCGCCCAGGCCGCCTTTACACCGGGATGACACATACACCACATTTCAACATTTCTTGTTGAAATGGATTGCTACGGATAATTATCTCACTGCATGTGGAGTTAAAGATACATAGCTTTCTAAACAGGCAATACAGAATGTAAGACGATATCATCTCCTCCAGGAAACAGGCAGTTCTTTTCTTTTTGTTTAGCTCTGTTTATTTTCTTGTGTCAGATAAAGTTCCTTGTTTACAGTAGGATGATTTCAGAAAAAAATGTATGAGACAGAGCAGCTCAGTGCACCTGGCTGGGCAGGTTGTTACACAGGCTATATCATCTAGCAGGTCATCTAGCATCTAGAAGGTGACTGATTATTTGTTTTTCAAGTGATACACAGACAATAAAAAGTACAGGAAAGAAGTGAACTGCCATCAAGAAGCATGCAACCTTCAGTGGCCATAACTGAATCTATAGTAATACGTATTTCAAGAGCACAGCAAACAAGAGTTACCAAACAGAAGCAGAAAATTGTAACGAGTGTATGAAACATGAATATGTACTCAGGTTTTTTCCTCTCACATTGTAAAATACCATAGTTAGAAGGCACTTTTTTGGCAAAAGTCAAGGGCAATTTTACTCTCCTCTATATTATACTTCACGTATGAGACAGTACTTCAACTGAGTCAGACTAAGAGACAGAACCTGAAAGTGACCTGCCTTCAGGAAAATTTGATCTTAATGTTTTTCATGATTCACTTGGAGTCATTAAAAGATCTGTATCTTGGGTTCACTGTATTTGGAGTTGATCAAAGTTTCCTGCACCATCAACTCAGCACCAGGTAATGGCTGCTGTTAAGAACAGTGTACTGCACTCACTGGACAAAAAATCTGTGGGGAAAGTTAGAGAAGAGGTGAAATGAGAAGCAGAATTCTTACCAGCTGCACACTGAACCTGATGCTCTAGCAGTGACAATTCCAGTTGGCATGGCTTTTCAGAAAAACAGGACCAATGTATTTGTTCTAGCTGACTAGCATACTCTGAATATCATAATTTTCAAGCATGTTTCTCTCAACTCTTTAACTGTTGGTACAAGAAAAAAAAATTAAAAAAATCTAAATTATCAAGATTTGAACATCTTAATGAATTAGGAAGTTGCTGACTTTCTAAAATAAAAAGTAAAAAAATCCCCAATAAATGCTTTCAAAAAAGTGAACCCCCCACATTTTCTCATTTCCTCATTACAATATTTATTGTTATATTATTATCCATTACATATCTAAAGAACGTAGGAGGGAGGAGGATGTATCTTGGGGTATGACTACAGGCCCACACCCTTTTCTTTCTTACATTGCACAGAAAGCATTCTCTCCCTGACCTTGTCAGCCATGAGTTCAGAGGCTGAGCTGTGCAGCCCCTTTTAATTTTCCTACCCTTGCTACATGATAATCAGCCAAAAGACCCCTGCATTCCCCATCTGAGAATTAGTGCAACATGTATAGGAAGAACATACGTGTAAACACATACATATCTAAAACATATGCATCATGTTACATACATACATGTGTACATATACATAACACACACAAACGTGTGCATATGTATGTATACAACTCCATGGCTATACTTTGGAGAGCAAGAATGGCTTTCTGAAATGGAGGATTAGCTTATGGGCTCTAAGCCTTTCCACAGCATGCAACGCCATGCTCACTGCCATGGATGCCAGTGGGTTTGTACCTCAGGAAAGAGAGCTATTGTAACTATGCTGTAGCCCACACTGCCTACTCACATAAATTGGAATTGCTCCATTTGAAGTCAATGGAGCTGCATCAATTTGCGCAAGCAGAAGAGCTGGCCAAGTATGTACTAGTTACTTTACATTCTGAGAAGACAATGTTCATAATTGAAAGTAATACCAAATGCTCTTAGCAAACACTATGAATTATTCAGATTAAATATAGAGCCTTCAAATGACTCTATAAAACGTTCTAAACAGCTGTGCCTTGTAATTGGAACTGACTGGCAAACTGGAAAGTATTGAATGTAGTCTGAATTTGACTTGACATCTGAGTAAAATGAGTATAACACTAACCATATTCTGGAGCCTGGCTGGGGTTATACTTGGTTTTCTACTAATGCTGTCTTCTCTTCAGGCCTTTTCTTCTTTGCAGCTGCAGTAATCTTAAGTGAAGCAAAGCATGTAGCTCCACGTTTGAGGTATGAGGATTGCATGTTCATTGATATGTACAACTCACACAGCATGAATGCGGTAGATGATGAAAATAGGTGTTTGGGAATGAATGGTTTGCAGTGGAACCAGTGGTTTTCTACTATTTATGTACACTTTAGTTCCTAGAAAAAAGCAGTTTTTGCTTTGCAGCTCTAGCTTTATTTTGTAAAAGCTAAACAGGATTCATAATGAAAACTGACTTGTAAACAACTGTATCTGTGGCTATTTATCAAGGGCCTGTCTACTTAATTCAGAACAACTATGTCCTGTCTTCAGAGGCTTGTATACTTTGTTTATATGCAGATATTTGAAGACTAAGTTTCATTGTCTGAAGTGGTATTTTTGGGTATCTGAAGTGTGAGATTCTTATTCAAAAGAGAAAAGAAGAGCAGAAAGTGCTCAGCATTTTCTGAAAAACAGATTCTCTAAAACATTTGAAAGTGGGAAGAAAAACTTTGAGGATATTCATTCACCAGCTTAGAAAATCTTGTCATAAAAGCTATCATTTCTTAGTTCCATAAGTTGTGTCCCAGTGTTGGCTCTTACATACCATATTCTATGTCTGCAGTATAGATACATATACTTTTTATTCATAAGGCTAATCCTTAAACATATTTTTGTTAGCTTCAGCTTGATTCCTCAGGACAAGCCCTTTCACTTTGAACTGTGTTTAAGCTCTGTTACAGAAGAGACAGTACTGTAGGCTAGATTAAAAAGGAATGGGGCAAATAACTGTCCAGTGAATGTTGTGATGCTTATAACATGGATTGTGATTGGAGACAGCAGTGCAGAATGGAGAAAGTTCTCTTTCTAGAGAAGAAAAGGCTCAGGAGGATCTTATCACTGTATATAAATATCTCAACGGACGATGTAAAGAAGATGAAGCCAGGCTCTTTTCAGTGGTGCCCAGTGACAGAACAAGAGTCAACAAGCACAAACTGAAACACAGAAGGTTCTGTCTGAACATAAGGAAACACTTTTTTACTATGAGGATGACCGAGCACTGGCAGAGGTGGCCCAGAGAGGTTGTGGAGCCTCGATCCTTTTAGATATTCAAAAGCCACCTGGACATAGTCCTGAGCTACCGGCTGTAGGTGGCCCTGCTTGAACAGGGACAAGAGTTCCTCCAAAGTTCCCTTCCAACCCCAACCATTCTGTGATTCTGTGATACTGTGATGGTAGGTTTGAAGTGCTCTGCACCATTTCTAATGAATGACTGCAAGGTTACCTGTTATTAGCACAGGCCAGCAACTTGATGTTGTGGATATTTTTAAGAGKTTTTTTTGACACTCACAGCATCCTAGGACATTTTCCCCCAGGTCATCAAAATACATGGTTGCTCAATCATAAAGCTTTCAGGTTAGACATTATTCCAGCAACTCAGTGTAAATGTCACACTCTGCTGACGACATATTCCCATTCTTTGGCAGGAACGCTGCGTAAGGCAAATAAATTAACAACATGAAAAACAATGAAGCAAAACTGACAGCAACATGATGCACTTATTTTTTTCATGTTTTATCCCCACAAATGTTTCCTACAAGCCAAGGTAAATGGTGGACAGTTTGGAAGATGTGTACTCTGATTGCCTTAGGAAACAAACAGGCATAAGGGCGGATTAATATGAAAGAGCTAATGCATCCCTTGGGAAAGATGTACCTTCTGTTATTTTATTTGACACATTTTCCTGAAATGCCCCTTATTCCAAATACTTCCAGAAGCTTCTGACTACAGACCTGTAGGCAGGGTGTGAACAACACATTGCATCACTTTATTACTTATAGTATCCACAAAGGGCCAATTTATCTGGCCAAATTTC
This sequence comes from Oceanodroma leucorhoa, assembly GCA_030449065.1. Lineage (NCBI taxonomy): Eukaryota > Metazoa > Chordata > Aves > Procellariiformes > Oceanodroma > Oceanodroma leucorhoa. Next base: position 8,161,208 of record JASVER010000003.1, read on the forward strand.
CAGAGCTTACAGACAGGATTTTCACAAGTATAAATAAAAATAAAGGTGAAGAAATTTAAAGAGAACTTAATATATTGATATTTATGTGAGACTGATACCATGCTTTTCTGAAATTTGCTCTAGGTTCCCATTGACAGGTCTTATGAGGAGTGGCTGAGGGAACTGGGGTTGTTTAGCCTGGAGGAAAGGAGGCTGAGGGGAGACCGTATCGCTCTCTACAACTACCTGAAAGGAGGCTGTAGAGAGGTGGGTGTCGGTCTCTTCTCCCAAGTAACAAGCGATAGGACGAGAGGAAACGGCCTCAAGTTGCGCCAGGGGAGGTTTAGATTGGATATTAGGAAAAATTTCTTCACTGAAAGAGTTATCAAGCACTTGGAACAGGCTGCCCAGGGAAGTGGTTGAGTCGCCATCCCTGGAGGTATTTAAAAGACGTGTAGATGTGGTGCTTAGGGACATGGTTTAGTGGTGGACTTGGAAGTGCCAGGTTAACRGTTGGACTTGATGATCTTAAAGGTCTTTTCCAACCTAAATGATTCTATGATTGACATATTCAGGTATCTAAAACCTTTAAGCATCTGGGATAAGAGCTTGATTTTTCTCTCTCTCACACCACAATTTTGCAATGGTTTCTGTGGTGTATCAATATAAGAAATTGAGAGTTAAATCTCAGTAATTTCAGCTGAATTGTATTCCTTATTTGTAAAATAATCACATTACTGAGACTACTGTTGTGTGCAGCAAATGCATATAGGACCATATAATCAACATCTAATTAGCCCCACTTCATGTTATATTTGCTTAATGTTAACTTTCTTAGAGCTATAATTTTTTCCTTTAACCATTATAGCAGTTGAATTTTAATTACATTACCAACAAAAAGCTCATTAACGTCACGTAATTGGCAGCGTTTCCAAAAAAACCTGAACTAATTGAGTATTTTCTGAAGAGTTCCCATCAAAGTATAATTTAACCATTACAAACAGCTTGGCAACTACATTTACATAAAGATGTATCTGAGGAATGTTCTCATGTGTGGAAAATCAGATTTGATATTGCCATTAACAAAACGAAGGAAGCTGTTACATACAAGTGAAGCAAATCACTTCCACATTTTAATGATTTTGGCTAAATTCCATGTTTTTGTCAAGAGGGTCAAATGAAACCCCTTGCTTTTCCACAAAGCAGCAGCAACCAATCTCTGACTGAGAGTTAGGAAGCAGCTTGCTTTGTGGGAAGGCTACTCCACAATCTTTTTCAGGTTATTCTGTACTCTAACCAGCTAATAGCAGAGATGAGATATTGTGTTAGACAGAACACGGTTCTTATGTAGTAGGCCAACTCAGAATTTTTTAAGCACGTACCAGAGAAGCATTTAATCTACAGTGGACCTCCTGCCAATTAGCTTGTTCATATTCGTATATTATGACAGGACTGATTTAATTACTAATCAAAAGAAACAAGTATTCCAATCATTATTAGTCTCTAGCATTTTTAAAAGAATCCCTAAAATAGTTTCACTGGAAACAAAGCAAAGAAAGCCTACATAATCCTTTGATCCTTCCCCTCCAGTCTGGGATGAATGACACTGAGATTAATTTGAATGCTGAGGTGATGATTAGAGATTAAAAACAGGCTAATATGGCTCACATATTGTGAATACAGGGAGAAAAAACAGAGATAAAATAGCTATCATGAATGTCTTGCTTTCACATTTAAACCTGAACACTGAGAGTTTTGTAGAATCACTGTTTCAAATAAGAGTTGAATAAAATTTGAACACAGCATTCAATATTCTCGATAATTATCCAAACTTCAGCTTTAAATATTGTGTGTTCTGATCCCTGCTTGGATTCTTTCCAAGAAATTGGAAATAAATTTTGAGAAACTGGTTCTTGTTAGGATGCTAATTAGGTACTTGCACTGCTTTCTTTGTCCTTTCCCATTTTACAGTTCTAGTTAACAAATGCAAGCATATTCATCTGGCAGTGTGCCTTTGCAATGGACCACCTATCTTTGGATTGCAGAATGTAAGTTTAAGCAAGATGGCAATAAATGCACATGGCATTTTACATTCTGATTTTATTTTTTCTATCAAACAGGTGTTAAATGTGTCAAAACATGTATTAGCATAACATTTGCTAATATACAATATCAAAAGTGAATGTAAACATCAAGTTTAAAACTTCRAAGTTCCTGTTATCAATTCACCTGAAAACTATATAACCTGGGCACTGTTCTCCCAGAGCCTTAGCATGCTCTGAATAGCCTACTTATTCTGACAAAGAAAAACATTGTTTGAGGAAGTGGGTCATATGTGTGTAGAGATGTTTGCTGGAAAGGCCTGGAATTCCATGGTTCTGGTCAGTATACCACTGAAAAAGAAAAAAAAAGCCATAAAACCCCTATGTTATGTTTTCAATTCTGCAATAGTTAAACGATACAAGAACTTTATTTTATTACCATATAGAAGAAAGTGGATGCCTCAAGAAAACAGAGGCACTTGCTAATCTTTTTTCTTTTAATCAGTTTCCAGTATATTCATATTCTTGCTGAAAAAAAAGTTTCTAAACCTTCTGTAACCTAGGAGTAAGCATTACTGCCTCAGTAATGACAAGTCAGTTGTATCAAGTCAGGCAAAAGAGATTTGAGATGCCCTTAGGGATGAAATACCCTTGACCTGCTGCACGGCCTTGGCAATAGGGGTCACAGTCTTACTTAGGAATACTGGGCTCTAAGCAACAACTTTTCAGCTAAATGTTGTGGAATTCTATTCAAAACATCCTGCATTACAGCAGAGCCATGAACATTATGAATGGTGTACTGCAAGTAAAATACACATATGAATTATGCTGACTCTTAGAAATAACTGACATTGCCCTGTAGCTGAACTAGAATGACTACAACTGCATACAGTATTCCAGATACTTGACAAATATCACGGGTTTGCTAAATGTCAGTGAAAGAGTCAAAAAATGTGGAATACACAAAAGGGCCTACAGACCCCAAGTACAGGGAGATCCCTGTGTGATCCCTTTTTGGCGAGTTCATGGCCCTGGGAAAGTGGACTCAGGCAGAAGGCCAGTATGTTTGATAGCAGGCAAACACTATGGTCATTTGCCCCGAGAAGAAAAGGTGCAGAAGCAGAGCTTAGCATGTAATTCAGAACTACTTTTCCCCTGTTCATTCCTCATTTATATCCTCTAACTTCTTGCTTATGTGTTTCTCTCCTTGCCTGCACCCGCTCCCCCAAGCAAGTTTTGTGGAGAACTTTTTTTTTTCTGATCCTGGATATACTACTTGGATACCTTATACCCTTTTTGCTTGTTTCACCTCGTGCCTGTGGCAGGCATGTCCAGTTCAAGATAGAATCCATCAGAGCCAGTCATGGTTTTGGCCCCAGAAGCCAGCTCCTTCATCTTCCTCTCTTTTACTAGCTATCAGCAACTTCATAAGGAGGCTGGATTCTCGTTCTTCTCCCTGGCTCATTTTAAAAGCCTCTAAGTTATTCTTGACAAGAGAGAAATCCTGCTAGCATCCAAAGGGCAAGAAGGCAGAAAAAAAACCCAGCAAGCAAATCCTTTGAGGAAGAAATTGCTTATGAAGAGTAACAAATGCACTAGCAATTGCCAGATTTTGAAGCACGTTCAGTTGAACTGGGTTCTTAAAAACATTGCCAAAAGTCAGATAAGCTTATTGATAAAGCTATAAACCACTGTTCAAAATGAAAATAGTCTGTTATTTACCATTGCCTGGAAATCCACCTGTGCGTTAACCAGAGCTTTTGCGATTTGTGCTGAGTTCTGAAAATGTACATTATCTGAAAAAAGGAAAAAAGAGATTGGCTGTTGAAACGTGTAAATACCACAAAGCATAAAGTTATAGTGCATTAAGTTGTGTCCACTAATTATCAAGTGATACAGTTGACATTACTAAGAATGAGTAAGCATCTTATGTCATGTGGAAATCTACCAAAGATCTAAGTACTGACCCTAATCAAAGGCATAGAAAGATGCTTAATGTTTTTCAAACAAAGTGATTCTGGCTCTGTATTTGTACTGCCATTTGCAAATCTTACCATCTGCTGTTCCATGGATGAGAAGATACTCTACGTTTTGGAAATTCTTTGCTCTTGCCATCACAGTTGAATTCTGTTGAGAGGAAAAATGAACAGTTCAGCAGCTTCAATTTAAACCACTAGGTCACAGAGCTGAGAGACTTTCATTACCTAGTAGAACAACAATCAAACAGTTGGACTGGCATAATAGTGACAGCAGTGACTTCATATCAACCTGAGATTATAATAGAAGCCATATATATGTAGTGCCTTTTCTAAGGGCCAGTTAATGAAATGCACAGCACTTGCCATGTGTCATTCCCTGTACACTATAATTCCTGGCTACCCAGACAGCTCTACCAGGGCAGTTTGGTATTGAGCATTTCTGTTCTTTGAGTTGGGAGTGAGAATAGGTACTGAGAACATGATCCAAAATCTTTAATAGGAGTCTTTCCACTAACTTCTTTGGGCATTAATTCAAGCCCTTCTGTATCCAGAGCTGGTACGTGTGCTGCTAGAGGAAGCTATAGACTTCCTATTAATGTGAAGAAAAGAAGAAAGGCAATCCGTTCCAGGTAGGGGAAGCTGTTCTGACCATTTAGTATGCTTATGATGTTATTATCAGAGAGCTAACTTTGCATGAAGCAGTTTGCATACCACAGTACCAACCAAAACCTTACAAACATCAACATTTTAACCTCTCTCACATGAGTTCTTTCCTAGGCTAATGGTTTGCACTGGCAGAACTGTCTGACTTGTCCAAGTGAGAAAATACGGATCCTCCAATTTAGCATATTTAGGATTGATAAATACAAAACCAAAAGTAACTATGGAGATAYGAATTTCACAACAGTAGCTTAGCTGCTACAGGACTGCCACTATGAGAGCTGGCGGGTCATTTTCTTCCTTCACAGTTCTACTTGTCCATGGAAGTGTGATTCAAGTTTAAGGCAGATCAACACAGAATGAGAATTCTCACCTTGTAGTGCTCAAGATTATCAGATTCTACAGGAAGACCCATAAATCGTTCTGTGTAGATAGATGCTGTGATATTAAAGAAGAAAAAAGCTATACATAAAGAATGTACAGATATTTTTGTGCCCCCAGTGACATGTAGCAAATTAAATGTTGTTTATTTTAACTGTATCTGTTCTGCTTGGTTGCCTCATAATACACCAAATTTAAACATATTTTAAAAAATCAACTATGAAGGTTAATTAATAAATGTCCTCCGAACTGTCCTTGCAGAAATAGTGATTTGATACTCATCTGTGGAACCAACAGAAGGTTTTGGGGATAAAGGTAATTAACTGATACTGCTTTATGCTATTGGGTTGAACTCCAGAAGTCAGTTGAATGAGCCAATGAGCCAATAAAGGTGCATGGTGGAAAGATGATGCAGACTATTTTTGACATCTTAAAAAGAGAAGCTGAGCAGAATTCCAGTCTGGGATGTGTATGTGTATATACAGTAAATACAGATATATATGTTGTCCTTTTCCTATTGAATGGATATATGCAGAAATTAGGGGGAGCAGGAAATGATACAGGCTTGCACTGAAAAAGTGGTGCAATTGCTGTTCAGGTGTCTGTGCAATTGCTCCTCAGGTCTCTGTTCAATTCCTTTTTCGAACTACAACAAAGACTGTTAACAGATTTGACAAAACAAATGTGAATAACTGAACAGTATCTATCACCAAGAAATCAGTAGGAACAGCTATCTTTGAGCTGCCTGGGTATTTGTAATTTAACTAAGAGCTGTTATGAAAATTTGTGGAAAACTGACACAGCAGCTGTCACTACCAGAACATTACTTTCTTTATGACCTTGCCTTGATAGAGTAGCTGACACATATTGAGCAGTCAGGCTGCAGTATTACAAGAATTTTATTTATTTAACCAAGTCAAGGCTTTCTGACAAAGAAGAGCTGGCATCTTTCCCTCCCATGAGAGAGGTGATGGCCATTGTAATCAGTAAGGAACTGGGATTGTCGACCTTGTTGTCCAGTTTGGTACACTGCATTAGAATAGTTTTGTTAAAAAGTAGGAATGAGAACCCTCCCAGGAGAAGGAAAATGACTCAATGTACTCATGTTCCCATGGTTTATTATGTATCCTTTACATACGTTACCACTGAGCGCTAAAGATGTGTACTATGTTTCCCAGATCAGGCAAGTAGGGCTCCTGAAGATAATTTGTAATAAGCTAAGTATCAAAAAAACTAAGTAGCCTATCTTTTATCAAAATCCTTTATCATTCAATTAAAACAGAAAATGTGCAATATCTGTTGTCAACACAGTGTCAAACAACCATATTGGGCTTAAGTTTTCAATAAAATAGACTCTTTCCGAATGGCTGGCATTTCTACAGTATTCTGAGCCAAATTCTCCACTCTCTTCTACCAGTATAGCTACAACAAGTCCACAGAGGTCAGCAGAATTGCATCGTAATGAATAAGTGGAAGATTTGGCTTGTCAATTACTGAGGAAGAAAAAGGAGATAAATTGTGAATTTCAATAAAAGTCACAGATCTAATGCTTTTAACTATACATTGTCCCCGAATGCAATTTCCCTTGCCATATTATAACTATTCAGCTGTTATTAACTCTGACACAAAATGGAGGTGAGTGGGAGGATTTCAGAGAAAAGATTATGGTCCAGACTCTAATCTGTGCATCTAAAAGAGGGCAGGACAGAATTTAGAAGCTCTAGGGGCCGGTACGTCCTCTGACATACTGATACTACTTAGAGACTCAAATATGTAGCATCCTGTAGTTTTGTCCCTAACACGGTTCACGCTAATGTTAACATGTTCTGTTTGCTAAAACTTATGACTCATTACTTCCTTCTGTTTCCTTCCTTCCTTCCTTAGTGGAGGTACATTTGCCTGTTTGGATTTTACAATGTGTATTTAGCAAGATTCTTTAACTCCCTCCTGAAAATTCAGCTAAAGATTGCAATGGTGTGGGTCTAATCTACCTTAACTTAAAAACTTCATTCAATTTTTAATGCTTTGACAAATGTTTATAACTCTTCTTTTATTGAAGGACTTTTGCAAAAATAGTGCTTTATGCCTGCATTCTGGAAATAATTTTGCGATCATGAGTGAAAATGTCTTAAAAAAATCTTGATGCCAGTGAAAACATGAAGACTATGCTTCCTGTGTCATACAAATGTTTTCCCCTTTGTTTGCAAAACACCATAAATACAAGGAATGTCTGTGCTAGCAGTCAGGGAAGGAATCTTTCCCATTTAACCAAAAAATTTTCTCATAACCAAGACTTCTTAGCAAACGACCATATGCTAAGTAAATGTGTTCAAAGTGCTACATTTTGCTCATTGAAAACATGCATGCCATGATTCTTTTTTACACTAAGGTTCCTTTACACCATGCCAAAAGCTTAACAGGTCTGCAAGTAAGTATGAGTATGTGCCTGCTTTATTCACACAGTAAGGCCCTGGGAGTATACTTCCAGAGTTGTTTCCTCTGAACAGTTTGGAGCCTAAGTCAATAAACATAAATAAAAATATGTCTCATAACACAACAACACAGGAGGTGTGGCTGAGAAACATCTAAAGGGAAAAATATTTAATTTTAAAAAAGTTGTATCAGACACAACTGACTCCCTCTCTTTTCCACTGCTTTTGGGAAATAACTTTGCAATCATCAGAGATAATGATTCCTGACAGAGATCATCTGCAGTATCTGAAGTTGAAGTGCACTGTGATTCCATTACTGGCAGAAAAATAATTTCAATTGTTTCTGAGTTCAGTGATACTGTTTTAACAGGATTTTTAGGGAGATCACTCCTGAGTATAGCAGTTTATCAAGAGGGCTTTACACACTTACTGTTATAGATGTGCACATGGAATTACCTGGGCATACCTTCCTCTATGTGACAAAATCTGTTCCAAACTGCCAGTTGCAGTCAGTTATTTTCAGCAAGGAAAACATTAAACTTAAGGTCTTAAGAGTTTTATGTCTAGGTAATTGCAATGTCTTTAAGTTTCATATTGCCAGTCTCCTGCAATGATTTAATTTAGAAAGTCATTAAATGCTACATCTTGCCTTCCAAGTCAGTATTTATGACAAAGTTTCCATACCGTAATATTCCCAGCTGGAAACGGGAGCTACAGCCATTCCACATTTAAATACTCCACTGCCAGATCCAAGTGCCAAAGAAGTTACGTACCCACCATAGGACTAGGGAGAAATCATAGACAGTTTAAAATTATTGGTGAAGTATCATTTTGTTTTCTGAATCAAACTCATATAAATTAATTCCAAAGTAAATATTTGACTTTGAATGCATGGAGTACAAAACAACAAAAGCTTTTTAATTTTTTTTAATTTATTTATTTCAAATGGATCTGATGTGATTTCTTGTGAGAGAGATTAGACAATTTTATTGAATCACTTCTTTTTGCTACTTCTTCAATGCTTCTCACAGGATACTGCTCTTATTATCACTCAGAATCATAGAAAAATTTAAGTTGGTAGGGTCCTTCAAGGTAATCTAGTGCAACCTCTATCTCAAAACAGGGCTAACTTCAGATTTAAATGAGGTCCATCAGAGTCACACCCACATTACACAGCCTCTCTACTCAATCTGTTTCAACGCTGATCACTGTTGTTGTAAACATTTCTTCCTAAAACATAAACAAAACTTCCCTTGTGGCAACTTGTGTTCATTGCCTCTCATCCTTTCAGCGTGCACCTCCAACAAGAATTATAGGTTTTTCCCTCCCTTAACAAACTGATTGATTGCCATATTGAACCAACCCCATCATCAGTACTAATAGGCTCAGCTACTTGAGAACTTGAGGTTGGAGCAATTACTCCCTACTGCCTGCCACGGTTCCTGTTATTTTCTGGCCTGATTCCTCAAGCTGGGACCCAGCAAGGAAGAATAAGTTCATAGGTGGAAGTTAGGTAATGTAGTAAGTAAGCCTGCATATCAGAATAGATCTGTGCAACTGTGCGGGGCTAGTTGCTGAGACAGGAAAATACTGTAAATAAAAAGCATTTGGTTTGGCTGTCTATATGATGGGGAACTGGGGGTGGAAAATACTTGTATAAGGTCTTTGGGAAATAATGGGTTACTGTTCACTTTGGAATGGAGGGAGGGATAAAAATATGGGGTGTTTCATGAAGAATTCTGAAGATTGTCTACCTCATCAGTAGAACATGAATTATTAAATAATTTTTTGTACAAAAGTAAGTAGTCCCTCCCTCCTCTTGACATTCCAGCTTGAAATGACAGTGAGGGATACGCTAACAGAAACAATAATTCGAACAATTTTTCCGGCTCATTTGATTGGTTCATTTGATCTTTTAAAAAATCAGTCCACAAGCCTAAAAAGTAAAGGATTAAGATCAGGCAGATGATAAATGTATGCACTGTAGGCAGGCATATACACAGGCAGAGAGATAGAGTTCAAAACCTGAATTGCTTTAGTGGTTATTTAAGAGCTTTTGCCATCCAGAAGAGTTTGGTGAGTCTGAAAGTATGATGAGCTACATAGTTTATGCATACCTGCCAAGCAGCAGGGTATAAATAAGGACACACCTTTCAACTCCTTTCAAAGGTTATGGAGCAGGAAATGGTATAATAAATAGAAAAAAAAGGAAAAAAAGACTGACAGGTTTGGCAATAGTGCTGTTTGAATATTATATCCGCTACTGGGATACAATGCTTTAGATGTGTGAAATCTCTTAATTGGTTCTGGAAACACTGTGGTGAAATAAAATATGATGTGATTAAAAAAATAAAATATTTTCATGTGGCCTTAACTTACTTAATGTCACTTTAGAATTACTCACTTGTAAGTGTCTGTGTCACTTAATTTCACCATATGGCACCCCATTTTATCCTGGTGTTACAGCAGTGTCTGACCAAAGTAATTTAAATATTAGTTGGTAGAAGCTTCATAGAAAGATTTTAGCAACCCTGCTCATGTGCTATCTGAGATCAGGCAACTTCTATAGTTACAGTTGAACTGAATCTTACAAGATCCATCCTCTACTGTGTTTCTGGGCAAGCCTCTTACAATGAAACTGGGCCAATGAAAACAAACAAACAAAACCCAGCAAAAAATAAACAAACAGTGACAGACCAGAAGAATTCTCCTGGCAAAGACAGGCAGTTAAAGAGAATGAAATAAAAGGTCTTTCTGAATGATAATCAGAGAAAAATGAACATGTATAAAGAGAAAAATAATGGAAAATCTTAATGAGTGGCTAACACACCAGTTTATTCTGTAAGCTTTTTTAGTTAGTGCTGCTTGTTACTGCTGGATAGCTGATACTGATTTACTCAGAGAAGGAGTAAGAGTGGCTAATACAGGTCTGGCCTCCAACCCCTTTAGCATTCCTTACAGTACTGTCCCTAATCCATGAGACCCTCAGGTGTTGCTTATCAGCTCGTTCTCCTGCATAGTATAATTCTGTTTTGCTAAAGCTGCTGAAGCTGGGTAGGAGGCAGGGCTCCAGTKCTGTCTATGCATTCTTGATCCAGCCATTCATGATGAACATGAGCAATTGAGTCAGATGGCCTAAACAACTTAAAAATCTCTATAAAGGGGCTGTGTGGCATTTGTGCTGCCACTGAAGTTGGCTTCAGCTCTCCCATAACACCACTAATAGGTCTGCATCTCAGTTCCATGAATGGTCCTACTTTGAAGCTGACAGCACAGGAAAAAGAACCCCAAATATTCCAATAATTTATTTTTTTCCTATTAGAATGCAGTGCTATCCTAAAATTTGTACTTGAGGTATGCTATTCTCTTTCTCAGTGCCTAAGGGTAGTGGAATCTGGCCATTTAATAATAAAGTCTTGCAATACATCTGGCTATAAAAGGTTCTGGGAGTGTTACAGAGCGAAGTACATGAAAAAAATCGAAGATGAAAAATAGACTGGCTAATTATTTGGAATGACTCCTATACTGTCCAATTTTTCCACTTCTTGGTGAAGTTGTCAATGTTGTAAACCCCTCAGACTCAGATTCATCCCTACTGACCATTTCAAAGCCAGCCAAGTATACAGTGATTCAGAATGATGCAGTGGTCACATTTACTGATGAGAGGTATTCATAGGACTTTTCTCATTATTTTAATCTCAGATCAGAAAGGACAATACTTGAATTTTGACACCATGCCAGTAAGTCCCTACGTTAAAAGTAAAGACAATTAAAATGTCTCAATTTTGCTTAACTTCAAGTCCAAACAACGTATTAGACACAAGCTTTTCAAAATTCCCTCTTGAGCCGCCAGAGATCCCTATTTGGGGGCTTGCACTGTTGCAATTGCATGTATACAGGCACCAAAAGGAACTATCCCCTTTGGCAATACCATCAAACAATGGTAGAAGAAACTTTACAGAGATTTAGGACAGAATAAGGAAGAATTAAGAAAAATATACTGCAGGATTATTTAAAGATAGATACAAAAAACCCAACCACTTACCCAGCCCCATATTGCTATTCGTTTCTCATCAATAAAACCCATTTCTATAAATTTCCTGTGGAAAAGAAAATCACAGAAATAAATGCATTATTACAGAAGAACGCTAACACTATCTTAGTATACTTAGCAAAAAGTAATTTTTCTTTCACTTTTTTCCACACATCCCACTAATTTGAGCAAACTGACAATCAGCATAGCATGTCTGATTTCTACAAAGCACCCATTATTCAATCAATAGATATTTCAGAGGAAAAGGAAGAATTTTTCTTGAAAGAATAAAAAATGCTGAAATTAATACTTCCTTCATAATAATTTTCCAGTGAATGAGGACTCTGCCCAAATGGCTTCTTGGCAAAACAAGTTGTTTTTTCTTATACTTAGAATCCACCTGGATATTTAGTCTAGACTAGATTAAACATCATACATTATACTCATGTTGCACATGTGCATATATATGTATATATATGTGCATATGCATATGTACAGATATACACTCACACACATGCAGAGAAAAAAGTTCAGAAAGTGTACTCCTACTAATAACCACACTTCATTTCCCATAGCTCTACCTTCCCACAGGCTATTATCGTTTTCATTGTTTTAATGCCAAAAGGGCTGGATTACCCTTAACATTCAGACCTTATCCTGCAAGATGCTCAACACACTCATTTTACAATGAGTTGATACTCTGATCTCTCAAGAGGCACAGTATCAACCTCTGAGATTAGGGATTCCCTGGAGCAAKAAGCTTTCTTTTTTACTTGCCTGAAAAGTGAAGAGCACATATTGCTACTATAATAAAAATTGAGGAAAACATGTTCTAATGCTCAAAGTAGGTAATGAGCTTGAAATGGATGAAAGGTGCACCTTGCTTATGCACTCATAGTCAAATAGGTCAATGAGAATCATAAATATTAGGTCTCCTACAAAAATCCTGCATCAGAGTCTGAAGGCTGTATTTCCAGAGCTGTATTAGCAACAGCAAAGAAAAGGAGATGAGGCAAAAGACCACAAAGGTTTAAGAGTGACAGATAAACAAAATAGGTTCAGATACATCCCAGGACACATAGCAGCAGCTGCTAGCCTTATTTTACTAGGACAAGCACGAGAGACTGACAACACCCAAAATGCAGCATACTATCTGGGTGCGACAAAGTTAGAAAAGCCAAAAAATGATTCACCTTTGTTATATTGCTGTCTTAATCCCTGGGGTTCCTCCTACAGTAAAAGCCCCTCCAAGAACTTCCCACTAGAGTATAGGTTCCTCTCGAAAAATGCATCTTAAACCATGTGTTAGATCAGGAAGATGGAATGCAATACATTTAACTGAATAAAAATTTAGTCTAGGTGCTGACAGAAAACTGGGAAGCGTGAAGTCTGAGGTCAGTTCTTCACAGCCTGTCTCAGCAGATTTTGCAACTGCAGAATCAGTTTAGGTTCCCTCTGTCTCTGACATTTTATGTCTGAGTGACGATTCAGTGTAATAAAAAAACATTCTCTCTCTTGTGATATTTTAAAGTATGCTGTTAGTGCTAAAAGTTTCAAGAAAGAAAATCAAATAATAGATTAATAGAAAAACCTGACATGATATACAGCTATTCTGTTTCATTTATCACTGAAAAGGGTAATGATGTGTTTATATCGTTGAGGAGGAAACGAATTATCACAAAGCAGAAAGAGGAAGGAAGAGATACCCCCCTCACACACACTTGTAAATACAGGCAGTGTTCTCAAACAAGTAGAGAAAGCTGTGGAAACCTGAGCCGCTACATCCAATTTCTAGCTAAGCTACTTAAGAGTTATGTCTATTACTGGGGGAAAGAGGGTGTTCACTATTGCACCTGGAAATCTATCCATGCTCTGATGGGCCAAATTCCAGACCAAGGGCTAGACTAAATTCCTTATTCCTGCCTTGGACTCATCTCTGTGAGGTTCAAACTAACACTTCTTTAAATGCTCACTTTAGCAGTGCTACTGCATCTGTAAGCTGAACAGGCAGCCTTTCTTTACAAAACCTCAGCTTTCACTGCCTCCCAAAACCTCTGCTTAGGGAATTATTTTCCCTTGGAACACTTTAAGTGTTTCAATGCAAAGGAGCAACTGTTGGGGAACAACTACCAGGGGACCTCAGACACTTTCTGTTGTTCGTAACTATCCTAAAATAGCATGGAAAGCAAGTTTATGACTAACCGACCTCTAGGAGGCTTGTGTCAGGATTCAGTTTTGCTAAAAACTTCACATTTGACCTTTAGCTAATCACTGTGGTACATCACTATGCATCTTTGGCTAATTGCTATGGTCACTGAGGTAGGTTTCCCCTACACGGAAAATTTCAGTATAATGGATAATACTGACACTTGTATTCCTTTAGGCCTAGGATTGAAGCCTCTGATGATGCTTTTATAAAATGGAAGTGGTGAGGTCCAAATGAGGTCCAAATGTGGACTTAGTAGTATACGGACTTAATATAACCCACAAAACCTCAYTGACATCAAGCACCTCAGTAATATTTTATTTCTACAATCTTCTTGTCTTATCTYGTGGAGACCTCACCTCTCCAGAAGAAAGGCTGAGAAGTAGTATATTTAATATTTTTTTCACATTACTTCTTGTAGGTATGTAAATACAACAGTTATACAGGGAGATATTCTACTTACTTCACTGCTGAGATTTGGTCCTCAACTTCATAGACTCCTAGTCTTCGATATACTGCATGCAAAATCTTGTCACCTTGGTAAGCTGTCCCTCTGCCATCCACTAAAGCAACAATAATTCCCTCTTTGCTTGCAAGATAGGTTATCCAGCTAATGCTAAATGTTTCCTTTACATTCTGACTGCAAGGTCCTCCGTACCTGATGATGAAAATTCACACATTTTCAACTCATATTTATAAACTTATAAATGATTACCAGATACTGGACTATAGCTATAGGTACTTCTTACATTTTCTCCACAAGTATTTTGCTATATGGCTGTGGTTCAGAGAGCTCAGTAGACAAACAGTTCAACTACCATTTTCATATATTTGTGAGGTTTTGCTATCTAAAATCCATTTTAATCCTTTAGGTCTTATGCCTAATCATTAGTTTTAGCTCAGACTAAAGGGTGCAGCATCGGGTACTTGTCCTAAGGGGAATCCTTGGAAGAGTCATGTCTCAAAGACTCAATTTTTTCCTCTCTCCAAATTCCTCAGGTGTAACAGCCCTTTTTGGTGCTTTTCTGCATTTGATCTCCACATGCAGTCAGCAATGCCAAAGGAAACAGGAGAAAAATGTACAGCTCCTTACACCTTCTGGCCATCCCCAGACCTTCTTCGTTTCAGTGGAGAATATCATGTGCTGTTGGAGCTGTGGGCAGAACACACCCCATATAGCTGAGCAATACAGAGAAACACTCTTCGTGAGAATGGCCTAATCCAAATTACACATTTGATCTCAAGAACGTGACTGACTGAATCTTCTACTCTCAACTTCATTCAAACATTCTTGGACCTTTGGATCATCACTGGTTAATAAACAATGATGTAAGGTTTATTACACCCACCCAGCTCTCCTTTCTGCCTCTCATTTTTTTTTTGCACCACTGCGATTTTTGTTGTCTTTCCTGCCTGCAATAAATTAAATTCATGTCAAATGCTCTTTAGAAGGAACAGTTGATCAAAGCAGCCAGTCCACACGGTTTAGGTTTTTTCCTTAAAAAATGAAGCAGGTTCTTGTATTTTTCATATTAGCAAAGCTAAAATCAGTAATTTCAGAATGCCTCATGATAAACAGAAGCAGTAACAGAGCTAAGGACTCCAARCAATAGCCCACGTTTTTATCCTTTTTCTTTCTCTGAGGAACTAATCCTTGCCATCCTAAGATTAACATTAAAAACCTCATTGATTTCCATTGGGTTGAATTTCTATTCCAGAAGTATATTAAAAAACCCACCACAACAAACAAAACAGAACTAAGCAGGTTTGCTTTTACTTCATAAAATGTTGCAAATGTCCTAGGTTTTGTTAAATTATAAGAAGTATGTTTTCTGACAAAACAACAGCAATTAAAGAAACAAAGTGTTACATACACCTGAATAAGCAGAGGGTACTTCTTGGATCTATCAAACTGTGGGGGTAGAAGCATTTTGTACCACAAAGCTAGAAAAGACATATTAAAATTGTATTGTTAATGGTTAAAATGATTCCTCCAAGCATAATCCAGAGTTTGGTGTAATAGTATATGAAAATGAATCAGCACAAACTAGACAATGCATGAACTGTGTGAATCACAGAACTGATGCAAGTAACTGTTTATACTGAGCTGTTGAAGAACAACTCTGAAGAAAACTCTGAAGAAATTACTTTAATTTAGCTATGCACGAAATTATTATTTCACATAACTAGGAATATAACTGTTGTTAAGATTATGAGAAATTAGTTTTGGAAACTTTTCACCGATTCATTACCATGGAATATTTTTTGTAAAGTCACTAGTGAAAACAGCAGTGTATGCAAGTCAATATAATGTGTAACACATAAACAGCAGTTTAGATTTCACATTTTATTACCACCATAATATAATGTTTTTACACAATATTTAAACACTTTACCAACAGTATTAAAGAGTTAAAAAAAAATTGCATTGTGAAGCAGAGATGTATTTTAACTACTATTTTACTGAGAGAGACCCTGAGGCACAGACAAATTGATTGTTGTCAAACAGGGCAGAAGCAAGCCTCTTCTTCCTAATCTGACAGGCTAACAAGTTTGTTCTACAGAAAGATGACACTTACCATAACAAAACGAAGGCAAAATATTAAAATAGTAGGAATAAAAGGTATAATAAAGGTATGTAATTCTTACTTATACCATCCACTTCAAGTTTATTAATTTCTTCTTTTGGCAATTTGATCTCTTGCAAAGCAGACTGCAACTCCCAATTGTCTTCCAATACTCTGAGCTCTAAGTAAAAGAAATGCCTGAATTATTAACTAATTTATTGTTAATTCCTCTTCATTAATTGAGATTCCTTTATTTTGTGTTWTTAGAACGGAAAGGAAATCCGTGAAATTTTACAAGCAGAGTAATGAAATCAACTCAGACACTCCTAATTGGGCTTGATCACATAGCTAAATAAAAGCAAGGCACTGGTATTATAGTGCAAAATATTCGTTAGATTTTATAGGATGTACATTTTGCAATGCAAATCATCTCACATGTTGCCTCTGAGTGTTAGAGTCCCGGATGTTATGAAGAAACTCCTTTCTCCTGCAGAGCCCTCATCCCAATTTTGTAATATGGTGGGAGCTGGAAATGCAAAATTCATCCCATCATGCAAAACACAGTCCCGTATCTCCTCCCTTGCTTACCACAGTAACATCAGTTTAACCGCTGAGACCCTTGGGCAGCGTGGTTAAGTGCATAGATGTGTGCATAGATGTTTGGGAATATCTTGTTTCTGGGCTAACGCAGGAAATTCAGTTTCTTAAGGGGTTGTGTCAAATCCTTGCTTAACAGTACAGTATATTCCTACACAAAGATACTAGACTTACATATAACTGTCCTTAGTAATATATTACTGCACACTTAGTGAATCTCATTTGTTGTTTTTTTTAATCTAAAAAGCATTTAAAATTCTTGTTTTACTTGCTTTAGACCCAGTTTACAGTTATATTATTTAAAAATTACTATTTAAAGTTTAGTTAATTTCCAGCATAGTCTGAAGAACTATATATTATGAATCCACTGGGTGTTACTTCTTTATTTATGTGTTTTCCCATGAGTAGTGATGGATGAAAAATATTGTACGTAATGGAAATCTGTGACTTTTAGCTTCATTTTCAAAATGAAAGAACCTTTTAAAACTGCAGGAGATTTTTCTTTGTTAGTTTACTTTTTTTTTTTTCAAGGGCAACCAATTCCTGTTTCTGGAAATGCTCAAAAAAATACAAGAAGTGCTTCTCTCAGCACGTCCTGAGCTAGACAGTGCTCAGGACATGCCAATGTAACACTGGAATTTGTTCTTTCAAAGTACTCTTGACAAGTTTTGCAGATTCAAGTGGGTTTTTATGGCTGAAAGATCATCCTAGCTTTGGATACTCACCCAAACTCAGCTGAACCCTTTCCATCCTTCCCCTCAAAACTCCTGAAACTTGCCCATTACCACAAATGAATATTAGACATGCTGGAAGGAGCTTCCAAACTGGTGTAAGTTAGCTTAACTGCATGCCTCCTACTAAAATTCATGGGTGATATATTTTCAAAATGCTGCTAACTGCAATGAAAATGGATCTACTAAAAATAGTTTTGCACCATAGAAGAGATTATGAAAGCAAGGTACTTCAGGAAAATTAATGCAAAAAATGTAATGRAAAAGTCAAAGAGAAGCCTGAATTTGTTTTTATTCCTGAAGAATAATAGCACAGCAGAGTGAGGCATCATGAAACCAGTGGTGAAGATCCATTAAATGAAACTGTTCTCTCCTGCAGAGAGGTTAAGAAACACATATTTGTAGTTGGGCACTTAGCTGCATTTCATGCAATTCATACTTTGGTAAGGAAGTAGTAGGGGCCCTTGATACACATGGTCATAATGAATCATGGAAAACAGAGAGCTATGACAATGGATTAAATATGAAAAAATCCATGCATTAGCTGTATTTAAAACTTTAAACCAGAAAAACACAGTATTTTTATAGCACAATTGCAATAGACGCGTTGACCAATCTYTTCCATCTGCAAACATTTTTGAGTGGTTAAAAACTAAGATGTACCAACTCCTATTGGAGTCAAAATAAACTTATGTTGCAATTCATTGACTTCTACATGAAACACCACTGATTAATTTAGCTTAACAATATTGTGGCATTTGACTTCCCCATGTTTTTATGAGTCTTTTGGTCAGATAACACTCAGTTAATAGTGGGTTATCAATACAGGTTGAACTTAAGGACCCTAGCATTAGAACTACTAATGCGTTTCCACTCATTATTGGGGAAGGAAGGGGGGAATGCCAAATCACTGAAGTTTTTTTACAGGACCATACTAGTTTTCACAGAATTTCAGGACTGAGGGCTTTAAGTTGGAGAATTTTTAGGGAAAAACAAGGGACAGAGAGAGAAAACACTGCAGAGTAATTAATATTTTCATGGTTAGCAAATTCCTGCTTGGCCTGGTTGCAAACAGTCCTCACTAAACAGGCTACTTAAAGACTGAGGCTCTGAATGTTTCTTGCTGGACTTCCCATTTTGTATGAATTATTACAGCTTGTCTGAAGCAGTTGTTTGAACCGATCATCTGAAAGAGCTTCTGCTCATCCTTGACATCTCTACCGATGGCTGAAGAGCAAGTCACTGATCCAAATTCTAATTAGTACAGTACAATAGCTCAAACCGCAAACTCTAAATAGTACACTGTTACCTTTTGTATAGGGTAGGGTTGCTTCATGAAAAAACTCAGTAAGTCTTGTGTTCACCCAAATGTGAAAAGGAATAGTTTGGAAATCACAATAATGTTTTCTACAAAGTTTGACTCAATGTTTGGTAGACAAAGAGTTGCCGATGTTCATTGCATCTATAGTGTGTAAACAGGGAAAACACCAGGATGCTATAACAGTGCTGGACTCAGGAATGAAAATAAAGGCATCAGTGTGTTCATTGATATTTGGATTTTACTAACTAAAAAATCTAGAAAGACACTAGATATTTTAATAACAAACAAGATGAAAGGCTGCTTCATCACAATCCTACATACTGTATTAGAGGATCTGCATAGTGAAGATCAATGAGAAAAACAATTGCTCACAAATAGACAGGATATTTGCAGTACCTCTATCACCGTGGTTCTCAAAAAGAGTAGAAATGGGAATCCCAGGACCTGTCATAAGAATGATAAGAAGGCAGTTTATAGTTTGAAGCTGGAATTTGGTGATGGAGTGTGTATTACATTAACATTGGTAACTGACAGGTGTTAAAGAGCTCAAAGTTGATACACAAATCTGAATCTGCTCTGCTGTATAACCCACTAGTCCCTGCTGCACAAAATACATAAGGTATTGTGTGTATATAGACTTGTACACATACACGTATTGCTTAGCAAACATAGTAGAAGTAACTTTAAATCTACTAACAAATTCTTCCTCCCTAGAGATGAAGTGACATCTAGTTAATACCTGAGATGTGATTACATAAGGTGAATGCAGAATTAACAATGTGAAACATTCTTCTGAGAACATGTCACATCACATTTGTGAAGATGAGTGGCTTTCACATGGTGACGACCTTACTGACTATTCTGTGCAAGAATGATTAAAAGGTGTTACTATTTGCTACATTTGCTTCTCTGCTCTGYGGAAGTTCTAAGGAACTCTTCAGCTGATCAGTCAGTGCAGAATCAGAAGAACAGTAAACTTTATATGAAATATGCAAAAGGAAAACCTTGGATATTTTTCTTTCCTTTTTTTAGATTGTGACTTCACTGTTCTTTGATTATACCAGCGGATGAAACCTCAGATCATTGAAATCACCCAGCTTATTTCAACAGAGCTAAGACTTCATCTAATACTTCTGAGTTACAAGTGGTTTCAGTGATCATACATCTTGATGAATTGAATTTTTCCTAGTTCAGTTATTAAAAATGTTCTCAGGTAGTAAATATCCAACATTTTGTGGCTAACACAGGTTTTAATAATTTCAATTGGGAAACATATTGTAGTAGTTTCTCATAGCTAACTTTGATCACATGAATTGGAAATCAGTGTGTGTTTCTAAATCCTGCTCTTGCTGCTGTAAGAGAAAGCATGACTTTGACGAGCCAGATTAGAATCTGATTTGTGCCATGAAGGACTTTCACAAATCTGTTTTTAATTCTAAAAATCCCAAGATTTCTGTGGAAAAAGTAAAAAAACATAGGATGAAAATATTTGTACTTTCTGAAACATCTTCCCAAGTTTTTTGGACATGGAAAAGTTTCTTTCTGGAAATCTCTCCTGGTTATTGTGGAATTTCTATGATTCATCTAGCTATCATTTGGGATAATCAGTATTATCTGATAAATTTGAAAGAACAACTGATTATATGTTCGCTCCCATGCTATACATACCATAACAGATCAAGGCATAATACTTAGAATGTTCGCTGAACCTGGCTGTATAATACTGGCATCTCTCTTTCCTTAAATTGCATGTAATGCATTGTTTTCTGATAGGTTTACTTCCAGTACTGATTCTAGGAGAGAAATAAAATAAAGCAATATTTATTTTGCTGTAACTAACTTTACATGTGTCTGCCTCATATTCTAGAACATAGGCACTGTACTTTCAGAATGGTTCAATTTAAAAATAAATGTTTTCCTTTTTATCAATTTTTTTTCCCAAGAGTATATTTAAACTTTAGATGCTATTTCTTCTCAATTCTCAGATATAATCTGAAGTCAAGATTTAGTTAAAATAGCTTGTGAAATTACACTTTAAACATCTTGAAACAAAATTATTTTACTGACAAATCCAGACCTATCTTCTATCAATGTAGTATCATTAAGATAATGTTGATAACACTTACTTGTAAATATTCCTTCTTCCTGGATAGCCTTCAAATTCGTTGCTTGAATAGAAACTGTAAATTCATTTATATGTTAATAAATAATCCATAAAGGGATGACCTATGAACCAGCATCAAGATGAAAAGCCGTCTTGGAAGTTAACTTAGACTCTTTGAGATTTCTGCATGTGATGGAAGAGTAAGTTAAGCTTTACCTTTCATCTTAATAAATCTTTGCTCCAACTCTGATCAGATGACAAATAAACCATATAAATAGGAGTTCTATCTTAATTCTCATGAGCTAATCACTCCAATTATGTATCTATCACTCCAAGCTGTATCTATCTATGTACCATAAAAAGAGACGACTGAAGTAACTGCAAATTGTATGAGGGTTAACCACATGCTTAAATTTAAGTATTTCTAAATAAGTCTCTCTAAGATGGGTGACTGAAAATAAACAGAAAAATTAAGGCAATTTGCAAAGAATCTCCCATAAGTACCGAGTTTGCAAACCTGTGCAGTGCCTTTGCATACAAATTTGTTGTGGATGCATTCAGATACAAAACAAATTATACCTAGATATAGCTTGATGAGTTAACAAATGGTGTTCCAATGATTGTGTTGCTTATACTGACAACACTCACAACCTGTTCTCTTCTTCATGATACTTACATTGCATCATTTGTTACTCTGAAAATGTATATTGCCTCCCATTCTCCGCTTGTAATTTGGATTGCATTCTCCTGTGAAGCAAGACATGTAAGTTAATGAATATTGTAGAATTATTTCAGGAACTTACAGTAGATCAATGTAGAACACTTTGCTTGACTTACCACAGAGCCATTGATGTAATGAATATGCTTATAACCATTTTTGTCACTAAAAATTTTGTAGTATGAACTGCTGTCTGATGTAAAATACGGTGCAGAAACAAAGAACTGAAACAGTGGAAGAAAAATGGTAGATGAGACGTAAGTAAGAGTGTCCAAGCTGTTTGGCAGATTATAGTACACATACTAAAGGTAACAAGATTATTTAATCAGTTCAGATGGGACAAAGTACTTTGCACAAGTATTTACCTGTGATATTCAATCTCCCAGTCAGTACACATTACAATTTCTAACCTGTCATGTCAGATTTCTTAAGCTGATAATATAGATACCGCAAGTACCCCACAAACGCAAGCTCTCTACTTATAACTGGAATAATTTGTTTGTATATTCTGAATGACCTTTCTTTGGTTATTTAAAAATAGGTAGAATTGACTTTTAAAAAATAAGTTTCTGAATAAAGCTAATGTTCATGAATGGTGCCAGACTGAAAATCCTGTGGACCACAGAGTTTGGCTGATTCACTGAGCAAATACAGCACTAAGCAAATGGATATTTGAAGTTTCCCATACTATTCCATTAATGTTAAAGAACAGGTTATCCCAGATAAGACCATTCAACTTTTGCTTCCTTCCAAACCATCACCTCTTTACTAAAATTGTCAGTCAAGGATGAGTTACTGCAACTGTGAGTTTTATTTTCAAAACATGAACACAGAAGAATGACTTGCAAGCACTTCAAACATTACACCAAACATTCCTGAGTAAGTATGACTTTTGAATAATGGTTGGTATTTTGAATAATACCAACCCAAGCCTGTGACCAGAAGCTAAATTGTTCTGGAGCCTGCTTCTAATATTCCTAATGCTTGAAATCCCATAAAGACTAAAGCAGGGATTTATGCATGTGTGCACTTTCTTTAGTTCTAATAAAAACCTGTCATCACAACCTCCATACAAGTGGTGAAAAAAGGAAGGGACCAAGTAAAATAACTAATCCTTGTAAATGTGTAATCTTTGCTTCAAATAAAAAAAAAAGTCTCTTAAAGGACAGTGAACTGAAAATCGAAACTCTCAGTTAACCCCACTGCAGGATATTCAAGCACAGTGTGAGGTTCCCCATATTGAATTCTGGTAACTTCACCTGCCTGAGGAGTAAACATAAGCAATAATAAATATTCACTGTTAGAATATATGATTGTAAAGATCTGACGCTCTTACAGTTTCCTTGCAGGTTTGTTTTTACTGTGAGTTCCCAAAAACAGGTGTTATGTCTGTTCCAAGATAAAGGTTACTGGGTAGAGAAAATGTCTTTTGCTTAGGGGTAACTGCAGAGAAATATCAACTACCCTTGTAAGTGGGGTGTCTTACCTTGAAGGTTCCTCCCTAGCTGAAGATGTGCAGCACTTGGCACTAAACCTGTGTTCTGAATGGGCAGGTTTTATTCTTAAAATGCTATGGTATGACCGATCTTATGTCTTGCCCTAGTGACATCAGAGGAATTTTACATCTATTCTTTGCCTCCAGGATGCTTCTAACAATTACACTCCAGTATGAATCTACCTCTTTTCATGACTTCCCTCCCTTCAGTATAGTGTCAAATCAGTTGGTCTAAGACTTGCAAAAGGAGACAGATAAAGGGTTTTTAAACTTAGAAAGCAGGTAGCCAGACACTATGCCTAACACAGCATTAAAAGTCTCAATCTTACAGTGCAACAGGTTTAAGCAGTAGTGTTGTATGCCTCAGAATAGTGCTTCATGTTTTGAAACACTGCTGTAGAGATGCAGAAAGCTGTAGCTTTTCATTAAATCAAAATAGAGTACAAGAAAACCTACTCCGCCTGCCCATCCTGTTTGACTCTCTTCTATGTGCTGTTGATTCTGAAAAACAAAATCAAATGTACACTCTTTAAGAAGTTCAAGAATGAGTTTATGGAGATTCAAAATCTTCAAACCCCAAAATCTGTAGCTGCCTGTAAAAGAGAATTTTAGAATACTTGCTATGGATGTGTCTGAGGTAAATAATATTACTGTATTAATACCATTATGTTAGTTAAAATATTATTCTTTAACAGCTGTCATCAGTAAATAAGATCTAAAGTAATTTTTTTAACTTTATGCAACATTTTCACTGAAAGCAAGAATTAACAACTACTTAGTCTCATGAATTTTTCAGTAAAAAAACAAGTAAAACAATTTCAGGAATAATAATATTAAAAATCAGTGTTAGATTCTCAGCGGGTTCATTTGACATATTTCCTTTCATTGCAAAGCTGTGATGTTGATTTATAACAATGGATAATGTGACTACTGGGTACATCTTTTAAATGTAAACCTTGAAAACCTTAAAAATACAATCCAAATACTTTAACTAAGTAAAGTACATAGAAATCAAGGGTCTCCATATTTCATGCTCAGCTTAGAGATATTAAAGGGCCTAATTTTCAACACTTTTAAAAAATCTCACAAATAACATATTTAGAAAGAAGAATTAAGGATTGGTAAAGATAATGTAGGCCACAAAAATCACCCAGATTATCATATCCTGAGACTATGAATATAAGTTTAGCAGGTCTTAACTCCTTGTAACATTCTTAAAGCTTGATTTTAAAAAGGCTTATACTGAGCATAAATGGATCAGTACCTCCTGCAGCTAAAGGTGCTTTTACATTTTTATTTATGTTTCTAGTGCATTTTCAATACTTTCCTAAGACTTTTTCATTGAAGAGTGTAATATCTTGCTTATTGCATGGAGCAAGTGATTTAATATTTAACAATTCCGCATTCAGTCAATGTATTTCTTTTTTTATCTTGCAAACTTTTCTTTATACTGTTCATTTAATACAGTATTTATTTACAGTCTGAAATAAATTAAACAAATTTGCTTTCTAAAGAATGTGGTTTGTATTTGTTATCCTTAATGTAATCTCATTAGCATTCAGAATCATGCTTTCTCCCTCTCAACTTAGTCCCTGCAAAGTAACTTATCTGAGCAAAAGTTGCAGGTACTTGCCCCTTAGAAGACTGTTTAGTAGTTTGCAAGGGCTCCACTGAGCTATTAACTCAGAAGATGGATTTTATTTATTTTAAGATAAATGGGATGTATTGTTTTATATCTGCATCCTAAGTTTATTTTTCTTTCTTTAAATTAAGGCTCAGATCCTGATGACATTTAAGGCTCAGACATGATGACATAGTACATTTAGGATATATTTAAATGCTCTCATATGATTAGTCCCATTGACTTCTATGGGATTTTTCTGTGTATTAAAGTACTTACAGAATTTAATTAGAGAACTGGCATCTTTATAGGAAATCCCAATTTCACAAACACATGCCTAGCTTTTACTCACATGAATAGCTCCACTGAAGTCACATTGGTTTCTATGGTCTATTCACATGAGCAAGACTTGAACACATGAACATTTTTGATGAATCGACAGTTTAGGAAACATCTTGTAGATTATAATTTGTTATTATTTTCAAGTACATGAAGCCTAGCACATTTATTGTACATAAGAGTCTCAATTTAATCTGAAATCAACAAGAGAACTATTTTTGCCAATGGATACATASAGAGATATACTTTCTAACGGCAAATAGAGCTAATGCAGCACTCCCATCTGTTCACACTCCTTCARTTGGCCATTTGTGCAAACTTTGATGTGATAAAAGCATTGTATCACTGTATAAATACAGAATTATAGAAACGTCAGTAGTGACTCCATAAATAAGGTTTCATGGAGAAATGCAATTAAACAAGGATCATGAACACAGTCCTGCAAGATGTTAATTGTTCTGGTCTGGTTCCAGCAAAGCAATTAAGCACATGCTTAATTTTAAACACATAAATAGACCTACTGAAATAAACAAAACTGCTTACATGCTTAAAGTTAAGCTTGTGTTAAAGTACTTTGGTGGATTGTGGCAGAATCCTAGAACCCTTCGTTTTTTTTTTTTATGCTAAAATATTCAGTTATTAAAATGCAGGTTACTTCGAGGCGAGATAGAGAGATAGAGATTCAGTGTTAATGTACTTATAAAATGGAACAATTACTTAGGAAACACATCAAATGCTGCAGTAAATATGTATTTTGTCCTAATAAATTAAAAGATATTCCTCTGTGGAAAATTACTTCAATGATAATATTTTTGAATGAACAGGACCTTAACTTCCTTTTAAATTTGCAACAATTGTCATATCATGGAGGAATACTTGGAAAGGCTGTGTCAATAAACTCTGAATTTACAATTTATCAGTTATACAGAACACTTTTATAAGTATTCTTGCCTTTTATTTCCCATTAGTTCTAGGTTTCAGCCTAATGCTACTTTTTAGATGTGTTCTGTACCATAAACTCTAAAAACAAGACATGCAAACAGCGTCAATACTAAAAGACAGTAAATGAGACTTCTGTACTAGACTTACTGAAATTCAGAGTTATCCTTTCGTTCAGGATCTATATGAATTTATCAGTGTCTACAGTCTTCAAGCTTTACAAGGTCTTCTAAGGAAATATTTTTTTCAGAAAGGCTTCTGAACATAAGATCTAAAACTATCTACATATAGATATAGATAGCTAGGCCATCTAAGCCATCCTTGTGCTCAACAGAGCATGGTTGTCCCTCCAAACTGTCTTAATGATAGAATGACATATTTAAACAAAATGTAGAGCTACTGTTGCAATTAGCCTGAAGTTTTCTTTTCAAATCTGAAAAAGGCATTGTGTTTCTGAAAATTTGCCTGCTTTCTCCAACTGTATGATTTGATAAGACAATAATTTCTCCCTCCTGAAAACCTGTCTTACTTTTAATCTGTATGTTCTTTCAACTAATTTAACATTAATCATAAAGGGCATGATTCAGTCAGACTTAGTATGAAATTTCAAGGTAGTATAATAAGATTTTCTTTAAAAAACAATAAAGATCCTATATGGTTCCACTTTTGAAGATGAGGAAGCAAGAAGGAACTAAACAACAGTACTGAAAGCTGCTCAGTAGCATTCTTCTTATTTTTGTTGCTTTAATTGTTATTTAAGCCTCACTAAAAAAATATCTTGGTGATTTTATTTCTTGTTGGTGCAATTAAAATTTTTTCACCCCTCCCCCAGCAATTAAAATTGAAAAAGGTATTGAAAAAGGTATCACTAGTAGCTAAAAGACGCATGTGATCAAACACTGGAAAATACAGTTATGGCAGGCACACAATTATTTTCTAAAAGAATTCAGGGCAAGATTAAATATACTTGTGCAAATAAGTCAGAGCAACCTGTGCATGACCAGTAGGTGTTAAAATAGCTATGCAGATGGGATTAGCAAATGTTAATTTCAGCAATGTTAAATTTATATTTCCAACTTTATTACCTCTGGACAGTCCCAAGTATTCGAATTTTCTTTGAAGTCACAAATAGCTAAGACTGAATAATTCTGGATTCTCTTTAGCCATTGCACACAGATTCGACTATCTGTTACCCAAGTAAGCCAAGTAAAATAGTGATCACTAAAAAATAAAAGAAAAAAGTAAAARGGTGGTTATTAAAGAACAGAAATATAGAAGAGTTGTATCCCCCATATTGCTCTGTGGAAGACAACAGCAAAGCTTCCATTGTCTTAGGGATGTTATTTTGTCCTTTATAATAGTGTACCATATGGACAGACAGGGTCAACATACAACATTTCTAGTTAGCTTCTGACCCATCTAGGAGATGAATATGGCACTGCACTGTTAGAAACAGAAAACAACTCAGCGGTTCAAGCATTTAAAACAAATAGACGAAAACTTTTTTAAAAAAGAGAACACATATTTGAGGGCACACTACCTGGATGCTATGACTGCAGGAACCGGCACCTCCTTAGGACCAAACGCTTCAGCGTTAATAGTATCGACAACAAACACTTTAACAGTAGGATTTTTAGCCCCAGCCTTCAAAGAAAATGTATCAGGTTATTCAAATCAGGCTCTGAAWAATTCGGATCAAGGAAAATTGCAACACTTTTTGGAGGAAAGGAGATAGGTTACAAAATATGTATTCAGTTGAGTACAACAGGGCAAATGTGGTCTTATAAGATCTCAGAATGACACTACAGCAGTAGTACGTTACTTAACTTTGCATCATTTCATATATAAAGAAGAAAACCTTTTAAACAGTCAAATATAGTGCCTTTCTACACAGAAAACGTGCTTGATAGGAACCAGCGTTCTATTTGCAGTGTGGATCTTTGCAGCACACACTACACTTACTGTGGCATAAAACTCCAGGATTATATTCACATGACTGTAAGTGCTCTTTGACATCTCAGCTGTGACATAAAATGCTTTAGCTTAAACTGATTTCAGGCATGCTTATTCATTGCATACATTATTAGTTTTTTAATTTTCTTCCATGTGTGGTCTAAACCATCCAGCTTTACTTTAGAACTGTAAGCCAGCTGATAGGCGAGTAACTTCTTAAGATACACTAACATGATCACTTGCAATCATATGAACATGACAAGAGTCAGGAGAGTTCTCTAATACATGCTGAAGAAATGCCAACCCAAAACCTTCTTGCCTTAGATCTGGCACTTGAAAGCAGTTAAAATCCAAAGCCCCTTGGGATCAAAAAGCACTATGAAGTGTGCAAAAAAACTGAAGCTGTCATAAGCTTTATTTTTCAAAATAAAAAATGTCTTATAATTAATTTACTGTAATGAAAAATAACAACTGCATAGTTAACACATCACAATAAGTAAACTGAATTGAAAAAAGCAAGGCTTGATCATGCAAGCATGCACTTTTGCACATGCTTTTTACTTACATGAGTAATTCAATTTATTTCTCTGATATTATTAAATATCTACACTTTTGAATGTACCTATACCTTTTCAGAACTTGGCCTAAATTTGTTTTCTTTCATTAATTTAGGCCACAATGGATTTAACCACTGTAATACAACCATCTTTTAAGCACAGTTAATTTTATCATTGTCATAACTAATTTCTCAACAGAAAGTAAGTCCAGAGAATGAGAAAACATACCTTTGGGTATGGGATAACTATTTTTCTAGGATACTGGTCCTCACCAAAATATGAATATTCAATAACTGGTATGTCAGAATCATTAAATTGTACGTATGCTAAATATTTTCCACTTGGAGACCACCACAGTGCATATTTTGTTGCTAGCATTTCCTCTGAGGAAAAAAAAATCATTCATAATAGTTCATCATTGTAACTGATCTATCTTCTAATCTATTTTAGCATTGTACTCTTAGCAACCTAGACATGTAAAGAGAGTTATACTACACAAATAACACCAAACATATTGCAATACATCTCAATTCTGAAAGGCCTTAAGAACTCTCAAAACAGGCACACAGATCCCATTTAACTCACTTGGGTTTTTCATGTGTGCATTTTTTTATGCACTGAAATGCCAAATTTTCACCAAAATTAAAACTTCCCTTAAAACTTAATTCCCAATCGCTGCCTGTGCAGCAGAAGGAAGCCCAATTTGTAAAGTCTGATATAGTTTCGGTAACAAAAGACTCAGGAYTTTGGTTACACACTATGAATACAACATGCGGTCATTGTATGGCAAATAAAATATGGAAATGAAGTAATCCTTAGGGTTCTAAAAATAATGTATCACCACAGGTATTTTAGGATGGATTGTGAGAACCAGGTAATTTAAACAAAGCATTTAACATGTTAGTTCTTGCCCTTCAAGATTTCCTTACCTTCATAGACCCAGTCAGGAATCCCATTAAATATTTCATTCTGTTTTCCATCACTAGTTATTTTAATTGGTGCCTCTCTTGGACTTTGTTTCAAATAGATATTATTCTGATATACATATACCTAAAGACAAGAAAGTATTTCTTAAGCGTATAGGCACCAATAACAGGGGTTAGAGTAAGATCTTCTGCAGTCAATGCTCTTGCATTATACCAACAAGAAGACATAATGAATACAAAATGGGAAACAAACGATACACTAAAAGCCCTTCCAAATTCTGCAAGAGTAGGTACCTCAGTAAATAAATTATGCATTACAGGCCAAATTCTATGTTCAACTATGTCAGATTAAACCCTGAACAACTCCTTTGATTTTAATAAACTTCAGAGGATTCTGTGGCTTCAGTGTGGAAAATAATGAAAAAAAAAAAAAGCTTTGAAACTTATTCAAATTGCTGTGTTTTTTTAAGAGACCCTCAGACAAAGTGTTTTGTGACTTTTCCTTCTGGTTCCACCAAAAGTAGAAGATAAAAACAAATACACAATGACTAAAAAGAAAATAATTGAACTTTTCTAAACCTGTCAAAAGGCCTAGGTGATGTGAGATGAGACAAAAAAAGCTTTTACTCTGTCTGGGCTGGTTTGTTCCTTTCTAGTAAATTAGTTACCAAAGGACAGTTCTTGCGAGAAATGCTTGCAGGCCTTGGGTATCTCTAAATTTCAATCAAATGAATGGACATGTGGTTAAGAAACGAGCACCAGAAACACCACTTCCTTAGAAAATGATGCCTTTTGAAGCTATAAGCTTTGTTAGCAACATCAGTGTAACATTTTAACTACTTTGTGCTTTAAATGAAAACCAAAGCAACTCCTAAAGATCTCAGATGATACAATACAAGGACTGTTGTATAAAAACATCGCAGACTATTATTACTAGGAGGATAGGAAACTATCACCATTGTGTTCTGTATTCAGAATTCTTGATAAAGAAAATAACAATATTTAAATTAATTGAGAGAACCAATATTCTCCTAGAACATGGAAAAATTTTCCTAATAAATTGTCCATTCATATTTAGCCCACTCCCTGGATATTTTCTGAAATTAGTATGATGTTTAAATTTTTGTTCTTGCACAAATATTTTGTCAATACTGGATAAGTAGTTAAAAAAACACTAACTATTATTGGGCTGATGCTTTGGAACTAAAAATAAAAAAAGCTTATAAACTTGATACCTATATATACTATATAATAGGTCTATTACAATTACTGAGAAATACATACTTGGTTATCAAGTAGCTATTAAATAAGAAAGAAAAACAAAACCCAGTTTTTGTAATGACAGTCTTGCAGCCACTTCCTAGAGTAAAAATTTTAGAAAATATTTTAAATACTGCGTCTCTAAATCTCCGTAGTAAACTCATGTGACACAACGTCAAAGAAAAACACATTGGTTTTCAGTCCTTGAAACTACATTTAATCCTATATACAATTATGTTGGTCAATTCTTGATAAGAGACTGGCTAGCAAACTGAAACACATAATGTAGCTGAGAACATGGATTCTTCTATTGAGACATAGA
The DNA here is from genome assembly GCA_030449065.1 of Oceanodroma leucorhoa. Taxonomy (NCBI): domain Eukaryota; kingdom Metazoa; phylum Chordata; class Aves; order Procellariiformes; genus Oceanodroma; species Oceanodroma leucorhoa. The sequence goes on from JASVER010000003.1 coordinate 8,192,370, forward strand.
CAAGTTAAACTTTAACAAGTTAAAATTGTTTTCTTTGTCATTTTTGCTCACAACCAAGGTTAATACATGCAGGCCTGTCAAAAATATGGCCTAACAAAATAATAACCAAAGGCAAATAAATGTCTTCTAGCCACACAAAGCAAAATCATTCTAGCACTTTGTTATCTTTACTGACCAATTTGTGTCCAACGGGTGACCAGGATATATACTGAATTTTATGTGGAAGCTGATTTTCTGTTACAAAACCACTAAAAAAAGGAAAGAAGTTGAGATGGCTTTTTGTGCACAGTGCAAATGGATCATTATACTGTACATTCATATAAAATTACGGAAGGACTATATTTTCTAACGGCTTTTTATTTCTTGAGCAGTGCAAAATTAAGGCAGGCAGTGAGTCATGCAGTAATGTGATGTGTGTGCACCAGTGCTGATAAAGGCTTGCAACTCAACCCTTTGAAAACATATTCAACAACCTAAGAAGCCAGCCTTATCTCTTTCTAAATACTGCACAAGCATCTACAGTCATTTGCTTTATCTGCAGTCTGCATTACAGTCTTAGCAAGTTATCGGGAAATGTGAACTCAGGATATAGCATGCTGAGGCAAGCATAACAGCAGCAGTTACAACATTTGTTAAGTATCACGACCTACATGCAGTACCTCTCTACTCACATTAGCTTGCAGCAATCTTTTCCTGTCACCCTGAGCCAACAGCTTCCCAAGAATGGAGCAGCTCAGTGCAGCCCCTGTTGCTCAGAACTGAGAAGCATTTGGTCATCCTGCTACTTGTGGCACAAAAAGGTGACTGGGGAGGCAGATGGCCTCCTTCGAACTTGGGTGGCAAGATAAGTGGTTTGGGGAAGATTTTGGGAAGGAGACCAAATGTCATGGGAGAAGCTGTAGACTTTTGAGGAGCCCAAGATGGACTGTTACAAGATCAGTGGAGCACTAAAGGCCATGTGAGAGTTTTAGGAAAGCTAAAGATTATATCAACCATAAAAAGGATGAGTTAGACAACAGAAGGGCATGGAGACATCAGGTGTGAGACTGAAGAGGACTCAAGCAGCCAAGACAGGGTGGGAGAAAATTATGCAAAGAAGAAAAAAAGATGAGAATCTTGAGCAGTGGAAGGGCATGAAATATATACCACTCCAGATAGCTGGCTGAGTAGATGAAATGACTGTATGATTGTCTTAGAGGCCATTTTTTTTCAAGCAAACAAGTAACCTGACAGATTCAGGCAAAAGCAAAGCAGGGTGATAGTCACATTACTCAAGAGTTTTTCGGTGGAAATGCCTGCAAGCACATCACTAGAGTATTCACCATAGCTCTCTGTAAGAAATATCAGGCCTTACCCATACATGAGATCATAAATGTGGTATGATGCTGTATAAGAGTATCTCCACAGCTGCAAAAATTAAGCAAGAAAGTAACATTATTAACTTGGAAAAAGATAATCTAATTAAAAATAATCAGCTGCCTTTTCATAGCCTACCCCTTTCTCAAGAAAGTACCAAGAAACATTTATTTATGGCAACCAGAATCAACAAAACACTAAATGAAACCAAACATTTCATTAAGCAAGATATTAAAATAATTACCTTTGAATAATTGCTTTCCAGAGCTATGAAATATTTGTCTGATGACAACACGTAATTTGAAGCATTAACTTGTTTCTGAAAGATTAAGAAGTAGATTAGATTCTAGTAAAAAAACTTTAAATATGGATTTGATGAGTCAGGTTTTAATCCACTCACTTTTAAACTGGTACTTGAAATGCAACTGCATTTTGCTCCCTTTTTATTAATTGAAAAGGTACGTACCATTGTGCTGTTAGTCATGATGGTAGTTGGGTAGTTCATTTCAACATTGTAAAGAATAATATCATCTTCTGCAGACTGATGAAGATATTCATTATCTTTATAAACAAGATAAAAGGGCTGTTACCTTGCACAGAAGATACTATAGAACAGATCTGTTTATCAAAGTATTCACACTCCTGTCAGTGAATAGATTTTGAGCAAATATCTTTTGGCATCTATATAAAAATGTTTTTCTTCTAATGATGCCAAGGTACAGAGTTATCAACAAATTGTCTTCAGGGGTCTTGAGTATGTTCTCAAGTTTACACACTGCACACAGAATCAGCTAGTTAACTTTATAATTAAATGCCAGATTTTATTCTCAGTAATGTCTGATCAAGAATACCAGGGACAGACCCATTAAAAGGTCAGTATCACAATGTAAATGTTTTAAAGAAAACATTCAAGATCTTTGCTTATAATTTCACTGGAACATTCTCATTTGTACAGATTCCGCAGGTAACAGCAGTACTATGTAACTGACACTACATAAATGACATTGCCCTTACTCACACAGGTCCTACAAAGCGAGGGTGAGTGGTCTTCAATGAGAATGGAGTTTAACCCCACCTGCGCTCAAGACCTGAGCATAGTTTGGTAGAGAATGAAGATCAGAATTTTAGTTTCACATCATTATTTTTACTGCTATAAACAGAGACAAGGAATTACATACTTGGTGTAGCTAAAAAGAAAGAGACCGTAACAGTTTAAAAGCAGCCTGAAACATTGTATAAGGTGTTAATTTTTAGGAAATTAGATCACTGGTGGATCTTTTGACCACATTTCTATGATATGTGTAACAGCATTTGTGGTGATCTCAGGCCCCCTTAGGAAGAGATTCAATTTTAACTCCTTGCTTCAGGAGAAAAGTAGGCATATGGAATGCTGTCGGCATGACTATCTATGGAATCTATGGCATGACTTTTGCTTGAGTTTTGTGACAGTTAAGAGGAGAGATAAGTCTAAGTGAGAAGGATATAAAGAGGGAAGGAGAATATTAGGTTTAGGCGATATGCTGCCTACATACTTCAGACAGAATTCTAACAAACAGTGACCTAATTTTTAAATCGTACAAGTAATGTCAACATACTTCAAATTGTTAATTGTAAAACTTGAACTGCTGCTAGCAATGTCCTGGAAGGCTTCAGTTCAGTTCTAAAATTGTGGGTTAAAACTAACTTGGTAAGACTCCATGTGAACAGTGCTATGTCTCTTGTGTCTAGTCAGAGAATAATAATTGCTTGAGGTGGTGCATAGAGGTGGTAGTAGTGTGTGTACTAGAATGTAATCCAATCCAGCTCAAGCCTTTTAGTGCTGCTGCAATTCAATAACAAGACTAGTACTTCAGCCACACACAGACACACATATCAGCAGCAATTAACTTCATGTCTTTATCTTCTACCTTAAGGAACTTGCTTAGAAACTCAACCTTATTTTCTATGCAATGCATTGAACTCGGGAATTTCAGCAGTGTCAGCATTTCCTTAAATAAGAACAGTTGGGCTCATTGTGGAGCTAGGTACTACTGAAAACAAAGAAGAACGGGGCCTGTAAGACAGACTACCTCAATTATTACACACAGTAAGTGAAGAAGTTCTGACAAACACAAAAAAGGAGATTGCTTAAGAAATGACTGACACATTGACATATTTCTTTCACTTTCTGCAATGAATATGACASTAAAAGAAATAAAACACTGAAGGCCTCTGTAAAATTATAGTTTATACTTAACTCAGACATGTCTGCTGAAACATCAAATACCTGGAATTTCTAGAATGACTGACAGAAGAGTAAATTTCAGCCATAAGTTTTGACTAGCAGATTGTTTAATTTCATAGTTAGCATTCATTCACAGTAAAGCGGGAAGAAAAATAAATTTCTGAGAAATACATTTCTGAGTCTGTGTAAACCAGTCTGGAAATACATATTAGAAAGGCTTACATACATTTGAGAAAAGGTTTTAGTTACCTGACACCCAATATGGAAAAAATGTTTTATATTGGAAGTTTCCATTCAAATAATCCTCCAATGTAAGAGCTCTGGGACCATCATCTGTGATGACAACTAAGAATAAGACAGAAAGCTTCTGTTAATGCAATGCTGTGAAGCGGGGAAAAAAAAAAAGACGTAATTATTAGTCCAATATTTCCTTTTTTCTATATTTAGCACCAGGGAACAGTGAGGATAGCATAATCCTGGAGGTATGCAGAGAGTAGGCACAGCAGAAAGGAAAGTTCTCTCTTACTGTTCTGATAAGGTCCTTCATCCTCTGAAGGACTCACCTTTAGGAATACAAAATTAGAAACTAGACAAACTAGTTTATTTCARCCAGTCATTTATTCACTCAGACATGTTTACTTGTAGAACCTGGGAGTCCAAGAAAAGCATTTTCCACACAAAAGACAAATCAAAGTTTTTTTTAAAGCTTGGGTTTCATGAACTTGTGTGGTATGTAGAGACAACTATTTCAATAGGGACCTGCACATATTCAGCAGAAAGTCAAACAACAGGATGTGCATACAACCCCCTACAGCCAAATTTCATAAATGCCTCATCAACCAGTGTTAGAAGATGGATATAAGGCTTGCAAAATAATCACCATCCACATATATTTCTTAGTAGCCACATGAAAGAAATAGATAAAGGTATGCAGGTAAAAATAATGCTGAAAAGTAATGAATGAGTGAACCCAAACTTCAACTTTTTATTTAATGCTGCAAAAGAAAATTGGCAATGACTCTGGAGAGAAGACAGATACTCTGATATTTGATTTCTGAGCAGATCAGATAGTTGCATAAAAATAATGCACAAAATCGTGGCTGGTTTTGTGGCTCTTGACTATGTTTCTTCCCAAAGCTAAACATCTTAAGCTAGGGCAGGTTTTAAAAACAAAATTTAAGGACAATCAACTGGTTAAGAAGAAGGTAATGCTGAAAATGCTGGCTTGCTAAGTGCATGGAAATGAAAAATTCCATTATAAAAGTGTAATAAAAAGCAAAAAAGAAAAGCTATGCAGTTCACAAGAGAAAGAGTACTCAAAATATTTAATCCTCAAAAGACACAGGAACATTTCTGATAAAGGCCAGTTTTTAAAGTTCAGTACCATAATAATGGCAGCTTTTAAGTCTCGGCATTCTGGATTCTATGCTTTTCTCCTTTAAAAACAAGGGGACTTTTGCCATGGTCTTCAGAGGTAGTGGGGATGTCACTCTGCAGCCTAGTAGATCTCTGCCACTTCTCCTGTTTGTTCCTTCAGAGATCTCAGATGACAGCCAGATAATCAAGATGACTCCTTGCCCTCAGGTTTCGTATCATTCTCCATCACTTACTCATTACAGCTGCCCTCTCTGTTAAGATCACAATGACTTCCTGGGAAATGTTTCTTTGTATTCTCTTCTATGGTATTTTGTAATGATCATACATGTTTTCTTCTGCTGACTATTACTTACTGTAGAATACACATGTCAGGTTGACTGTTGACACTAGCCTTGTCTGCACTAATGCAGAAGAAAGCTGTCAAGAGAAATAAAACTAAATGCCAATCTATAGGCAAAAACCTATCAGTATAAACTCTGAGCTAGCAATATGTCCAGAAAATATCCCAAGAAGTTCAACAAGAAGTTAATTCCTCTTGCTAATACCATGACTGTGTATTAGAGATACTTGATATGTTAATGATAAGCACAGAAGACAGCAAACTTAAAAAAATGCATAGAAAATAATTCCAAAGAAGAATCCACTTCTATCTAAATTGAGTGTTGATTACTTATCACTAGCTTTTAGTTTAAATACTCTAAGTGAATATGCCTGTTAGCAAAAGAAATCCACTATTAAGACCTATTTCCATGGTTGTGTATAGGAGGCTTAAATTTGCAGTCCTGTTTGATACCTTAATCTGGTAAAATTTCCTGGTTCCTCCTCTTACCTTAAGAGGATTTTTTACTAAAAAGACAAGTAATATCACAAATGTCTCATCTGTGGTCTAATGTTCACAGCTCTAATTTAAACCTTTACTCTGTTAGCCATCTTACCCTTACATACTTAATATTATGTGATAATTTATTATGACTGCTAATGATTTTCAAAATGTGTCCACTCCTATCTGAATTTCTACCAGTGGACTGCAAAAATTTTGAACACAACTATTTCTTACTTGATTACTTATAATTTTGAATGCTTTCTAGGCAACAGAACATATATTTAAATGCTTTAATTAAAAGCAGCATCTTTAATTGTTTCCTGTAATTGTTGCTGATTCGTTCTTCTGTWACTAAAGCCTGGTTCAATAATAGTATTCGAAATCTCTGCTCACAGAACAGACCCTAACATGAAAAGTACTTTACACGTCCGTAGCACTATAAAGACATTGATTTGGATGGCTGTTGGTAGGCTTGGTAAGTTCTTTCGTCGTGTTTCATTTTGCTATGAAATAACAAAGATGAAAAAAGACGCCCAGGGACAAAAAGGAAGCGAATAGCAGAGCCAACCGCAGAAATGAAAGCTTACCAAATTTCAGCTTTGCTCTTTTCCCTTTACCACCCCACTGTCTCAGTTTTAATCCTTTGTGGTCCATTTCCATTCACTTACAGGGTGCAGTTCTGTATTTCTCTGTGCACTGAATTGGTTATTTTGCTTCACAGTGTAACTTGGTTTATATATTCCATGATCATAATTACTCAGTCATGCATTTGACTGTATTTGACATACACATATAATTGTGGTGATACAAGCCTGTAAGCATCTATTAATTGTCACTGGCTTTATGCAGATACCTTCTCTTTYACTGTTCAGTTCATTGTTGTGAGAGGGCTGACTAAAACACAGAAAGCAGAACTTTCAATTATATTAAACTCAGATTGACTTTATGCACACCAATCCACCACTGTGAAATTCTGTTTGTATTATGAGGATTATTCCCTTTCAATGATTGGATGTGGGTAGACCAACACAACCCCTGCTTTAGATTTCATAGCCCTGCTGGCTTATTCCACAACATGGTCTAATGTGCATCCATCTAAATTGTGTCTACTCCTGCCAAATTAAACCAAGCATACATAATAATCAGAAAGTATTCTGGTTTCTGTATTTGCTATTTTTATATATGTAGCTGTATATACATATTTTATACGTATTTATATGTACTTAACATACATGTATTTTTATATGTATTTTATTTAGCAGCTACTGCTACACAGCAAATAGATGACTTGCCAAAAGCAAACTGGTTAGCATCTTGGGACAGCCAGCTTGCAGATGGTATTATATTCTGCTTCTTGACTAGAATGTCCATTCTCATCTCTGTGGGCTGATGCTGAACAGCTAAAGCACAAGCTCCTTCAACATGTGCAGGAAGACAGCCTTCCACTGGAGACCACAGCCCAGTTCAGCATCAGAAATGAATTCCAGCACTCCTGATCCTGCTCCCGAACTTCTGGTCACACTCAGCTCCACATCAGCTGAATCTGCTTTTTCATACTTGCATTACATTCAGTCATTTTTTGTGAGGTGTGCCACTGCTTTTTAGTGAAGGTTACTTCAAAAACACCCTTTGGAATGAGAAGAAAAGATGAAGTCTGAACAAGTCATGTTTCACAGTATGATCCAGCTCTTTTTATTGGTAGGAACAGAAACTGTGTATAGAAAACTAGAGCATCTAGAATAAGAATGGTTTAGTTTACTACTGACACTAACATCTCTACTGCATAAGGGTCCAGGAAAGGAAAAAGCCCCTCTCTAATTATACACTGAGAAAGAATCATTATAATCCCTTTCAGTTACTGAAAATTAAGTTTTCAGGAAATATATTTATAAAGAAAACCTAGTATAAAAATTTACCTTAGATCATAGCCATCATATATTATTTCTAAGCATAGACTTGGAGAGGTAAGCTGTTGTGGTGACCTCTTTAAATTAGTCCTAAACCAGAGTATTTATTCTGCCACCAGCATGTGAAAAAGCACAGAAAATTAACAGATCCTGTTTTGGGTAAGTCACTTCATGCTGATTTAAGAATCTAAGTGATAAAAGAATATCTTCAAAGCACTAGTCAGATTTGGAAAGAAAAGGCCTACCCAACCCCACAGCCCTAGGAGTATTGTCAAAGACCACAGCTGCACAAGTGCAGCAGACTGAAYGCTGTTAAGGGAATATAAACTAATGGTGCATATTAATTTTTGAAAACTTATCTAGAAAGATTTTAGTATGAATTCCTACCAATTTTTATGCAATCTGAAGTACTGAACAGAAGAGGTATGAATTAGTCTAATCCATCTTAATATYTCTTTTTATTACTCTGTTCTAATAACCTTATGATAGCTCTCTGCCACCAGCATACAGATCACTGTAGCTAGGTTTACACTATTGCCTAGATCTGAGCCTGAACTCATAGCTAAGACTGAGCAACCAGATTTTGGTGGAAGCACACTGTCACAGTAATCTATTGATTTTCAATTACAAGAAACTTTAGCAACAGCTGAGGGTTTATAACCTCTAATTGTCACTTGCCAATTTTGATAGATGGCCAAGTAGATGAGAATTTATTTCTGTTTTAAGTCAAATATCCAGGCACCCATTTCAATTAGAAAGCAGCAACTAACAGCACCATTTCCAGCTGAATTCAGTGCCAGCAACTGAATTCCTGACTGGAAGCATTTTTCTTCCACTCCACAATGATGGAAGCCACCTTGTTTGACTTTACATCGGAACACAGGGAGGCATTTATTGAATCAGAAAATGGATTTGGCTGGGGTGTAGCAAAGAACACCACCAGTTCCTAAGAAACTGGCTGCTCACTACTTCTGGCTGAGAAATATGCCCTATGACCTAATCTGCAACATCAGAAAACCAAGGTCTTGGTCTCAGGTCTAGGTCAAGTGTACGATGGGAACAGAAACATTGGCAGGCAGGATTCTGGATATTCATTAAAAATAGCAGAAGAAAAGATTAATTTGGAGCCTAAGCAATACATCCAGTTAATTGTAACTCTGCCAGTGGTTCTGCTATTGCTGTTCAACTGCAGACAGGTATTTTCTTTCTTGTTTATGCTGCAGAAGAACAGGACTAGGTAGACCAGTGTACAAGTGAAAAGAACCTTTCTGAACTGTTTAGAGTTGGGTTATCATAGCTGGGTTATTATAGTAAGGTAAATCACACAGCACATTGCTAACTCAAAGAAATGTCAAAAACTGTCACTAATTTCTTAGGCATAGATGCCATTCACTGTATTGAGATTGCCCACCTTGCTCTTCTCAGCCCCACAGAAATTGTGCAATAACTGCAACTAAATATTTTCCCCTTGCTACCCTCTCTAAACAGAAAATTATTTTCCAGTATAATTTTTGAGAATTTTTCACATTTTTATACTCTTCCATGTGTAAACCAAAACCAGCTATCACATTTTGAGAAGTTTGAGGAACATGAAATACTAGAAACTCAGCAGACAAAAGCAGAACTAAATATTTCTTCCAGTTCTTTCAGAATTACAGCTGACATTTCTCTCTGCTGATTTCTTAAACAGAAATTTAGTCGGTCTGTGTCTATACATTTCTCATACGCAATTAATTGTCTTTCTAGATTGCCAGATCCTTCCAGTTAAGCAGTAGTAAAGGTGGAATGTAAAAACAACATTCCATCTTTGTAGCTATTTCCTGTCTGTCTCCGACTTGCAAAATTTGTAACCGCAAATTTAATTTATATTTCTTCCGTTTACAACTGATCAGTAGACTACTAAGAATGCAAAAAGGTTTAGGCATTTAAACAGATAACTGCAACACTTGCAGATGCACCTGAGAATAAGAGGCCATAATCAGACATGTTCAACATAACTGTGTATTCCACAATTGTCTAAAATGTTCCTTCAAAAGCATTCTGTAAAGTAAGATAAATTCTTTATCATCCCACTGGATCTAAATGTCATGTCTGATATGACTGGTTACCAAGTTGCTATACCAAGAAACCATAGAGATGAAAAGAGTTCTTCATAATGGCTCAGGCACTGAAGAGACTCGGACTAAGGCCAGTGAGCTGGTATGTGGTAACTTCAGAAGGGAAAAATATATTCACTTCCTCCTACAGTACCTTCCATGATCTTTAGCAACTTCTTCAGGCTGCCAAACCAATCCTTGGTCTCCAGCCTCTTTGTTTCCTCACTGCTCTTTTTTATTTAAATCTCATAAAAAYATTCTGCCCTGTCTTAACATGCAGACTTGGTATGAATAAGTATGACTCGATACCATACATTTATCTAGTAATGAAAGCTCAGATTTGACCATGCTTAAGCTAGCCAAAAAATCTGGCGCCCCATCATTGACAGTAAAAGTCAAACCTATCACTCTGAGGTGGTACCTCTTCCCAGCACTGCCTCCCACCTTGATATAATCTATCCTCATATTCCTATGCTGCTTAACAGAATCAACCCTAACTGCTTCAGAAATCTACAACTCCTCTCTCAATGAAACAACCCATGATAACCATATTCCACAGAAATATCAGGTAGGAGAGATTTCACCTTTCACAAAATCTGCATATTAACTACAGGACTTAACTTTCACAAGACTTAACCAGATAGGTGATTTTATAGCATTTAGTTGTAAATGCAAAACTGATTTCTTCATCTCAGTCACTCTGCCAACACATGAACAAAGAATAATAATAGAAAAAAAAATCCCTTTAAATAGATACTGTTACTGGAATATAGGCTTTTTATTACTATTTTAATTATTTCAGAGGCATTCAGTTAATCTGCTATAGTGGAAGGGCCATGTAAATACTTATATTGCCCTTACTACACCACTCATAGAAAAAAATTACCATCAAGTCAGGGTCACTCAGGCTCTAAATTTCAAACCACACTCACTTCAAACTTTACCAGAGGACTCAGCAGACCACTCTGTATTGATCTACCTACAGCTGGCAYAATAATACTAGAGCAAACTATGCATCCCTATTTTATACAATGCTGACTTTAATTTTCAAATACAACTTTAAATATGTTAACAAACAATTCAACATACCCTACCTACAAAAAAATGTTTAACTTGTAATTGGATAGAGAACTTCTGTAATTATTACACAACCATTTAAAACCAAATAGAAGTTCACCAAGCTAAAGGAAATTACTAACAGTTTGTGAGAGTCTCCTAATCCCTAACACAAAAAATAACACAGTATGAGGAGATCTGAGAACTATTTTTGCAGTCCTGTTTAAGAACATTATATATCATGCACAATAAAGTTAATTCAGGTGCTTTTCACTTCAAGGAGTTCCTTGTTTCAACATCTGCTGCCATTTCAGTCCTACCTTCAGGATATTTCAGCTGTCAGTACATTTCTGTAAAGTGATAAAGCCATAACAATTCTGACAGGACAATCCTAAAGGTGATTTAACAAACTTTTGTGAACTTTAGAAGCCATAGTAGCTACAGATATTGTGCTTTACACTACATTAGATTACAAATGCCTTACCTCTTGACGGAAGCAGTATAATACACATAAGTAATAAGGAAAGCAAAAGGCATATAACCACGCCAAATATGATTTTTAGCCGGGTCTGCAAGACAGAAACAAACAGTAATTACATTTCTAATATTGCCTGAAGCACACTCCTATGGCTTGTAAATAATTAAATCCTCCCACTCTCTCTAACTGCTGTCATCTGTCCAAGCAACAAGCAAAAATGTCCCTGCAGTACATTTGAAAAGACTTCCCTTTCCTTTTTCTTTAAAACAAATACTTTCACATCAGAGCCTGGCCGTGTGCAATAGCTGACAGTTTAAAAAAACAGATGTAAATGTTACCAAAAGCTGAATTCAGCAGCATACAGACCTTCATTTTCCTGCCGTGTTCTAAAAGAATGTAAATTCTCTCTTCTGGGTGTTGGTCAGTGGATCTAGGAGAGGAGTTTGAAAAGGCAGTGTCTGTTTTCACAGTTGGAGGCCAAACCTCTGGCAGACTTTTTTTTTTTCCCCTACATACTTCTGAAAACTGTGCCAAATTTCAAAGGGTTTCCATAAAATTAGAAACAGGCTTTCAGGGAAGTTTTGAACCAGAAATGGACAGTGGGTGGCTATAGGGGTGGTGATTATATACTTCCCATCAATGTGAGCTGTAACCAACATCTGCTTACACTAACTTGAGGGTTTTATGACTCAACAGTTACTTGATATGTACTATTTTTCTCTGAAAAGTATCTACTGTGTATTTTGGCAATCCTCACATTCTCAGGACATAGTCATGACCTTATTTCTACTCTCTACAGAGAAATTAAAAGAAAATCCAATAGCTTTGTTGTTTATATATAATTCATGTATGTTTACTTTCTGAAATAATAAATGATGGCGTAAGAATGCAAAACAAGACGCAGAAACAGATACCATTTAATGGCTTCCACATGTGAGGAGAATTACTTTTTTTTCTCAGAAAACTATAAACTTCTATAGGCTATGTAACAGAGCTTAGAGAAGTAAATATCTACTGGCCCAGTGCAAATTCTGAAATAGTGCTTAAATGTATTTTATTTAGCGCACTGAAATGAGGTCAACTGAAAACAGGGAAAACGTCTCTCGAGACCGCAGTGTCAGGTTACATAAGAGATCCCTCAGCAGAGAGAAGAAACGCTCGAAGAGGGAAGTAAAACTATGCCGTGCTCATTACACCGACTTTACCCAGCTATTCCTACTGCCGGCCTGCCTCAGAGCCGCTCTGGAGAGTGCGGGGGAAGGCGGGGAAGGCGCAGGCCGGCCGGCCGGCCGCCCCTCGTTCCCGCCCGGCGGGTCTCCACACCGGCCACCCGCGCTACCGCCGAGGTGGGGGGAATAACGGTCGGAGGGAACCGGCACGCTGCCCCCTAGCGGCCGCGCGCCCCGCAGCGGCGCAGTCCGGGCTGAAAAGAGACAGAAAAGGTTAAAGGAGGCAACATTTTCTGGGCTGGTGGCGCCGGTCAGCCTCCCCTGCGCAGCCCGGTATCCTGCAGGTACCCGGAAAAAAAAAAAAAAAAAAGGGCGGTCTCACACCCTTTATAGTATTCACCCAGACAGCGTGCTGTGAGGAACCACCAACCAAGGACTTGTGCAGAGTGCTGTGCCCCGCAGCCGTGGGTTCAGGCTGTGTGTTAAGTACAGAAAGGCACCCGGGATGGCAGYAGGTGAACTGAGCTACAGAACGAAGCCTATCATCCACTTACTGCCTGTAGCTTCCCAGCCATTTCACCCGGCGTCCACCCCAGAGGAGACGGCAGTGCCTGGCACTGGCGGTGGGCCTTCCTCAGCTTGGCCTCCATAGCCTGCTGAGGGCGGCCAGGCCCAGCTGCAGCCCCAGGCCCTGCTCAGCTTCCTTCTTGCTGCCGCCTCAGCCCGTGTGGTAAATATCAACTGCCAAAGAAGGCCACAAAATGACAGAAGATTCACTAGGTTTGACATGAAACTTAGAGACYGGTGACTGCAAGTTGCAGGTTGGGCTTAGGCCTTGTTGATTGTGCCTGTGGAGTCTGCTGAATCACCTCATCTTTCTCCCTGCACCAGCCTTGCATTTCTCGCCTGCGCTTAACACCGAAAAGGGAAAAATAAGAKGGTGAGGAAAGAAGTCCAGAATGGTCTATGTGGAAGTCAGGCACAGGGACTATGATTTTTCAGAGGAGGTTAACAAKGACTGAGTACCCAAATCTTACTGAAATTCAGTAAGTAGGTGCATCACCCCCTCTGGCTTCTCTGAAAATTGAAAATGTAGTAGATGAGATAGGTTTCCTGTCACACCAAACTGTCTAGCAGAACTTGGGCTAACGTTTTACAGAGAAAAAAAACCCTCCATGTATTACCACCAAAGGTAGRAAGTTGAACCTTAAGCATTACACCAGCCCTGGTGAGGCAGCAGCTGATCTGGGCAGTATTCTGGCAACATTCCTTACATTAGTGTTGGTGGGGGGATTTTTAAAAAGAAATCAAAATTAATTGTCTGGAAAAAACAGTATATGAAACATGCCTTGTTTTGCCATAAACTCAGTTCCCCTCTCTCCCCAGTTCGAAGTTGTTGTTGTCCCAACAGTAAAGTACAAGTTATACAAGATAAAGTTTCTGAATAAGATCCATCCTATTGRCATAAGCCATGCAGGAAAAAAAGGCTGAGAATGCTAAAATACATTGTTCCTGATAAACTGTGTATTTAGGGCAGAACTGAGCTCAAAAACAATAGTGTTTCCTAACAAGATAAAACCGCAGCTACTCAAAATTTCCAAAACAGAAAAGGATTGTGACAAAAGAATTTTTTCCCCATGTAACTCATGCTGCTTATTCATATTTCCAAACTGTTACTTATTTCCTAGCATTCTGTGGTTAATGCCATATGTATTTTCAACAACACAGTTCAGAGAAATCAATCAATTTTTTTCCTACAAACATTGATTATTTCTGACAACCAGAACATCACGAAATTGCAAATGCAGGTTTTAATCAGGCTAGTTTTCATGCCCAAATATGCAGCTTCCTCTAATGAACGCATATTTAGAGAATGCCTCAAAGGAAATGATTCAAACTCACATGATCTAAAAGACTTTGCAAAATGACTACATGCTGCATACTATGTATTTTTCTAATTTGGAAGTCTAATTATTTGGACATGTGCTGTCGTAAGATTCATAAAGGCTGTGGYATTAGAAGCAAAACAAAATTTACCTGGCAGAGAATGACCTTTACAAGCTTTGTAGATCTATTGCTCCTAACACCTGAACTCTCTGACTGTTTACACTAGTTAGTACAAGTGAAGAAGTAAACCGCAATTCTTTCAACAACCAAAGCTCTTCCTAACTTCTGCAGCATCAGAACCCCATAATGTAAGATAGAAATAAAAGTGTAAGGAAGCTAGAAAGAGAGTGAATCAGTTGGAGAAATGGACAAATTATGGAACAGAAAACATAGTCTGTACAGCAACTATCCAACCAGTTATGCAACTACTCTTAAGGTTACTAAAGTGTTATGCAACTACTCTAAGGTTACTAAAGTATTTACATTTCCCAGATGAGGAAATGCAGATTTACAGATGTAGGTTGGGCATCTGACATCTGACCAAAAGTAGATAGAATAATGAAAATGCAACTAAAGCTGAACCAGTTCTTAAGTAGCCACACATATAGCTAGACAAATCCCCAGTGACTAATAGTTTTTCTTCTTTCCACATCTGTGAACAAATAGAAGTTGTAAGTGGAAAATACAATCAGGATTTGTCACTCTCTCTGGAGGACTTTGGGTCCATAAAGGCAATAAATGCAGAAGTAACTAGCAGATAAAATASGGGAATTTAGCTTGTTTTTTACAACTTCACACTTCCTGGATGAACAATATAAGCACGTTTTACAACCCCATTCAGAGACAATAACTTGAAGTGGAAATTCCTTATCCTACACGCCAGCAGGATTCATTTGAGGTTCATTATGCATTATGCTGAAGTGAGATTGTGCAAACACTCATTAAGCTTTGGTGACAACGTGGCTGTGTCACGCTAGGAACTGGGAGTATAACAGCAGCACACAGGTGAACTACAAGAAGCCCAGGCATGTTTGTGATACAGCCCTGTTGAACTCAGCTATAAAGGAACAAAGAAATCCAGCTGCATATGCTCTTGTTGTTTCAATAAGGGGAAGTATCAAAAGCTCAGATTTCAGAAAATCTACTCAGCATGGAAAATTATTTGATTGAGGACCCAGCAGCAATCTATGTGATATCATTTTTTTACCAGGACTTTACGCTTCTTTGAAGTACTGAATAAATTACTTCAGACACTTGAAAATGCTATGTGCAGTATATTATGTTACATTTACATAACTTTAACAACTCATTAATATAGAAATTCAGAGATAGTCTGAATGATGATTATTTACCAAGAAAGACTATTCTAATAATTAATTTTTAGTATATTTCATAGCATCTCACCAGATACTAAGCACATGAACAAAATACAACTTAAATTACAATCACGTGTAATCTATCAATCTCCAACATTTTTAACTAGTCAGAGTCTCAGATCAATATGTAAAAAGTGTAAAATTTGTCCTGCACTTAATGCTAAATCAGCAGATGCCAGAAGTAGCCAAAAGTATTAAGTACATTCAGTATTAAGCAAAATACTACAATACAAGAAAGAGAATAAGAGAGTAAGAGAATAAGAGAACAATAGATGAGGGGAATGGCTTAATTTTTTTTAACTAACGAAGTATCTAATGCTGAATAAAGAAATTGGTGAAAATTTCATATTTGTTCCGCCCTGCACAATACATAAAGGAAAGAATAGCGTTATATAAAGATATACACAAATATGAAACATACACTACGAACCATTGACACTCCCTATCTCCCACTGGCCTTTCCTGTTTTAGTTGTACCATTAAAAAATACCTGTGGAATTGCTGTGTCTTGAAACATCTTTGCATATATAATCTCTTAACTCTCAATATGCCTGATTTTTTTTACAGCCCAAAGGTAGTAGTTTATTGGTATAAATCACTGTTGTGGAATAATTTCAACCTATAAATAAACCACAATTCCTGTAGTTTAAGCACATTCTAATCTATAAAACTGCTATAGTGAAAACTCACCAGTGTGCATATTTATTTTTTAATGCTATAATTTGTTTATAAGTAAGTAGCTAATCCCAAAATGCCCTGTATCAGTTTGGTGATATCTGAAATGTGCTGCTCTTCTCAGCCAGAAATTAGATTTTTTCCCCTCCCCCTGAAGCAAAGCCAGAAATATAAAAAAAACCCCTCCACATCTGGTCCTGATGCAAACCTGAAATCAAATCTGATTTTAAAAAATGTACACAGTATTTATATTCCTTTTAAAAATGTAGAGTAATTACAGATCTAACCATAATAAATTCTTTTTTGTTGGGATATACTTTTCAGCTATGTTGTAACTTAGAAATTTTACCTGGGGCTACTGAAGTGTTTACATGTCCATGCCAGTAAACATACCACTTTATCCTGAATTTGCAAAGCTGACTTTTACAACAACAAACAAATCTTCTTTTCACTCTCCAATATCTTACTTGCAAATAGGGGGAAAAATCTGTCAATAAGATAAATATGGAGACACATTATGCTATTTTTACAGTCAGAATACCACTATCGTTTAAATTTCTAGGGTGAAAATACTTACAGTGAAAGAGAATAAACAGTATCACAGTTGGCAAAGGTTAATCATTATGGTAATTTATTGAAAACAATACACAGCTCATTATATAGCCAGTTTAACAATCCTATGAAACTAACACACAGAAGGACACTTGGCATTGTGCTTCTTGAACATTAAAATAATCCATTTCAAGTCAGTTTAAGGGCTTGATTTTTTGAAATGTCTTTTAATGGAAACAATTTTAGTCTGTCAAAATGTATGAGCTTACAGCTAAAGATAAGAGGGGAAGAACTCAGTCATGAAAACACTGACGAAGCAACAACGATTCAGAAATAACACTCAGCTAATTTGTTCTCTTTACAGGGCTCCTCTTTTGAGACACTTTATCTTCAAAAGGGTTGTAGCAGGAAGAAAAACAGAAAATAATCACGATGKCAAGTCTCACGGTGTCTGTCCTATGTTCTATGCTTGACGACAGGTCACCTAACACACTTTTGACAGTGTTGTCACCCCATGACAGACTGTAGTGAGTAGAGACGGGAATTTGTTCCACGGATACACGACTGCAATGTATTTGGTCATCTTCTTTGTGCCGGAGTACCACTGCAAATCTGAGTGCAGACAGCAGCCACGTGACTTCGTCCTTCTCCTTCCTTGGGTTTTTTATCTCTTCAAAACAGTTTCCTCACGCCCAGGAGCTTTCACAGTGTTTATGATGCAGCACTCTCTATGGGACACAGGAGCTTCTAATCAGCAGTCAGAGAAAAGTTGAAAAGGGCTTTTATTTTCATTCTGAGTCCTTAATCTTCATCGCTTGAAGGCCAATGAGCTGCATAATCAAAACTAGGGAACCTGACGGGCAGTTCTCCCCATTTCTTAAAAATTTGCTTTGTTTTCTTGTCTTCAAACACAACCACAAAATTTCTAATCTTTAGACAAGGCAGGTCAAGACCTCGGTGAACCATCATATTTCCCCAAGCCTGCAAGTATAAGGAAATTATGTTTCAGATAAAATAGACAAGGTCATTAGACAGAAATAAATACAGACAACAACAACGTAGAAGTATGAAAATAAGTTGTTCCTCACTTGTCCACAATCTTTACATATAATTTCCCCATTTGTCTGGTAATCGGCATGCTTATCTTGCAGTGTCTTATTTTCTCTTGTATGGTAGAGACTTCTGAAAAACAGTCAGAAATTGTTCATCAGAATACATCGGTCATTCAATGCTACATATAGCCTTAAACACACAGTGACTACAACTGCTGAAGTCAGATATGAAACCTAAAAGGTTGTAAATGCTCTGACTGTTGTGCACATTCAGGAGTTAGAGAAAATGCAAGGTCATATTTCACGCTCCTAAGTAATGGTGAAGTACAACTGTACTCCATGCCTCCTTTTGTAGCATTTCAGGAGCTGCATCCTCCCTCACACATCTTAAAGTAGGAGCAGCAGGCTCTCTGTTATAATAGGGGATAGGTCTAGCTTGTTTTTTTCAGGTGCTATGGAGCTGTCAAAGAAATGATACCTGAAAGTTAGAGGATTTCTTTTTATTCCCTGTAGTCCAGCTTTACCCCTTAACAGGATCATTTGGTTCTGACTATCCAGAGCTGCAGAGTATGTGCACATTCTTACATTGTTTAGTTTAGGGAGTACTTGACCTTGAGGGTTACTATTAGCCTGTGCTGAGGGGTTATAAGAATTATTACCCTGTAATTTGAATTGACTGATAACATTATGCTGACAAGACAATTTCACAGTAAAAGCAGTTTAATGTTTAGGGCTGCCGGTCAATTTTAATTTTTTCAGCATATGGGTACTCATTAACTCTTCAAAAAGTCTTTACAAATTATACCAGAGATATGTCTCAAAGAAACGAGAACTTTGGACAGTACTTTGGATGGTGTCTACCGTATAATGAGCAAAACATGACTGATCTGTAATGTACAATACCCATTACAAATTCACTGTAGTAAGCAAATGCAATTGAARTTGAATTAAAATACTTTCTTGGTCTCTTAATTTCCATTACGAGTGGGAAGAGGAAGTCACCTCCTGCCATCATGGTACTGAAAAGTTAAACACAGTTTAACATAAATGTTTACCAAACTAGATGGCATCTCTTGCAATGGAGATAAGAAGGCGCAAGAACACTGGGAGAACTGAAAAGGGTGTGTCACCAGTATGAACATCCTCTAAATATACAATTGTCAATGCACAGCTCATGGCCAATATGTTGTTTGACTCAAGCTCTTATCCAGGGTCTGTTACCGGTTAAGTAAGTGGGTAACTGGTATTCATCTTTGCTTACAGTTACACTGTGGAATACATACCATATTATATAATAAGTGACCTAGTTAATATTACCACAGGACTTGTATCTTTTTCCAAAGTTTCAAACTCTGGTCATCTCAAAATCAGGAGTAAGAACAAACATTTCCTTCAAACTCATTAACTGTGAACTCCATAGAGCCTAGGACTTGACAATATTGGAATGATCTTTTTTTTCCTCACAGGGCCTAGAGGGTTACAGGCCCTGTACAGCCCTGCTAAAAAGAAAGTCTGTTTCTGCCTGAAAGAGATAAAGTAGTTCATAAACACTTACTGGAAATCTTTTTTCACACTGACATGATGCATGTTTTCAATAACTTGTATGTCTTCTCCAGAACATATCAGCTTGTGGCAATTTTTGCATAGGAATGTCACTAGTGAAGGATTTTTCTTGTATGTCTTGCGCTGATCTCTCTTTGCCTTCATTTGTTTTTCCACTATACTTTGCAACTGGAAATTCTGAATCTAGAAATAGATAGGTAAGAGCATTGTAACGTGCTGGTGGAATGACAGTAATAGTTTTCTTTTTCAGTTGTTTTACCGAGTTCACTGACAACATGACTTCTAGTCAATTTTCCCGACTTGTGTGTCTCCCCTCTTACCAATAGAAAAGCAGACTTTTCTAAAGGCCCAGAAAACATAGATTATAAACCAAATATTGGCAGAAGAATTCAAGGCCATATGTACTAACTAATATTATTTTAAGTTTTCCTCCCCTAAGTAGATTTCAAATAGAAACTATTTCTTACAATATAAATCAGTCTTCTTTAAAGGGAAAGTGCAGAATTGCAGTAAATACCTTATTTAAATACTCTTCCTGCGGCATCTTCTGGACATGCTGAATGGCCTTATACATCATTTTTTCACGGAAAATATTAACATCTTCACGTTCAACAGCTCCTGAGCCACTCGAAGCCACAAGTGCATAGGTGCTCTCATCAGCTCGAGCTCGACCGCGAGCCTACAGTTTGCAAGGAATACAACATAAACAGCACAATGTTCCCTACAACACTGCACAACATTTTTTCCTAGTTTTGTAATGGAAGACATGTACTGCTCCTTACACAGTGTCCTCACAGAGCATTTTTTTCCACTTAACTCAGACAGATAAAGAATCAGTGAATAACACATACTGTTTCTGCATTATCATCAAAGATACCTGTGAGAATAGTACTCAGGAGATTTGTGATTAGCACAACATTTTGCAAAGCAGAAACTGTATTTTGTCACCGAAAAATAAGCATGCATTTAAATACTAAATATATAAATATTTGTGTTCACAAATTAAGTGAGAACATGGACAAACTGGTATTCTGATATGCAATTATCTCTATTTAGCTGTTAGTGGTACAAATGTCTCTTATATCAACCAGTCTGCCTATCATATTTTCATACTTTTTCTATTAAAAGAGCTTACTGTTTGTGTAGAGTTTTAAATGGATGTTACACCATTACACATGGAGGCAAATTTTATATTGCATGCAAACTGAGGATGAAATGAACCCTGTTGAAAAACTTTCTCTTTTAGCATGCAAGTATTTCAAAATTATCTCCAAACCCCAAGAATACTATTCACCATTTGCATACTCCAAACAGAAAAGCAGTTTTAAAAATGTTATGTATGCACTAAACTCATACCTGCACCATAGCAATTTCATTGGTGACGAGGCCATAGCGAATAACGATGTTACACTCCTTGATGTCTAGGCCTTCCTCAGCTACAGTAGTAGCAATAAGTAAATTTACATTTCCACCTCGGAATTTATCAATAACTTCCCTTTGCTCATTCTGTAAATTAAAAAAAATCAGTATATTAACTTTCAGTATTAGTTTCTGTCATCAGTTACTTCTAATTAAAAGGTTTAAGGAATTATAGCCCAATCATTTCAGAGTAGAGTGCCAAACATCAAGTGGCTTCAACAACTGCATTTAAGCATCTTCCAAGATCACAAACACGGAGTTCCTATTGAATGTAATAAGTGTTCAGCATCTTTTTTGAGGTAGGAGAGAGCAGAAGCCAATCTTTTTAAGGTAACTGAGCTTGGAACTTTGTAGCGCATTTCATAGGTGCTAGGAGTTTTGATAATATAGTTGTTCTATAATTTTAAAATTCTTTAAGTAATTTGGATTCAGAGGTTCTGGATTTCTACCACTTCAGTAATTTCAGCTTAAAGTATAATTTCAGCACTTCCAAGTCAAATTCCAAAGCACTTAAAAACCCCTGTAACAAATGGAGACCATAATTTTGGTGATCTGGGGAGCACCAAAAAGCACAGAAATGATACACTTTAAAAATAAAGCATCCAAAACACGGACTTCTGAATTAGCTGGATATTTCAAACAAGCTTGAGCAGAGGACAGAAACTTCCTATTTGCTATATTCAGTTTAAAAATGCGGAGGCTATTGTTTTGTTTGTGCAATGTGGTGCACAGATTAAATACCAAATTTTCATAGAAAACAAGCAACTTTTTGAGAGAACAATTCCTAACTTCTTTTTGAAACTGAGTGCAGCTGAAGGAAATGGACTCTGCCCAGCAGTAAACCACACCATTTTTCTTAAATGCTGAAGTGGCAATTTTATGGGGAGTAAAAGCAGAATAGAAGAGAGGTTTTAGGATACTGAAGTACTTTGTTTTAAAAATGTKTAATTTGGATGTATAAATCATCAGAGAAACATTGTGTATGAAGTCAACACAATGGTACGAGACGGACTGTTGAGTGATCAATTGTGAAATTTTCATTGTGAATTTTAGCAAATTCCCTTTCAATGATTATGCGTCAGTGTGAAGCATGCATATAAATTGGTATAAGTTGATTAAGCAATGATATCAGAAAAAAMCAGGCTTAATCAACATTGTAATTTTATTTTTCAATTCAGGAACTAAAATATAATTTTAATTACTGTTGTCCTGATAAGTATAAACTCATTTAACTATCGCATTTTTGCTATTGCCATTTTGTTCACTTTCTGTTTCTCTGCCTCACTACAACCTGTGTCCCTTTTGACTATATACTCCTCTAGGAAATGGCTGCCTGTTACTCCTATTGCCATAGAATCCAAAACCAAAAAAGCTTGTTTCTTGTGGAAATAAAATTATTCTGACATTGTTATTCACCCATCCTGCAGCTTATGAAGGTAAGTTGCTGGCAGGTATGAAACCAGAACTCTGGGCTCCAAACTTCAGTTCATTGTTCTAGTACTAAAACAAGCTGTTTTCTCAAATCATGTACAAGATTTTAATGCTGTAGTGCATAGTTCTGTACCTGAGTCATGGGTTTAATTTCACTGTTATGTCCAGCGCCGATAAGATAATGGGCCTTAATTCCCACTTCTTCAAATTTTGGGTTATCCTTAATCCACTGGAATAGAGCAAAGGCACTTAGCCGAGTCTTTGTGAAAATAATTCCTCTAGGTTCCTCAGTCTTCGTGAACTCCTCCATTAAAGTGTTTCGCAACTGTATTAGCTTCTCATTTTCATATTCTGGCTTTCTAGCCAACTCCTTCAGCTGTTTCTTTTTTGCTTTAAAAATAGCAGATGTAAATTAAGAAAAAGTAACCATGTAAAATAACAGCTCTAGGAAAAAAAAAAGCAAAGAGCAGCTTTCTGTGTAATTCTCCCAGCATTGCTAATTCACATCCAGTTTGAAGAGCTGTGGCATACCAATTATTTTTCAAGTGAGTTTACATTCATTAAAAACACTAATCAATCAAAATAAATCACCATTAACTTTTTAACATACACTTTGCCTATATTCCATGGTGAGAATAAGCAAAAGAAAAAAACTCTGTCTACATACCAGAAGTGGTACAGAGTTGAGTGCGCTGTATTAAAGAGCTAAATCACAGCTTATAATATTTGCAAAACAGTTTTAAAATAATGGAAGAAGTCTTACAAGGAGAAACAGATTAATATGCACAGCCCTCAGAGCTGATAATGTTTTTATAAATTGAGACATAAATTGCCCTTGGGACATTCATTAAAGTAGGAATCCTCATTAGAACCATGCAATGTAATAGACACCAGGATGGGCACATTGTTATCAGTATTGCAGCTTTTAAAGACATTTCAATACGCTCAGTGAAATGTTAAATGAATGACTCTTTGACAGGCACTAATGACTGTGACCAGGGAGGATTCCTCACGTGTTTTAATTTTTTTAAAAACTTCTAATATTTAAGAGCCTACGTCCTTGTCAGATGATCATGCAAACACAATAGTAACACTTTAAGGTGGGGGCCTTCTATGTTAAGATTTTACAGTCACTCTGATGTCATCACCCCATGCAGATTATCGCACTGCACCTCGCCCAATGCAATGGTAGTCAATGTATCACAAACTACTACACCACTTAGGCAGTGGCTTTCTGACTACAGTCTTACTCATATTTTAAAATGTAATCAAACATATACAAATGCATACAAAAAGTACATAGATGTAACAAACTCCCACAATTTTCCCCCTCAGTTAAACCTACACTAAGGGCTGCAGTGAGTTTATAACCCAAAGATGAACTCTGCTTTTAAAAGTTGGAAAGATAGAGTTTAGATTTTCTTCCGTTACTGCTGGCACCTTCAGTGGTAAAATCAAAACAAATTGGAATAGAATTTATTTTTCACTATCAGGCTCTTTGAACTTCATTTACCTGTAGAAATGAAAGCAATCTAGACAACTCAGTTTCATTGTTTAGTTAGTTTAACTTTTTGGTTCTCAGCAACAGCTCAATACTGACATTCTAAATAAAGGGTCATAAAGACAGGTATGAAGAGTCATTAAAAAACATGATGACATTATCTAACCTAATCTATTCTTCTGGAAGTTTTTTTAACATTTCCTGACTTTCTTAACGATGGCATTCTAAATTTGTAGTTCATAGGACACATGAAGTTGGGATACATGCTACAGTATTTTCTTTTGCACCGCTCAGGAACCATAGGCAATGGGAGCAAACTTGTCTACCTCTTCCTCATTGTAAAGGCAGTAAAGGAAAAAAAGAGGCAAGAGAGTAGTGTGTCAAGGACTGAATGAATCCTAGTTCCAAGGTGAATGATCTGAAAAAAAGGCAACTAACTTTGGTCTTTGCAATTTAATTCTCTCACCAATTGCTCTTTACCTGAAACTTACTCAGGGTCATCACTCCCATCTCTTAGTATATAGATAAACAAACTTTGGTAGAAAGGGTTGGTTAAAAACCCGTCATTTCATTACTTTTGTATTCCATTTGCTCAACTTTTTGTCCCTCAAGACTGTCTACTGGAATACACATTCTATGTACCTATCAGAGTGTCCTCAGGGACACTTCATTGGAGAAAAGTAGAGAACAGTTTTTACTTGCTATCAGCAAAAAGAAAGTGCCCTTGGGCCAAAGCTGAAGAACTTCTACTACATGTTGGGACATGATCACGCTATGATGTTGTTTAATGTACTCCATGCTGTATGAACTGGGACATCCAGATACTGTCATAATAAACAACACGGCAATCTCTAGCATGTAATCATTAACGGGCCCATGCAAATCATGTTAGTGCATAATCTATGGATTTCAAATATTAAATATCACAATGTATTTCAAACTTACCATGAAACAAACCCATTAGAAATTCATCTGTTTCATCCTGTTTTGATACTGCTGGTTCATCATCATCATCACTCCTTACTGTTTTCTTACTTTTCTCCTCCTTATAAAAGTTATTTAGGTGATTGTACGCATCCACCATTCGGATGGTGTCATTTATCTGGAGAGCATCATTGTATTTCTTCAAGTGTTCTGCACAGACACGTTCCTTGCGTTTTTCTTCTTTTGCAGCTAAAAGTGAACAAAAAATACAAAACCATGCCTGTGTAGAGAATGACCCAAATAAATCCAAAGCTGGGATATTTGATATTTTTGCTATGCGGTTACCTCTTCTCTCTTCTCTAATCACCCACTGTTCATATGGCTGAGTTCCAAACTCAGATTTTGGATGGAGCTGGCAATAGTTTTGAATGTCTGTCATGATCTCAGTAATTCTCTCTCTAAATGGATCCTAGAAATACAAAGTAAGCAAGCATCTTCTGGCAACAAAAACATTGGCTAGTACCACACTGAGTAATTTTTTAAAATGTTAAACCTTAAATTAAAAAACAAGCAAGGTTGCTAAGTGCATTTAGAGTTATGGAAAGAAATAGTTCAGAATATTACAAAAATTACACTGTGAAATAACATTTTTTTTTAGTGAATATAATGTCACTCCAATACAAACATTTCATCTATGGTTCAGAAGGTCTTTTGACCAGATACCTCAAAAATATAACTCACGGATGTAAAAATTTATTTCTATTTGACTTTACTAATACTTTTCCATAGAGGAAAGCAGCAGATAAATACACACATTCAAATTAACACTAAGGATCACAATAAATCTATAGAAAAAGAGCATTAGCCAAAAGTTTTTGATACCATACAACACACTTTTAAAAGGCAATATAACTTTTAACACTAATTTATTTGAAAAAACATACCCTTCTTTTGTCATCTGCAATCACAGTCTTCTTATACGGTTCCTTCACCTGATTCTTCAATTGGGAGGCATGCTCTTCAACAGTCATGATTCTACATGCATCAAGATTGGCACAGATCTGGGAGAAAACAAAATGTTATTTAACATTTAATGAGTTATTCCACATGAAAACTGAATTAATGCAACCGAGCTGCTCATTTAGATATTGGGTTTTATATAACTTCATTTTCTACCTACAAAAATTGGATACAGACACTATTAGGATAAGAAAGGCCAAGTCTTTGAAAAGCATTTGAGATAAGTTGAACAAGTTACTTTTTAGACCAGAAGTGATCCTTGCACACAGGAAAAAACTCGTAGATCAGAGTGGAAAACAGGTATTTTGAAAAGGAAAATATACCATCGATACTTTGGAAGAGTAGATTTTGGAGCACAAAACAAATAAACAAAAACAATGGTGAAATACAAAACCAGAAAATAAATGTTGGGGAGTAATTATAAAAGTAAGAGCTGGTTGTGAGAGTAGAAAATAATTTGAAATTATCTTTCTTAGAACAGGAAGAGATAGAGAAAATTTCTGTGCTAATTGCACGACTGAACTGGACTTTTCTGCTTTTGATCTCTTCCGAGAAGAAAATATGTACATTTCTGTCACTAAGTCTAAAGTAATAAGGGGAAACCTTAAAATTTTTATGAGCAGAGAGAACAGGAAAGGAAGTCTGGCAGGCAATCTTTTTAATGTCTTCAGCAGTAGTTATCTATTTGAGCTTGCATATTCGGATTACATTTCTTTAAACACAAACCCCAGCATCTTATCATTAAGATTTCAGAGCTGATGAAAAAGGATTTCTCTGCTTTTTCCATTGCCAGAAAGTTTTTGTCACAAAATACCTTGCAATTCTATCTACTTCAATACAGCATCAAAGCTTCTATTCAATATCACATTCTCTTGTGCAATTTCACATTCTCTTGCGCAAAAGCTCAAGAAGTGGGCCTGAACCTCATGAGGTTCAACAAGGCCAAGTGCAAGGTCCTGCACCTGGGTCGGGGCAAGCCCCGGTATCAGTACAGGCTGGGGGATGAAGGATTGAGAGCAGCCCTGCCGAGAAGGACTTGGGGGTACTGGTGGACAAAAAGCTGGACATGAGCCGACAATGTGCGCTCGCAGCCCAGGCCAACCGAACCCTGGCTGCATCAAAAGCAGCGTGGCCAGCAGGTCGAGGGAGATGATTCTGCCCCTCTGCTCTGCTCTGGTGAGACCCCCCCTGCAGTCCTGCATCCAGCTCTGGGGTCCTCAGCACAAGAAGGACATGGACCTGTTGGAGCGGGTCCAGAGGAGGGCCACAAAAATTATCGGGGGGATGGAACACCTCTCCTATGAAGAAAGGCTGAGAGAGCTGGGGTTGTTCAGCCCGGAGAAGAGAAGGCTTCAGGGAGACCTTTCAGTCTTGTGGCCTTCCAGTACTTAAAGGGGGCTTATAAGAAAGATGGGGACAGACTTTTTAGCAGGGCCTGTTGCGACAGGACAAGGGGGAATGGTTTTAAACTAAAAGAGGGCAGGTTTAGACTAGATATAAGGAAGAAGTTTTTTAAAATGAGGGTGGTGAAAGACTGGCACAGGTTGCCCAGAGAGGTGGTAGATGCCCCATCCCTGGAAACATTCAAGGTCAGGTTGGATGGGGCTCTGAGCAACCTGATCTAGTTGAAGATGTCCCTGCCCATGGCAGGGGGGTTGGACTAGATGACCTTTAAAGGTCCCTTCCAACCCAAACTTTTCTATGATTCCACGAATTTGCTAGTCAGGAGTTTTCACTGGAGTACTGGGCTAAATTCTACTTTTGTATTATTAATGTAAATCCATTGAATTTCAAGTAAAATAGAGTTTCTTGAAGTACAGAATTTAACCAATTATCTCCAGTCAGGTGTTTATGCAACTACACAATACTCCCCTCTCAATGAGTAACTGTAACTGCTGTAAAGAAAAACATTTGTATGCTACCTGTATCTCACAAGTGGTTTCTGATTATTTGAGTGTTCATCTTTGGTTTTCACTTTCTTGGATCCACAAAAAAGCCCAGTTTAGTCACTCTAGAAATACAGATATAAAATACTGTGATCTCTCTAGGATTTAGAAATACACAGTAAATTCTAATCCATCAAYGGAAAAGTAAGATTTTTATTAACTATAAAACCCCACTATTTTGTAGATTTCTTGACTCTGATTTTGAGAATTTTTTTCAAGTGAGGCAATCTTTTTATTTCCCTTTTCAACAACCCTATTTCCCTGTAAGGTAACCCTTATTTGTACATGGATTTCCATTAATTTGTAGTGGGTCAATTGCTGAATGGCTGTGAGCTGAAATCCCGTGTACACATGAAAAAAATAAATCACATTATACATTTGGAGCCTAACACCGACTTTAAGTTTTACTTGAACAAGACAATATCTCTTTGATGGTTTGCAAGCGTGAGGGCTATTTACTTTCAGAATATGTTCTTCAGCTTTTGAGTAGGATGTTGCACCTCCTACACCAGGTGAGGCTGTAAGTCCCAGAATCTGAGGCTGTGGGATCAGTGGTTTGTTTTCTTTTGCCAGCTTCCTGTTCTTCATCTTTTCTTTTAAGTAACGTCGCATTATATTGTTGTAGACGCCTTCCTTTTGAGTGTGATGACACTCATCTATAATGATGAGTGAAAAATCTAGGAAAAAAAAAAAAGACCCCTAAAATGATTAATTTTCTTTCAAATGTAGAATTTGTGTGACAATCTTCTTACGGGTAAGGACACTGTTGAACAGAACCCATCAGTTTGTTTGAGCCCTAATGTATTAGGAAATTTGTAGTGCTGGAGGAAGGCACGGATGGAAGCTGTATATATTTAATGGAGTTTGGAATCTTTGCTGCAGTCCTGATGTGTCAAGCAGTTTTACATTTCATGTAATGTAAAAAGCTTTTCTGTTTTTGCAAAACCAATCTGATGGTATAAAGACATTCAGAGAGATATTTTTAATAACCAGTGGTAAGAACATATCATAGTTTAACTCAATCCTATCTTTTATATCCATAAATGTATCTGACAAACTACATATTGTTTGTTTATAAGAAGATACATAACATTAGAAGCCTTTCAGACGTTCTAGAAAGGCCTGTCCTGATCAAAATGTGCTTCCATTTTATAGCAACACAGATTTCCTCCCTATTCCTGTCCAATTAAAAGATTTATATTACTTTATGGATGTGTCATTGGAAAGAACAAACAGATGGTGGGAGCACTACCAATCATCTCTCTTTTGTAGCGGAGGAAACTGATGAAGATTCAGACAGGTATTATGTGCTTTTTAGTCAGATCATATTTACATGCAACAAGTAAAGTACTATAAAATAAGGAGAATGAAGATTATTTTTTGTTTGCTTTAAATTTCTCACAAACATAGAGAACATCTCTTTAATCTACCTGCATATGCAGCCAGTGACATATACTTCAAGGTTCTGATCTGAAAGACTTATGAACGTTTCTCTATTTCTCTAACAGCAAAACTGGTTTATGGTGCTCCCACTCATTCCCTAGCTGGCCAATAACTCTCTAATTTGACATTGTTTCCTACAATTCGACAAATGTTTGTGGAAATGACTGTAAGCATGTGGAAATGACTGTAAGCAGATCACTGAAACGATAAGGATTAAACTCTTTGTTTTTTCTTTCTTTTTATTCTAATCCAGACAATTTCAGTGGTCTTGTTTATACATTAGTGTGCTCAAATTGTTGCAACAACTGGCATCAGAAGTTGGAAACTAAGAGAGCTAGAACATTCTAAGTTGGCCTTTCTGCTGGAGAAAATATCATGTAACTTCGTCTTTGAAGAACCTAAAGAAAGGTGGAGACTGAACAAGGGAAATTTTATTGAAAGGCTAAACCAACGACTACTGCTAGGAAAGCAAACTAGTGCTCCATGTCACTGGGGAAATCTGATTGTCTTCACACAAGTGGTTCAGGAAGCCCGTCTGGACTGGAGTGATGTGGTTTCAAACCTAAATTTCTATCTATTTCTAAGATTTCTACATATTGCAAGACTTCAGAAGCAGTGCTGGCAGTTTCTCAGTTATTTTGCCAACATGAAATTACTCCCTTTGATTTTGACCATCATCTCTGTAATGCATATTCCTATCATTACTCAGGAAGAACCTAACCCACCAGAAAAGATGTGCTTCTACTAAGTAAGTGATACACAGCTTTTAGAAAATCCACACAGTGATTTCAGCCCTTGGTAAAGAGGGTAAACATTTGGTAAAATGTAATGAAGAGAGTCCCCTCCATTTCACTGAGGCTAGAATTCCATTTTACATGTAATGCAGACCTCTGTGGAAACAGATGAAAAAAGTAGAACAGAAATTAGGAATAAAAAACTGTCCTGGTTTTGGCTGGGATAGAATTAATTTTCTTTCTAGTAGTTGGTATAGTGCTATGTTTTGGATGTAGTATAAGAAGAATGTTGATAACACACTAATGTTTTTAGTTGTTGCTGGGTAGTCTACGTCCCAAGGCCTTTTCAGCTCACATGCTCTGTGAGGTGCACAAGAAGCTGGGAGGGAGCATAGCTGGGACAGCTAGGCCAGCTGGCCAATGGGGTATTCCATACCATATGATGT
The DNA here is from genome assembly GCA_030449065.1 of Oceanodroma leucorhoa. Classification (NCBI taxonomy): domain Eukaryota; kingdom Metazoa; phylum Chordata; class Aves; order Procellariiformes; genus Oceanodroma; species Oceanodroma leucorhoa. The sequence goes on from JASVER010000003.1 coordinate 8,222,825, forward strand.
CATGCTCAGCATATAAGGCTGGGGGAAAAAGAAGGAAGTGGGGGACGTTCGGAGTGATGGCACTTGTCTTCYCAAGTAACCGTTACGCGTGATGGAGCCCTGCTTTCCTGGAGATGGCTCAACACCTGCCTGCCCATGGGAAGTAGTGAAGGAATTCCTTGTTTTGCTTTGCTTGCGTGCGTGGCTTTTGCTTTCCCTATTAAACTGTCTTTATCTCAACCCACAAGTTTTCTCACTTTTACTCTTCCAATTCTCTCCCCCGTCCCACCCGGGGGAGAGTGAGCGAGCGGCTGTGTGGTGCTTAGTTGCCAGCTGGGCTTAAACCACGACAAAAACCTACAACTAATTAGGATGGTTTATATAGGGTGCGAGTTAACCAAGTCATAGCCATAAAAATGGAGCTGGCTCTGTTTAGGCTTGCTTGGCTTTGGTCCAGCTGAACTCACTAGCACAGGTATAATAGCAAGGAAACACGGCCCTGTTTGCAGGGCCACCTCAGTTCTGGAAAAAATATAGCTCCTTGTGAAGGAAACTTGGCAAGGTGTGAAACCCATTCAAAAAACCACTTCATTACGCAAGCTGGTTGGGATTCAGCCCAATTCTAATCAGGTCAGTAGTTCCTGTAGAAAAGTTCAGGTGCCTCTATATGGCATTCCCAAATGATTCCGATTTGGGAAGGTTTATTAACTTAGGTGCAGTGGAAAGGAAGTAAGTATAAGAAAATCTCTGGTAGTCTGCACAGCTTAATAAAAAGGCATTCTGAAGGAGAGGAGGCAATTCTGAGGTATCCAAATGGCTCTGCAGGAGTTAGTTTGGATCAAGCAGCACTCCAGTCAGCACTACGCACTGATAGACACAGACTGACCCCTCAGGTTTCTCTGCTGTCTCTGTAACACTCAGGCAAGTACTTCTTTTATCTCAGATCCATTATTTTGAATATCATAGCTCTCCCCTCAGCTACATCCTGCCCTATCTGAAGGAGTTGACTGCATGTAGATAGAGGGAGAAGCTAACATCTCAGAGAGGAGGGTCACTGCAGCCCAAACCCTGGAGCTGAAGTCATGGGCTGTTCCATTATTTGTACGTCACTGGCAGATAATACCATTTCCTTTCTGATCTCCCATACATATCTGCCACTTCAGTATTCTGGGCAAACAATTTTACCTCATCTCATCTTGTATCTTTTGTTTTCTTCAACTTCCTTCATCTGTTGTAGGAGACCATTGTATCTGCCAACCTCAGAGAGATACAGTTATRAGTAACCATATCTCTGTACGTTAGCAAAATGATGAGTTTAAGGAATACAAACTTTTATAACAGACTGGCTTTTATCTTGTGTTCTATTGTATTTTTCAAACTACCAACTACATTTGAGTTTTTATAATTTTTTTCTCATCCTGTTTATGGCTTCTATGTGATATAACTCAATGCTCTACCAAGCTTGGAAAGTGGAACCAGTACGGCTGCATTTGCACGAAGTTGTGCTTGAGCAAGGTAAAATAGGAAGCATAACAAATATTTAGTACAAATGAACTGTAAGAGTCTAATTTGGCTTGAAAAAATTGCATGCTCATTAACTAAGATCTGGTTTTGACTCTCAGCTTGCATTTATAAAACCAGTCAACTGAAAAAACATTGATGTTTTTACTGAATGTGGCACATTTTTACTCTGCAAGTTTCCAGAATAGAGACATACTTTTAGCCCTTCTGTAAAAATTTCAGAATTAAAAACTTGCCTGACAAGTGGACACCTTCTTCATCTTCTTCGGCTGCATGTAACAGTGAATTCTCAAGGATCTGTGCTGTACTGATGATGACATCATTTCCCCTGACAACTTCAGGAAATGAGATTTTCAGCTGAGAATCACCACTTAAACCAATAACCTGATACCAATGCTTCAGGAATGGATTAAACTCCTTTCGTAAATGCTGTTCTACCAACGGTACCTGAATAAAAATTTCCAAAGGATTTAAACCAGAGCATACATAGGATTAAAAATTCATGCCTGTTTGCCAGAAATGTTGTTAGGTGAACATACACTTTGTGCAAAATATACTTTTTTAAAAAAGCAAACATCCCCTTATTCACTGCAGGGTAGGGTTAAAAAAAACCCCAACAAACACAAAAAACAAAACCAAGCACTAAAAATCCCCAAACCAACCCCTCCCCTCCAGCTGCTCCTATGAAACCTTTTTGTCCCAAGAACTTTGACTTAACTGTGCCTTAGAAAGAAAGAACAACCCATGCATGCTCTGGCTCTTATATYGAGCTTATAATGTGCTATCAATTTTATTCTTATAGGAGGATATGTATATCTTTTATTCTTTTAATAAAATTCTTAAATGTATTTCTGTATTTTAATATTACAACAGAAGATTACTTTATATTATATGTGCTAAATTTAACTGTAAAAATTCCAGCAATTATCAGAAAATCTGCCAGAATATTCCTTAACTACTGTGAGACATATTAGGTGGCCTTCATTACCGAATCCAAACACAGAATGTGAAAAATATTTTTATTTTTTAAAATATGATTTAGTTCTGTTCATTCTAACACAAAATTATACTGTTTCCAGTAATATGGTTATTAGGGCACATCTAAATTTGCACTTGCACTGGGATAAACTAAAATCATTCATGCTTGCACCATGATGATGGTGCAATGGAGATGACAGTCTAGCTGTACGCCTTTAAACATAGCTATATCAGGAGAAGCTGAGAAATGTGTTTACATTCATTTTACAAGTCCTATATCAACAGTGCATGAGGTTTGAAAAATACTATTTTTTAAAAAATGGACCAACATACCTTATTAACAAGTACTATAACTTTCCCAGGCTCTGATGCTCTTTTCTTCTTATCCAAGTGATCTTTGGTAATGTAAACAGCCACTCTGGTTTTACCACTGCCTGTGGGGAGACATATTATAATATTCTCCCCATTCAGCGCTGGCTTTGCAACTTCCATCTGGTAATCTCTCAGGATCAAATCTGGCTCAGGTGAAGCTCTGCTCTCCACTTCATCTTCATCTAAGGGTACAAAGAAATATAAGTATCAAACAGAAGGCATAGAACATTTATCAGAATATTGAACAAATGTCAAAGGGAAAAATATTAATTTACTATCAGAAGCATCTTCTGAATAAATAGAAACGGGGCATATTAGCATAGGCAATGCTGCTCTGTGGACCTGTGCAACTCTGGATCAGAACTGCTTACACCCAGTCACCAATCAGGGTAGGTGGAATAAGCCACAGTATGTCTTCATCTATCTATGTTGACATGACTATTATTATGTATGAATTCAAATGATACAGTTCAGTAGCACTGGGACCAAAGGTTGTGTTCAGAGCTGCAGTATTTATAGTCTAGCCAATCTTATCTAACATTCTCTTTCACCAGTACTGAAATTTATTTGGTTGCAAGTGAGCTACCTTTTTAAATACTTCCCAGAGTATGAAAAAAAGGATGGAGCCATAGAAAGAAAAAGAGATAGGGACCACTTAAATATGATGAAGGGAGTTATAAAGTATAAAGATCACATAGATAAGAAAATTCAATTGTCCATAAAAGATAGCACTAACTGCAGAATGTATCACACCTATTCATGGTAGACTGCACTGCTTCCAGACTGACTGATACATAATGCAATTGAGCTGTTCACTAAAAAGCCATATACATTTGCCACCTGAAGGCCAAAATCTTCCATCTATCATATATATGCAATGGCAGAGAGTTCAGATCTATGTCTCAATGGTGAAACAAACAATGTTCAAAAGTTAAAAGTGGAAAAATGCCGTTGCATTATTTCAGGCAGTAAGAAAAGCATATCAAGTCTCTTGAGTTTACATCTATGTAGGAAGTCAGAAATTACATATATTAATATCAGAAGGATTTATTTCAATGGAGTTTTGGGCCTTTTTTTTTCTTTCTACAGATATGTTTAAATTACCCTCCAAGCATTAACTGTCCTCAGTGAGGAAAAGGCACGAATTCATTCTGCTAGACTACAAATGAGGGAAAAAACCCTATAGTTTTATTTCCTGATGATATCATTAAATGAAGAATCATGAGGATTTTATTATCACTGATACATTACACACAAAATAAGTGTATTTTTCTAGTGTCCCTGATTCCATTAAATAAAATTAAACTAACAAAAAGTAATGAAGCTTGATAAAATACTGCTGATGGAAACATCTGAATGCCATTCTTAAGTGTTTTTTGCTTGTTTTGCCTTTTAGTGTGAGTGCAGTACTACCTGGAACACAGGGAAATTCGCACCAGAGAGTACTTGCTGTTACTTATCTGACTTCTRCTACTCTCTTTTGACGAAGAACATTGTTTGCTTTCTGGCTGACTAAAAGCAATAGTTGAATCATATTGAAACTAGCACTTTATCACCCATCTGTTTGGTTAAATTTCAGTTCCTTACCATCCTCAATTAACTGTCCAGGCCTAAAAAATATTTAACTTAGCTCTCTCCTAGCTTCCTCAGCCCCTGTTTAGATAAAGGCTAATACAGGAATCTTTTCACAGGATATGATTTCATTAAAGAATTTTCATCGTGCACAGTGTAACTTTAGGGAAGTTGTCTGCCTTCGTACAAGGCTCATATGAATTGCCACTCTGGGCTAAAAGAAACATGATAATTATTCTGCTATTGTCCTAATTCCACCATTTTTCTTAWATGTAAAATGATCCTTGCACAGAAAACTGTGACTAAATCCACATGATTCTTTGCATTAAAATCTAAATCATGTCAGTGCATTAAGACACTATCCAAACATTTGTTAATACAACAGCCTTCCTGCAAAATTTCAAATCATAAAATCCATAAATATCACAAAGTCCATCTGTATCTCCTTAGCTTTTTTTCTCATAGTTGCTCTCACTGAGTTTACTAGGCATGATTAAAAAGTATGAATGTTTTTAAAAACATTTTAACTAGTTGTTTTTAAAGCCCACATGTAAACAGAACATATAGCAAGTAAACATTGGAAAAAAAAATCTATTCTGTATTCTTCACATAACTGTAGTGATTTATTTTTTTCTGCTGGACTACTGGACATAGCCAATGCCCAATTTACTTAATGGGAAATTTTTCCGGAATCTTGAAGGATCAGGTTATACACATATAAGTGCTACCACATACCTGTAGCCTGTATAGAGCCTGACCAACTGATACAGTGTGACTGTCCACAGAACAGAGAAGTTTCTGTGCCCAGACATTTCATGTGACACAGTGAGGAAAAAAATACAATGTGACTGATGAGTCACCTCAGCTGATGCAGAAGTGCAAAGTATATTCTTCAGAGTTAGCAATACATATACTAAAATCCTAGCTATAGGGTAGCAATTTAGATCTGAAATATCCTGAATTTTCTGTGTACTTACAAAATACATGAATTAATATTTAAAAAGCTTGAAACTATTTTAAAAGCATTTATAGTAAACACGTTGCAGACATGATATGTAACATTTACACTGACTTTACTGATCTAATACTAGTTTTATCAGGCAGAGCTGACCTGAAAGGTACCCAGATTGTTTCTAGCCCTTGCACAAGACACAGTCCCAGCACAAACTTTATAAATGCCAGATTCCAAAAGGTAACTGGTTCCTCTTGAATTCTGTGTAGGCAAACACAGGCTGTTCACCATGGTGGACAGCTGCAAACTTCTTCTGCCTGAGGTCTAAGATTAAAAAAAAGAAGAAAAAAATCGGGATGTCTTTTACAACAGCAGTGTTTAATTGGGCTCAGAGTATATACATAGCAAGTTCATATCTGTCTGCAAAGTATTATGTAAACACAGTCCAATATTTAGTATAAAACTATATTTAGAACTTGCATGTATGTTTAAATGTGAGATTTGCAAAGGTCTTCAGGTAGTAACCTGCATTGATTTGGTTGCTTTTACAAATAGGGCTACTAAATTACTTAGGTCCAAAGTGGACCTTCACTACTGTTCTGCAGGTACCCTGGAAATGCTTCTCCTCACCCTTAGATGCTTCTAAACCATGTCCTATTCCCTCTCACTTACCCTATGCAGGGGCCAGGCACAATCTAGCTCCTCTCTGAGAGCATAAGAAGCACATATATGTGGCAGCATTATGAGTATCTGTACAGGTGACTGCACTGGATGACTTCTGGAAGTCCCTTCCAGCCTATGTGATTCTACCATTCTGCATCACTGACCATTCTGTATGATGACGATGTCTAGAGACCTATTCAGATGACCTCAGTAAATCAACTCTTTTGGGGCTGGGACTTAAGTCCAGACCCATAAAAATGGGATCAGTTTTCCAACAAAATAAGAGGAAGTCTGGCATCTAAATACTGTGAACTAGAGTTCACAGTGAAAGCCTTCCATTGATTTTTGTTCTAGCCCATTCACAGAGTGCTTACCCTCCAAAGCTTATTTTGCAGCTACTAAAWAACAGAAGGGAAACATACCTGAATCACTGGTTGTGCTGCTCTGTCCCAGGTTTTCATTCAAGTTACTGACACTTCCATCTCCTGTGGAGACATCTGATTCTAAATGAAAAACACAAACAAATGTAGTATAGTGTATTTGCTATACAAATATAAATAGCAAAGGCATATTGTTTGCTCTCTCCCGAAGCTGCTAAAATAGGCTAGACAAATGTCTGGCAGGGATGGCTGAGGTAAATTTCCTTTATTAAACTTTTTCTTAGGTAAAGAAAAAACTGCGAACAGTTCATTTTCTTATGGAAGAAAATACGGAGTGGAAGATGAAAATCCAAAACATAGCAGAGGTAAGGCAATGTGGGTCATGATTTATTGGTGTCAGGCATCTATGTTCTGTTTGCTTGAAAGCAAGGGTCCAGACATGACTGCCTGCATGATCCCCTCTAGTTCTATTTTACTGTATCTCTTCAGAGGGGTGAAGAGCCAAAAAAAAGAAAGAAAAACATGTTGGCCTACTGGATACACAGCGCTGCTGGCAAACTGAAGACATTCTCTTTTACTCCCTGTAAGCCGTGTGAGTTATATCTGTAGTAGAAGAAAATCAAAACCAGAACTGTGATTTTTTTTTTAAAAAAAGGGTTTCTTCATGTAACATGAAAAGAGTAAACCATAGTTCCCAGCTAAATAAAACAGAGAGGAATTATTAAATCTTCCAAACTGTTTGCAAGTAAAAGCAGAGACTGACAATCCCGTTACACCCAATAGAAGACTTGCACACTGCCACAGAAATCTGGCCAGTTTACTGTAGATATTCTAATGTTAAGCTCTCCCTCTGCTGGGCAATCATTGTATTACACTGACTTTTTTTCAATCACAAGTGTAATTTATATAGCTAGATTTTCCAAAACTCAGTCCTTTTAATATCTGAAGAGATACGCAGTTCTTCTGAAAAAGCTCTGTTTTGCTGCAAACAGTTATTCTGCAAACAGTCTCACCCTGCACTGTCAGCTTACCTGCAGCACTCTGCAACTGAACTCATAGTGTGCATAAGAAATCAGTCAGAATAATAGCACTGACCTATGTTTTGCTTAATTATCTCGTGAACTTGTGTCCTATCAAGTTTTTCATACTTTTTTTCCAGTGAATATCCCATTATGGTCCATATTGTCTCAACTTATTGTCCCTAACAAATAATTCATAAAACAAAATAGATGATGTGAATGAGAGTTTAGAACTGAATGGAAGTTATAGTGCCTTAGAATGGTACTCCTGAAATATAGACTACAAAATCTTGGTAAGTGAGGTGGAAATTAAACCTAGTCTGCGTTCAGTAAAAAATATGAAGCTTTGACTTTCCTTTATGCATTGCTCTCCTTGAAAGGTGAATGAGTAACAGAAAMAAAACTGCTGTTTCACAGAACAAGTATAATACAACTGAAATGAAGCTACCTTAGCTACCACTAGGAGTCAGGTATTTAAGTCTTTATTTTTAGTTTTTCTAACATAACCATGAAAAGCGATGCAAACATCTGTCTTGCTGTCCTACAGTTTTCATAATTTACTCCATACAGACCTCAGAATCTGATCCAACTATGAATCACCACCATCTGTAAGAAGTGTTATGATGGGCAAGAAGGGCATTAAAGACTTTAAGCACCTAAATTAAAAGTCTAGTCTCCTAGAAATCAATGTAATCAACAGAAAGGCACTTAAAAATATATTCACAGCAGAAGCCTGATTTATATAAATTTTCCCCATTATTATATAATAGCATGCATTTAATATCACATTAAAAGACAGCATTGTCCTGAAAAAAGAAGAAAACCTCACCAGTTATAATCCACGTTCAAAGACCTGTGACAAACTATTTAAGTTGTGTTAGTGGGAATTCCAGCTATGAAGATGACACTGCTATCTCTCGTTTTCACTTTCTAGGAATCCATGTGGATAGGAAAGAGAGAACAAAATTAAAATTCTATGTATCTATTCCATGTGGTCTTCCATCTAAAATGACCTACTGAAAGATGTATAGGCAGCAGAGAATATGCATTCACAAAGTGTTTTGTACGTWATTACCTGAATTACAATGTGCAGCATGCATTACAAAATAATCTCTCAACAGAAAACGTCAGTGGTGAAGTGAAATGCAAAATACTCATCTTCCAAATGAAAGGTGAATAGAATAATGTTCTCCTTTTTCACCTGTGGCAACTTTCTTTTAAAATAAAATAAAAAACAAACCAGTAAGCCTTTCCAAAACAATGACGATTAAAGAGTTGATATTTTGACAGCTGTTTTCACCACTTTCACTAGTCTTCCCTTACAGTGCTACTTGCACATTGTAATGCAGCATATTCCACAGAAAGATTTTCAGTCACTTTGCACGGACTAGTAAGTAAGTATAAAGACAATGGAATGCAATCGAAAAAAAAATGGATCTATGCAATATTAATTAAAAAAGTCTTTTTTTCCTGTCCTATGCTACRTTATGTCATAGAATAAGTTTCAAACATCGGAAAATATAAATGGAGGACCAAAATATAAACAGGCTATTAAAATTGGTCCCACTTTCAAATTAGTGGGCAGTTTTTCTAATCTGAAGCATTAAGGGACATTTTGTGAGACATTATTGAAATCTCCAGTTAATTACAGTGTAATCATTTGTTCCAATCAACTTTTTTTAAAGAAACAGGCCTGGAAAAACAGAGCTGTTATTTATTTAAATTGCTGTTTATATAGGTGACTGTAGCCTTAATTCCAGTGTCTCACTTTTGACCTTGCAAACTTACTGCTTTTGTGTTGCTTTTTGTGTGCGCAGTTTCTTATCTGTGTTTTTGCATGCACAATTTCTCTCTAGTTTTCTCTTAGGCTAAATGATCTATTTCTGCTTTGTCTTTATGACCCTACTGCCCTCCTACCTTCTGACTCCCTTTGTCTCAGCTACTCCAATAAAAGGGTCAGAGGAGGCTTTAGATACAATGCAAATTGCAGTGACTTGAAAAAGCTTCTTTCTCCTTGAAATCTGTCCTTCTCAATACATGAAGGAATGGTGGGARTGTATTGCAAAACTGGCAATGCTTTACAGCATCAAGTTGCAGATTAGGTGGGTTCCCAGCCTACTTGGAAGTAGAATGTGGGCTCCAGCTGTATTTTCAGCTGCCCGGTCTAAAAATACAGTCTTATGAGATCACGAGAAAGGATGGAAATGGAAAAGACTTGAATGCAGTTAAGTCTGTRTGTACAAGTGCATAGAGATCAAAGCTTACTGCACTTCAAGATGGCTGAATGTGAGCCAGTTCCTCTACAGCCATCTTCATGCAGCACTGTCTCCTGGCAGCCCTTGCTATGTTGCATCTGCACTGCTGATTTAGTTCAACTCAGAAGTGCACATTTACAGTGAATCTGTCAATTGTCAATATACTACTTTGGTTCATATCACAGATCTGGTTTGGATCACAAGAAATGAACTCCTGTCAGCTGAAACCAAATGCGATATGTTCCAGCCCCTTGCAGTCATACAGTCCACACCAGACTGAAGTCAATCTGAACCAAACTGCCAGAATTCATGTAGTATGTACACCCTCAGCACCATTTCACTGAACAGATAAGCTCAACTGCACAAACTGCTAATACCCACTGTCTATTAATTTCAGTACTGTTCAGTGCTGAGGAGACCATGGTTTTCAGGCTAGAATTAGCTTGTGGCAGGCTAGTTAATAGCTAATAGATCTAGTTATTTGTAACCCTCCACCTGACAAGAGTCAGGTAAAAGATCAGGCTAACAGCAATGAAGACCTACCCTCAGTAAGGCTACAATTAAGAGCCTTAGCCTTGCCCTGAAAGGATCCTAACTAAGAGTGGGGATAACTCAGTCTGATCCATTCTGAATCATCATTAAATATCTGACACTTCTTCTTTATACTGCCAAATCATGTTCTAAACCAGGAAAACCAAGTTGATATTTTTGCTGTAGTTAATAATTCACTACTTGGTACAAAACATTGTGATATGCTGTTAATATCATGTTAAATGAGAAATAGGCTACTACTGTTGCACACTGAAAGGCTTCAGTTTTCAGAGCCAATTTTTTTTTTTATTTATTCATGTTTGATAAAAAAGAGCAGCCTTAGCTGTCTTACTCCTTTGGCTGAGTAAGCCTACTAAAATAATTTCAGGCAGGATTTATCTCAGTTGTAACTATTGTTTGAGCTCCATCTGAACTTGTAACACATATGAATGGTTCCTTAATCATACAGCATATGTTTGAATCATTGGTTCCCAGCTATGTCTGGGAATTGTTGCTGGTAATTGCTGTTGCTCATAATCAACTCCCAAGGCACGTTTTTAAAAGTGGATCCATATGAACAACAGGCGACAACAATTTCTAAAAATTTGTACTACAAAATGTACTTCTGAGCATGTGATGTGACAATGGTTATTTGATGCTCTGTAAATATAAATCCTTAAAATAAACAGAAAAATTACTTGTTGGACAGCACTAAAGGACTTACCAAAACCAAAAATGTTTTCCAATATAGAATTACCAGCCTTCTAGAAAGAAGTACTTAATACAGCTGCAGTTATAGTGGTACAGAAACATTCCTCTTGATTTAAACTTTGTCAACACTGACAGGACTTGTCAATGTAAACCTAATGTTTTCATTGGATAGTATAAAACTACCATGAATAGGTCTGAAATAAAGTATTCATTTAATAATATTAATATTTTAATTAACAATATTAAATATGTTTGAAAATTACTAATTTATTTGCACAGTAAATTAAAAAATAATAATACAAAGTTGTTAAAAATGCTATTTAAGAGGAAAGGAAGATCATGAATGTTGCTCAGTTATAAGAAAATCAAGCAGCCTGTAGTGGATAAAACATAATCACTACAACCAGGATACAGAAAATGTCTACATGAAGGCTGCACATAGTGTGCTACAGAATTTTTCGCCATGTCCTCCTAAGCCATTCTGTACTGTGCTAGCAAATTGGTTTCTGAACCAGCTCTTACCTTTCAGGTTAATTAGCTCAAGTATGACAACATATTCTTGTCCTAGAGCAACTCTTTGAGCTGAACAAATTTGTAGATCTGACCCTTAAAATTGCTACTGCTGTTAATTCATAGTAAGAAATGGAATTTACTGCTTCCAAAAAATCAAGATTTACTTTTTCCATTCATTTCGTTCACCTCAACAGTACCGTACGTTCCTGAATTTTTGAGCAAGATGGGATCTAATGCACCAAGACCGTTCTCTCAGTTACTTGCAGTTACTGAAGTTTAACTGGTACCAGCACAAAATACCAGTTAGTGGACATACCTGAAACTACAGAATTCTTTCCAATAGATGCTTTCAGTACACTGTTCTCACTGCTGAAACTATCATTCACATTTTCTTGCTGTTTCAAATCCTCCACTACGGCATATCCTGGTTGGCTTGTAACTGTTGTTTCTTCATTTGTACTGTTCTTCATCTCATTTTGTCTRTTCTCTGTTCCTAGAAAATAAATAGAAATGCCACGGCCCGGCACTATAAAACATGTAATTTCTTTTAGTGTGGAGCACAGAAAACATAGAAATAACCTGTATTCATCATGCACATAATGGCATAACATATGGTCTTGGTCTTGACTTAAACATTATAGCTTAGAATTTTGATGTTTTTATAAATATTTATTAAGAAAGTCATTGGTCATAAATCTCAAATATTTGCAGTCACCATAAAGATCTGAAAAATGAATTTCTGGACTAGACCACATTTCCTAACTTCTCAATTCCACTGGTCCCRTAAGGTCATAAACAGATGTACCTTACAGCAGGACTTCAAAACTTGCCCATAAAACAGAAAGCCTGGGAGAGCTTTCACAAAATGTTTTCCCTCCTTCCACTTCTTTATCTTATTTCAAATACAGAAATAATTTCTCTTTGACCTCTCTGTTCTGTTATTTTTATTTGACTCATATAGAACTAGGCATGCTCTAAAGGCAAAAAATGCTGTTCAATAAATTACGAACATTTTTTACAAAAACTATGTAAGACTGCATGCCAGGGTTTTCCAGATTTGGAACTCAATTACTCTGCAATTAGAAATTGAATTTAAATAAATTAATAGATTTAATTTATGTCAAGATTTATTTTTTATAAAGTTCTCAATTTCTATGTGTAGGTGTCTGCTAATAACAATGTATTTTACCATAACAAATCATTGGGGACCAACCTGGAGTGATAAAATGTAGCACCACTCTTCTTCTTCCAAGGTACCCAATGAACCTGTTCTTAGTGTTTCCTGTCTATGACCTTTTATCAGTGGATGCTACAGCAATCATACACTCTGCATATCTACACACATACAGGACTGCGTACATGGAAAATTTCTTATCCTCTGGTAAGAGCAACACAATTTATGATTTATGTATTTATCTGTACAGTTTATTTTAGGGCCTGCATTGCCCTGAGAAACTGTGGAATAAATGCATTCATTCAGTATTGCATCAAACAACTGAATTAAACTTAAGTTTTACCCTACATGGTCCGCACTATACTGAAAATTCAGAAGTGCAAAGTTTGAAAAGAATTGAAAATAAAAATATGAAAAGAATTTAAATAATTAGCATATTTGCTAAGTATTTATTACTTTGTTTACCTTACTGATAGCAAAGTAACGAAGACAAGAATTTAAGCCTGACAAAGCTGCAACACAAAATGAAAATTAGGACCACAATAGCTGCTGAGCTATACCCAGCATCTGACTTTTCCTCGGAACTATCTTCTGAGGCTCTAACTTGGTTGGTCTTGTCCTACAGACCGGAACACTCAACCACCTTTGAACTGCATGCTCAAATATGGCAGCTGCTTATCTGTGCCTGTCAGAAGACAGGTTGATTCCTGTCCTCAACTGGAAGAGACACCTTCACGCCCCTCTTATCCCAACCTTAATGCATTGTCCCATATGCAGCAACTAAAATACAGAGACATAGTTCTGGTGAGCTCCTCAAGCGAGAAGGCTGAAGCTGCTAAATGGGAGATCTGTTAAAAAACTTTAGTCTCAAAATCTTATAAAACATATGTAGAGCCCAGTAAAAAATGAGGGATAGAGTATTTGGGGGCTGCTTCGTTTTTCATATTTTAGAATCCAGGGGAGCAGTGGGATAATTTTACAATATCATTGTACAGGAATAAAAAGTAGTAGTCAAAAACCTATAGCTTTTTTAGTTTCATTTCTGTAAATAATCTCTTTACTAGTTTATTCTATTATTTAATACAATGTCTTGAGACTTATGAATGTCTTATCCCCAAGAAGACATATTGCTGCATATATCTGTAAACCATTCTATAAAGGAAACACTAATCCTTGTGCTGAAGGAGAAATCCAGAAAAAGTTTGTTTGTTCAAATTAATCTTCAGAATATTTTTTATGAATGATTATAAAAACATCACATTGAAAACCAGTGGGTTATAAAAGGTAAGGATTCAGTTTAATTACAACTACATACATATTATTGCATTTCTGATATTGCTTAATAAGGATTTTTAGTGTTTAAGAATCTATTGAATAAGCTGTTAAATAACTTGATTTTGAAATCCCTGGATAAGTGGAAGCATTTGTCTCAGTGTCCCAGTGAAATCAATATGGTGAGAACCCTGCATTGTTTCCTAAGTAACAGTATAAAAAAAGAGATATTAAAAAACCACACATTAGTACTAGTGAAATAAGATGATTACCTCCTGTATTTCCGCTTAAATCATCTGCAAGGCCTCCATGTTGGGTTTCACGCAGGGCAATCAAAAAAGGAGAGAACCAATCTTTCTTCTGCACTATTCTGCTCAATAGCTCCCTTGCACCATCTCTGTTCCCACGATTGTCAGTAACAGTGTGGATCTGGTGAAAATAAAAAAACCCAACCCAATCCTGAGACAGACTTGGGAAATGGTTCAGGGAAGTTAGTACGAATAGTAGAGGTACAAAAGCATTTCCCTGTCATCATTAAAACATACTTAAAAATAGAGATATAAAGTGGGCCTACCACTCATCAGAAGAGACTTACTGCAGTTTTGTCCAACCTCATGCTTATCCCATATGGTTCAGGTAGGATATATAAAAGTTATGAGACCTGAAATTTAATTGGAGAGCCTGGTAGTACTGGACAATGGTTATAATAATAACCACTATATAACAATTATTATTATTGTGGAACAATAATTGGTGTTCACACTGGTTTAGAGAATAGCCAACCTTGATTAAGAAGTGATGTCACACAGCTTACCAGAGCTCAGACTTAATCTGTAACATGACCTCATACATAAAATGGAACATTTCCCTTCTTAAACTCTGGCTTAATCATCTCAATTCCCACTTAAAGATACAATAGCTAAGCCTCTAGAAAGTGGCTATTGCTCCCAAAGAAGCTATGGAAAAGTGTCCCAAGGCTGTCATGAGCAGAACTTGACGTGATCATATGAGGAACAAAATGACCATCCCAAAAGTAAAGCAGCTCAAGACAGGTGTTTAGCCCTCAAGGGCAATTTTCTCGAGGCTCGAGAATCACCCATCCTGATACGCAAGAAAATGGGCAGGCATAGCAGTGGGAACCCCTGACTGAGATTGAACACTAAAAGGAAGTGCATGGGAAGTGCGAGCAGGCAGAGGTAAACAAAAAGGAATACAGAAGCGCATTAAGAAAGCCTAGGCATTGTTGGAGTTGAAACTGGCAGGATTGTGAAGSGTAATGAAGGGCTTAATGGAAATACCAGCAGCAAAAAGATGACCCAGGGGAACATGTGGACCCATTACCAGGGTCTTAATGTCCTAAAAGGCCCCTGCCTCTGCCTGCTGTGTTACCATGCTCGGCTCCCCTTCCCTTAGGGTGCAGCTGGCCCTTACTGCTACCTGATAGTGACCAGACAAAATTACGTGTATGACTGTCATTTAACTGAGATGGAGCATTAAACTACCTAAAAAGTGGATACAAAAGCTCAGAGTGCAAATATGATGTAGTTCCACCCTTAGTTTGCCAGTTTTCCCCTTACTGCTATGGCAAATAGTATTTTAATTTCTTCTTCTAACACAGTGTCAGGGTATCCATTTTTTCGGGTTCCAAGTAAGTTTCACACTAGTCCAGGCAAGTCATTCTTAGCCAAATGGAGTAAACACTGGCAAATGTTTTCATCAAAGGTTAACACTTGCTCTTTCTTGTCAAACTGCTCAGCTTCACTGTCTAGTATGATACTCCTTAGTGAACCTATGGCAAAAAAGGGGAGGGAAGGTCTTGCTTTATTTTAACTCAAGTATTCTCTAGGACTTCACAGGCCATCACTACTTCCTGGTATGGTGCATGGGCCAGAAGACACTTAATGATCTTCTGAGCCTAAGGTCTGTGGCAAGATGGTAACTAACAGTAAAGCTGGCCATATTCCTTGCACTTAGACACTGCCTTAGTCTAACCCTCTGTTCATGGCATTTTTCTTTCCCTGGTTCTTAGCTGGCATCCCACCTGCTGGCCCACTGCCAACAGTCTTCACTGGCTTACTTGGAGCACCATTTATCTCTTTTCCCCGAAGTTTGGGTACTCCCCTTTCATTTTTGCACTTACAAGGCCATTTCTAGTTGTGGCTTCCTATTTGCCCCACAGCTYCTGGGGGTGGCCAGTGTCTGTGGCACTGCCTGGTGCCCGGCCTGGCAGGCGGGCCACTTACCCGATCCAGGTCCTCGTCCTGGAAGATGCCCATCTGTAGGCACTTCTCGGCCACCTGCATGGTCTGCATTTTATCCACCAGTGTGCTGTGGAGCAGCTGCACCAAGTGCACGCAGAGGTCGTGGTCGGCCTCCTCGGCCGGCGAGGGCAGCTGGCTGAGGCTGGGGTTCACGTAGCAGGTAGCCAGGCTGCAGCCGCCGTACTCCAGCGCCTGCAGGAATTCATTGAACCAGCCGCACCCGCGGGGCCCCCGCTCCACGACCCGCAGCAGCTCCTCCGCCCCCTCCACCTCGCCCCGGTGCAGAGCGGCCGCCTGCACCTTCTCCTTCTCCCCTACGCTCAGCGAGGGAAGCCGGTCCAGCACCGGCTGCACCCGGATGAACTGCTTCAGCCGCGGCCTGAAGCAGGAGATCAGGTAGAGGAAGCGCTCGTCCCGGGACTCCTCTGCCATCGCCGCGCTGGCGGCCCCYGGGACTCCGGGACGCCTCTGCTGCCGCTGGAGGAGGGCGGTGGGCACAGGGCGGGGGCGCCTGCAGGGCCGGCCGAGGGTGTCCGCAGGCTGTCCGGCTCCGTGCCTGCCCCGCTTTACCCCAGCCCCAGCGCTGCTTTCGGTTTCGTTTGCGGGCTCGGCGTGTGACGGCACGGGCCTGCCGGGACACGGCGGCACCGCTGGCGGCGGCGGCGGGCCCGGCACCTGGAGAGAAGGGCGCGGCTCAGTGTTACTGCTGRATATTTGAAAGGAAACCTTTAACAAGAACCATGAGTTTAAAAAACCAAACATAAACTGAAGTGTATCCTTCACTTTCCAGCTCGTGAGTCTCTAGGGCGGGTCACTAGCGTGTCCGGGTCTTCTGCACTGGTGGCTTTCCGGGTGTGCACCGACGGAGAAAAGCGGCACTTCGGCAGTGGTGAGCCCAGGTGATGGGAGTGGTCCGTAGTCATTGCAGGATGTGCCTTTTTGCAGAATACAGACCCACAAAAGGCCATCAGGGAAGTAAAGCCGACTTGTATATTGTAATGGTTGACTTTGGGTATATCTTAAAGAGATTTTTTGTGTGTGTGTGGTTTTTTTTTTGTTTTTTTTTTTTTTTATTTGCAGAATCGCACCTTGCATACAGAGCAGGAGGTTGTGATGCACGTGATAAACTTCCTAGAGGAGTTTGTTGGATAGTCTCTGAGACTGTTGGGACAGTCTCTTCCTGAGATGTGGTTTCACCCATATGGTAGCTGTCATTGAGCTTCAGGAGCAGGCTTAGTTTCCATTGTGGGGTTTTAGGGAACCTCAGTGTGATTCCGAGGTAAGGCAACAGATCCTTGACTCAATTTCATGAATTTCATGTTTTGTAACAAAATGATAGAGTAAATAGAGAGTGTTAAGTTTTGGTCCTGGACAGTTCAAGAGAGAGAGTGAAAAATTGGAGAGGGTCCAGTGGAGGGCCAACACGATGCTTACAGGATTGGAGAGCTTGGCACATGTTTGAAGGAACTAGGTTTATTCAGCCTAGAGAAAAGAAGGCTCAAGGGAGATCCAGCCAGTTTTCCAACTCCTAGAAGTTGGATCCCTCCTCACAAGGGTGCACAGGACAAGGGGCAATTGGAACATGTTTCTTCAGGGGAAATTCTGTCCAGATATAAGAAAAAATATTCTCCACTGTAAAAACAGTTAGACACTGGAATATATTGCCCAGAGAAGTCGAGGGAGTTTCCTCAATAGAAATATTCAAGACTTGTCTTGACAGGGCCCTTGATTGAATGCCTTGCTTTTAAAAGRAAGATATCTCCAGAGATCCTTTTCCAGCCTAAAATATCCTGTAATTCAAATTGTGCCCTCAGCTGCTTGTCATGCTACAATGCACTCAGTGGAGCTTCCTTCAGTTGGAGGCTTCTTTTGTAGAACTTAATTTGTTTTACTTTCATTTCATTGTTGTCCTTTCTGCTTGTCAGGTTTCACTCTTATTTCGTCATTACTTTTTTTATTACTGCTTTATGCAAGTTTCCTTTGAAAGATTTCTGAAGAAAGTCTCTTGGCTTTTTTTCTTCTGTCTTCAGCACCTTATTTGGATGACACATCAGTCTTTCCTCAGGAACCTGCAGGAGTTACTCAGGTGCAGTGTGTGTAGATAGGTTGTTTGTATGTTTGCTTTGTTTCCCAAGTTGTGTATGTAGCAGTGGTAAATCAGGCCCAGTGTATTTATACCACAACAATCCTTTACAGGTTCTAAGAGTTTGCAGACATTAAAAGGACACTTGTGAGTTATAGAGGGAAAAATCAATGCTACTTGGTTATTCCGGCTGCTGCTAGGTGGCACAGATCATGGCTGAGCTCCTCCTCTGTCCATTAATGATGCATATATCCTGCCTCTGTTGCTCTCCTCTAGCTGGATGCTTAATACTCCTCATAAACCTAGTGATTTTTGAGGCCTTTGTCCCTTTCCGATGTGACTGAAATTAGTCACAGGGTTCACAAGCAGGGGCAGGGCTGGAGCACGGGRCCTTCCCCACTGGGCGGCTAGGCAGAGGCTGCGCCGCGCCCGCCCCCGGCCCCGCCACATAGAGAACACCTCCCTTCCCCGCACAGGGAACGCCCACGCGCACAGCCGGGCAGAGGCCCAGGCTGAAGCACACGCAGAAGCAACACCGGTGCCTCAGCACGCCGGGAGTTACAGCGAGGGGTTGAAGCACACGCAGAAGCAACACCGGTTCCGCAGCACGCTGGGAGTTACAGCGAGGGGTCACTCGCTCCAGCGGGAAGCTGCCGGCCGCTGCAGCTGCCTCAGGCCGTGGCAGCGCAGCGCAAACGCGCCCGCCCCCAACCGCCGGTCTGGGCTCGCGGGCCCAGCCGGTGGGCGGGGTTTCGGCTGGCCAATAGCAGGGCCGGGGCCGGCGCGGGGTTGCTGGGGCGACGGCGCTGCGGCCCTTGCGGCGCCTTGGCACCGCCCCGGCCTTCGGGGGGGCGAGTGAGCGCCGGGGCCCCGCTTCGGGGGGCCGGGGCCCCGCGGCCGGGGCGGAGCGCCGCCTTCCCGCAGCGCCTCGCATTCGGGAGCGTCGGGGGGGGGCCGGGGCCCCGCGGCCGGGGCGGAGCGCCGCCTTCCCGCAGCGCCTCGCATTCGGGAGCGTCCGGCCCGCGCTCGCCGTGGGATTCCGGTGAGGCCGGGCCCGCGCGGCCCGGAGGAGGGCTCCGTCCCGGCGCTCCGCGCCTGCTCGGGGGCGGGTGGCGGGGAGCGTTCCGGGCGCCCCTCTCTGCCGCGCACACGGGCAGGCTGGGCTGCGGTGGAGGGTAGCGGGGGAAAGGGTTTGCGGAACCGGACCGCTCACCCGGCGGAGCCGGGGCTGTCGAGGTGCCTGAGGGGAGGTGGGCGGTTGCACGGCGGCTGGCCGCACGACCCGCGCCGTCGGTGGGCCCTGGGCCGGTGGGTGGAGCAGGTGCCCTGTGCTGAATAAACCCAGCCGGTAAACTCCAGCTGCAAATCTTGACACAGCAGGAGTTCGGGAGCCCTGGGGGGCCGGGGTCACTGCTTACGTACTGCCCGGATCCTGGAATACAATTTTGAGGTGATTATTGCCCTTATGCAAAAAAAGTTGCATCATATTTGGTGTTTCTTGTGCCCAGTGAGGGGGCTGCAATGGTCACGGACACTACAATACCTTTTGTAAAAATAGCATTCTAGGGCGGACTAATAGTACAGCTGGAAACAGTAGTAGTAGTAGTTAGAAAATGGCAAAGCACTTACAAGTACAGCACAAAAAGAAATGTGTAGGAATTGGATGCTGTTTCCATTACATGTCCTTGAGCAAAAGGAAAGCTGCTGAAGTGCTTTTGGTTGCTGTGTAAGAGATGAAAATATTTTTCTAAATTGTTTAGCTACTCAGTGTAAATACAGTCACTACAGAGGCTTGTTGCTTAGTTCTCATGACACTGGTGTTCAGTAGCTTCCATATTGCTTAAGCAAACTGGACCTTTTTGTGCTCCTTTGTCACTGTTAGTTAAAATTAAATCTTTAAATATTGATACTGTGTATTTGGGGATCCTAAAATCCCTTATGTTCCTTTGAAATTGCCTTGCAGTGCTATAGCTGAAAATT
Source organism: Oceanodroma leucorhoa (assembly GCA_030449065.1). Lineage (NCBI taxonomy): Eukaryota > Metazoa > Chordata > Aves > Procellariiformes > Oceanodroma > Oceanodroma leucorhoa. The sequence goes on from JASVER010000003.1 coordinate 8,243,041, forward strand.
ACTCTTGTTACAAAACTGGCACAGATGATACTAGTGGCAGTGATGGCTTGTTGGGCTTTGCTTCTTTCAGGACTATAGATCTGAGGCTGCTTCTGCAATATAACAAGGATACTTTTTTATATGTGATCTGTAGGAGCCATTTGCAGCTGTGCTAAGGAGTAACCCTGGCAGCTTGGGACAAAAAAGATGTCTCTTTCTGTTTTCCCTTTCTTTGGGAAAACAGATCTAACTAGTTCAGTGTGGTGTTTATTTTTACAAGACTGTGGGTTTTGTGCTGTGCCACTTTCTTGTTGGTTGCTGTACCTCCGATGTTCCTCTCAGGTGATTGTGTGGCATGAAAAGCCAAGCCTTGCATTATTGTATCTGGAAAACTTCAACTGTGTGATTGTATTTTCCTTTTCTTAGTCACTTAACTGCTTGGATAAAACATCCCATGTTTAAATATAGGTAAATTAAGCTTTACTTTGCTGTTGTAAGTAAGGGCAACATAGCAGCACAGTAAAATCTATAAGCTGCTCATAAAATTGTAGTTCTTGGATACTCGAAGCCACTTCAAATTGTACGTGACCCAGCCTGAAGAAGGGAACCCCTGCCACCTGGTTTGGTATCTGCATAAAAAGAAAGTACTTTGAAATCCGGGCTTGGATAAATGACTGAATAAACACTGAAAAGGAAAGACTGATCCAATAGCAAATGCAGGGAAAATGAGATGATTAGAACTTAATGTTCAGAACTGCCTTTTTTTTTWAAATTTTATTAGAGTATCTAAATAATGACTACAGTGTCCTGCAAACAATGTTGCTAATGCCCATATGGTATCTGTTTAAAAACAAAACCACCTCCACACCCAAACCCCCAAAGCAAAACAAAACCTAGCAGTTTTTTTAGAAAGCTTCCTTGGTAATGCAGTCGAAGGCATGTGGAACTGTTTCTGAAGTTGCACTATTCTGTTTTGTCACTAAGTGTTGTCAAAACTCTTTTAAATGGAGGTAATTTAATCATAAATCCAGTTGTAGGACTGAGTCTGAAATTGATTTATTTTTTGAAATGAACTGTGCACCAGGTGTTTCTTAATCATGCATAAGGTACATTTTTGTTGTAAAATTGAAGTATTTCAGGCTATCAAGGTAAAGATACTGATTTTTTTTTTTTTTTTTTTTTCCCCCTTCTCCCAAAGTATTGCAGTTATGGATGCCTGGAATGCCAGTGACAATGGGACAGCCAATGCCAGGAGCGGTGCCAAATATACCTCATGGTACACTCTCTGGATGTTCTGCATATGCTGGTACTTACTCTGCTGCTGCTGACCCCATGTTGACTTACTTCAGTGCTATTGCTGGACGCATAAGATAATGTGAAAAATATATAATCAGCTGTGAAAACAACCCTAGTAAAGTTTTGTTTCATGCCTTTTTTTTCTTCAGTAGAAATACCTTAGCATAATGTTTCCAGTGATAATCATTCCTCTTCAGGTAAAATGTAYGGTTTTCAACAATAATTGTAATTATAGTTGACAGTAGAGTTTACAGTACTACAGACTTGATAGACATGTTGCTGTTTAAGAAGATAAAATTAATCAAAATATGTTAGAAGTTCACATTCAGATTATCACTGCCACCTTGAAATAGTGTTTCTTCTTTAGGTTTGCTGTACCTTMTTATACATGTTAGTGCTATAATTCTATATGCAGATAACAGAACCTTAAAAGCCAGTTCTGAAACTTTTGAGACTGGGATTTCAATTGACTTTGTTCTGTACTGCGTATGGAGCTTGGCTAGAAAAGTGTAATGCAGRCATAACTTCCCAGGTTCGCGTCCCAAGGAACTGGGTTGATGCATGTTTTGCAAGGTATTTCTTCTGGCATGAGGTCTTAAATCTGACACTTATGTTCTTTAAGATCATATAATTTTTAGAGTGGAGGGCGGGCTCGTAAATGTTGTGAGACTAAACCTATTTTTTGTACGTATATATGGGATGTGCTGGCTTTGAGAAGTTACATGGTGCTTCTCAAAAAGGAAGTATTAAATACTGTAGATATTTTTATAATGTTGTTAATAGATAGTGATAGTTGTTGTATTCCAAGAGTCTGTGTTAACATTCATATGACTTACAGATGGTAATATGACCACTGCGATGTCATAAATGCGTATGTTAAAAGGAGTAATAGTCAGGGAATTCGGTAGTTCAATACGGGGAAAAAGACCCATGGAAGGTGGCAAGGATTCACAGAGGTCATGTGCGCAGCCCCACAGGTTACGAGACGGTTCTGGCTTCTGTGGTGCCGACGTGCACCTTATCAAGAACATAGATCTGCAGAAGCAAAGTATTGGAAGATCTCCAGTTACAGGTGAGTGACCTTTTTTAGATTAGAGGGGATTCTTTTTTTCTCTTTATATTTTAAATTGCATAGGCTCTGAACCTCAGTGCTTCTATTTCTGCTTAACATCCCTGCACTAGGTGAATAACAAGAGGAGATTTGATGGATAAAAGGAAAAGCATCTATTAATTATTTCAAAGTGGAAATGCTAACAATTTGGATACTAAGTTTTGAAAACAAAGGTGTCATAATTTTAATCAACTTGCTGATTATCTTCACATATAAATTCTACATTAGAAAATGCTATAACTTTGATAGCATTTTTGAATATGTTTAGTGGATGTTTAATTACCTGTTTACCTGCTCACTCACTGCCATTGATATGCTTTAAGCAGAGAATTCTGCTTACTGCTTCCAGTTTAGATCAGGTGCTCTTCTCTTACGGTGACTACTTAACAATGTAAGAACATTTTGGGTATTGCTACAGGTAATCTAATGCATTAGAAATCACTGGTATTTTTTGCAAGTTAAATGTGAACTGTCAACTGTGACAAATGTGTGCATTTGTTCTACAGAATGGAGAAGTAGATGCTGAAAAACTGCAGAGATATCTAATGCAGTCTGGAATCAGTGGAACTCATTATTGTAAGATACTGAGTGTTTTGCTATGGCAGCCAGGCAGGTATAGCTCAATGTTAAAGAGAAGTTACCACCACTGCCTTGCCTTCCGAGGTGCAAAGTTGAGAAGACTGGGCTTTTATGCCTAATCTAATTCTGTCACCATTCAAAATTTAATGACGATGTTAAGGAGGCTACTCCGAGATAGTAAGTTAATGTATCAGTTGGTTCTGTAGTAGACAGACTTAAAAAAAGGGTGTTTTTAGTATCGGGCTACTTGAATGTTTTTTGTTTCTTTTTTAAATTGGATTCAAAAAATGAATTCATGGTCACTGTCATTGCTGAAACTAATTATAAAAATAATACCAATTACAAACTTCTGATTATTTTTTTTTTTAATTACCGTTTCAGCATTCAGATTAGAAACTTGCAGAATTATGGTATCCATGTAGGATATATCCTTGTACATATTAGGACTTTAGTGGAGTCTTGATATCACTTTGAACCTGTAGGTGATTATGAGAAACTTGAATTTTAAATTCTCTTAAACTGATAACTTTTAATACTAGTTTTGTTTGAGGATTTATAATGGGGTGTAGATACTGGTTATGGAGGTATATTATTTGTATAACTGCTTTATTTGATTTGCATGTCTCGCAGTTTGTAATTTTACAGAGTGGCTTCGTTCATATTAAGCTGACCACCAGCAGTATGAGCATTAGAAATCGGAGCTTCCATTAAACTTTCACAGTTTCTAGCAAGGAAAATTAAGATAAAGATATGGTCATCRTTCTTGATGGTGTGTTTAACTTAATGCATGCAACAAAATCATCAAAATATCTGTAAAGATAATTTATCTTAGTATTAACATATAATTCAATTTGCATCTTAATATTGAAAGCATAATTCTGTAGTTGATATTCACTGCTCTTCTGTTCTACCGCGGATTATTACTGTGAATAGTTCTGCTTGTTAGTGGTGTAACTGCTTTATTGCTATGGGGAGTTATTGCTGGATCACCACCGTAGACTCTTGAAGTTATTGGTAGAATGTAAGTAGCAAGATGTGAACTCTTCAGCTGACTAAATAATTTTTGTACATGCTCTAACTAATACTGTGAAGTGAGATTGAGGAATCCGTTTTGTTGCTAAAAGTCCAAAAGCAGAAACAGCGTTGACTATCGCTTCATACAGTTTTGTGAATGCTTTTCATCTAGTAGATAAGTTATTTCTAATATTTAAACTTGTGGGTCCCTCCATCTGTCAGGATGGAAGTAGGCCATTCTTTTGAATCTCACTGATGGTTACTGCAATTGTACTTGTCACACTTCCAAAATCTCCAGACACTAACTTGCCTATTACTTCCTCTTCTAGTTCTCGCAGTGCACCATGGCATTCTGAGTGCTGAACTGCTGGAGGAAAATAGGATCACCAACCTGTCAAAGTTCATGTTTGGAAGAACTGCTGTGAATGGAAGCTATTGTAGAGTTTTTAACCTTCCTGCTTGATAAGACAATGCGCTTTGAATGAATACTTCAATTTTTAAGTGCATGATTCGCAGCAATAAATACTTTTTGCATTTTACTATATTCAGAAGCATGGCTTTTTTTTATGTGTACATGTATCATTCCGGACGAGTAAATTTCTGGGTTAAGCTCAAGAGCTTAATGAAAAGGAAAAGTTTATGGTCGTACATAATAGGCTGTGTCTTATAAATGGGTAGCTTGCTTACACAAATAAACCATCAGATACTCTAAATGCTATATGCGTTTTTTTCATTAGTAGTGGCATACTGTCTCAGATGGCATAGTCTGAAAATTCTGCTGGTTTGGAGAAACTAGATCAGTGGATTCTGTTAAAAAACCAAAATGTTCTAGGTAAAACTTTCTTACTGCTCCAGCTTGTTGTAGTACAGTGTTGTTTTTTTTTTTTTTTGCGAGGCAAGCTCAGATAATACTATTTGAAAACAGCTGGAATGGCCTTCAAATGATTGTATTTTTTTTAATCCCACCTAAGGCTTTTCCCCAAGGAGATCTGTGGGTGAGGAGTTCTGTTTTTTCGGTTGGGTTTTTTGTTTGTTTTGTTTGTTTGTCTGGTGTGTTGTTTTTTTGTTTTTTTTTTTTTTTTTTTTTAAGAACTCAGCTTGTCTCAAGCTTTCAGTTCATCTGGATCAGTAAAATCACTTCCTGAGTTGCTGAGTAGGTCTTGCATGCTAAACCCATTCCATGATTCACTCTAAATTCTCTAAAAGAAAATGATTCAAGCAACGGAAGTGTCTGGCTTGAAGACAGATATTTAGACAGCACTTTTGATCAAAATATTTTGTGAAAATTTTGGCCTCAACGGATAGCAATCRTCAGCTTTATTACCCGGATTTTGTAACTAGAAGTTATCTTAGATTTTTGAATTCCTCGGTCGGTGAAGTTAGAGGGAGTAGACATGGATATAACTTCCAGTTCTACTTGAGGGATGGAGGTCAGTATGATACATGGAGATCGCTATGTGCATAGGATTTTCTGAAAAGGTCTAATTTTGTGTCTCTATTCTGTGTGCTTCAAGCCAGTGAGTGGTGTCCTGTGTAATCCTGTGCTTTTACGTTTATTCCCATGGTTACGAGTATACTAAATATAATTAATTTTATTTCTTTTTTTGCTCAGTGTTTTTGGTGCAGATATATATTCAACCTTTTTGGATCCCTGTTAGTGGTGTTTGCATTGTAGTACCTAAATTCAAGTCAGTCACAAATGAAATGTTCACATCCTGTTGCTTATGACTGAAATAAGTGCATTACATTTATTTGTGCATATTTAGATTTCTTGCAAGTAAGTTTTCATGGTGATATAAAATACTGAATATATGCGCAGTATACAAGTGCTTTTATTTGTACAGTAAACAATTTTCCGGGAGATTTTTTTCTGAGAGCAAAATAATAAATTAACTGCATTATACAAAAACCTGTTACACAAACAGGATTTGCTACAGCTCATAATAGTGAAGTATCTATCTAGGCTAAGTTTTCAAAACTTTCTTTGTATTTCCAACTTTAAAATATCATAAAGTTTCAGTATAGAAAATGTAAATAATGCATAAAAGGGGCAGATGCCTCCTGTGGGAGGCTTTAATTTGGTCCATCTAACTTCCATTCCAGAGAGAATAGCCATATTCTGTGTTCATTAATAATCAAAGAACTTCCCAAGTGGGCATTAAAAAAACCCCAAGTGGCTAGATGAAGAAAAATGTTTCTTCATTAGTAATGCAGTTCTGTCTACTACTCATACATAGAGGTACAGTGAGAAAAAGTAAGCTTGCCATAGTGATGCCTTCATGCAATTACAAGCTCTGGGACGTGCTCCTTTAGTATCATCATTGACAAAACTCGGTGTTGTCTTGATTTTCATATGTGATCTATTCTGTGGGTCTTGTTTATTTTTTCTCCCATTAAGCTATTTGCTGTTTGACTTCTAATATACTCTTTTTCAAGTCTAGAAAAAAAATGATGTATAGAGCATAAGTGATACCGGGACTCCTGTATGATACAAATATGTATCATTCCTAATAAAACTGAAGGAAATCTTAGGTTCAGAGTAATCATGTTAAGGGACCTTCTGCATGCTCTTTTTATTCCAAGTAAGAAGCTACTTAAAAATTAATTCTGTGTCTGGACTGCTGTTGAAAATATGCCAATGGCTGCATATCAAGTCTGTCTCCAATCTGAATAAATTTTACAATTTACCAGTATTTTAATTAAAAATTTGATGTTAAATTTGAAAGTGAGACTAGATCTGCTATTTCTGCATGGCTGCTAGATACTACAGTGCATCCCCCTGTATTTTAGTGGGGTTTGCATTAGTGATAATGAGGCAAGAGTAAACTAATAGGGAGCATTGAGGTTGCATTTTCATTTATGTGCAAAAAAGGAGGGGGAAAAAACCCGCACCCAACTCTGGAAACTTTATTAAATGTGTGATTGCAGCCATTAAGAGCAGGTGCAAGGAATGGTGTGGGTTTGAATAAAATGTCACAAACTACTCACAGTTTAAAACCAAACCAAAATAAAAAAAAGCAACCAAAAATCAAAAAACCAGCCAAACAAAAAACCCCAAACCCACAAACCAGTAGCCTCAGCACACAGACCTTGCTTATCAGACCCATTTTGATTCACTTTGTAGTTGCTCCTGTTAGCGAATGTAGGCACCAGGTTAGTGTTTCCCACTTTGCCGGTCACTGCAATGCCCTTAGTATACCACTGTTATGTTTGGTATGTTAACTCATACCAAACCTGGAAGCTCTGTTTGTCGAGAAATGGAGGGCAGCTCTTTGACTTGAACAGAATTAATTTGGGCTTCACCAAGGATAGCACAAGATTAATTTGGCAGCAATTTCCTACAAGCAAAGTTCATTGTTCTGCAACAGATGTGGTGCGGGGAACGTACAGCCTGTATGGTAACAGGGCTCGGTGGGAAGCGTTGCTTCCTCCTCAGAAGAGCTCACTGCTATGGCTGCGGAGCCTCAGAAATGTCAGTCTCGGTGAGCAGATTAAACTCTGAGAATCAGAAGTGAAGAGGGGTGGTTGGTTGCTTCCAACTGCCTCCTCGGATGTAAAACTCACTGTGTGAGTTCATAAGTCTCATCTGCTGAGCCACCACTTTCTCATTCTTGGAAATACCTGGCAACCAGACGTTTCAAAAGGGGCAGTAAATGCTAATGTTTGAATTGCAGTTATCTTCTATTAGGCTTGTCTCATGTCTTCACTAACCTGTGAAGAATTAGGATGTTAAAAGACACTAAATTTTGATATGTACTCTTTATTTCTGGCTATGAGGCTTATCCTTGAGCTCTTGTGGATATCCTATGTTTTACTAAAACTTTTTTAATGGCTTGGTTTCATGTAGGTCGAAAGAATGCTAAAAGAATAGAATTACCCTGTTCTAAAAGCCTGTCTGAATGAAAAAACTAAAGAACTGGTTGCATTGAGCAGAACAGATTTTTCTTCTTTGTGCATCAACATTTGATGTCAGTTTAACTATGCAGGCTTTTTTTTTTTTTAACCTTAAATAACTAGAAAGTGCAAGTCATGCTTGGAGTGTCCATAGATGAAGTTAATCTAACAGTTTTTCCAAAGACGCCTGTCTTGCCATAGCTTTGCCACTAGCTAGAAACAGTGAGATACGTTGGAAGCAGCAGCTTTCAGTTTTTTGAGTTTTGATCAGTTAAGTCTTTGCTGCCTAGAAATTCATTGTGCCTAATCTCTTAATTAACAAAACACGGCAGAACTTCATGTTACAGTCAGAAGATGTAAAATCATGTACAATGTCAGCATAATAACACTTTTTCAAAAATGCTGTCTGTTCATTTCCAACATTTCTCTCATTGTCCAAATTTTACTGGATTTTAGTCAATTCCAGGTGACTGGATATAATGATATTGCTCTACAGGAACGAAGAACTCGGGGAATAGTAGCCTTTTAGAAGGCATTTACTTTTGCTTTGACAAAATACCATCAATTTGAGATTCTGAAAAATGTAAGAGGGAGGAAAAGAATGTCTGTAATACTACCCCCAAAATGTAAAAAGTATTTAATGACAAGTATTTAAAGTTGGCAATGTACCAATGAATTACAAACTGCTATGTGTTATTTCTGGCTTGGAATATATCACACTTATGTGGTGCATTTGAGGAACCTGTGCAGATGTTTTTGTGGAGAAAAATTCTTAGGTTTTCTTTAATTAAGTCAATTTTTGTACTATATATCTCAGTGATATTGAAAATGCCACTATACTATTGATGCCACAAAAACATTTTAGAAACATCCAAAAGCCAATTTCTGGGTCTGCAGAAGTATTGTTAAAAATAACAAGCTGTTGCTCTGTTTAAAACTGAGCTCATTACATGGGGAAAAAATCATTCTGTGTGTATATTCCGAGAGAGCCTGTAGAGGAATGGAGAGGAGGTGCCCACTAGACCCAATTCCCAATCTGATGAAAAATGTGATACCATAACTGCTGGCTCCATTTGAATTAATTATTTCTGATTTAAGCCAACATATGAAGAGTCAAACCTTAAATACTAGCATAGGCATCTGTTCACAGTGTAAGAATATTTAACAGACGAGTATAGAAACGTCAAAGCTTCTAATCTGCAGGTGTGGTACGACGTACAACTTCTATTCGAGGAATCATGTCTTCCGCTACGCTCCTATTGCAGTTTCTCACTATTCTATTCATGTCCAGGCTAGCTCAGCAGCTCTCAAACGGGAGGACACAGAATTCATCTGTGGGCAAAACTCAAGTTGCTTCATGTAAGCAGGCAGCCAGAGGCCATGCGAAGCTGTGCTTTTCAGCTTTTTGGATGTTACTTACAATGTTGGTGAGTCACGCAGAAGCTCTGCTGAGTGACCTGCGCTCACCAGAGAGAGGGGATTGCTAGGACACAATCTGCAGCAGGAAAAGGGAAGACAAGTTCATCCATGGGCAGCAGCTGTGAGATGGGAGACCAGAAAACATGTGTTTGCTGAGCGAACGAAGGGTGGGAACATGAAAGGAGAGAAAAGCATGCGATTGCTCACGCGCTTCCTGGAAACAGCAGCGTTAGGTAGGTCAAGACACATGATTTATGTGTATTAATGTAAATCTGTGCATGTAGATGGACATGCACATGCAAATAGTGCGGGTTGCTGCACAGCTTAAATACTGGAAAGCATCACAATCTATTGTTTGCTTTAAACATTGAACTAGGCCCACAGCTGGTGGAAGCTAATGAACTTCATGAAGAGCTCTGCTGATTTGTATTGTCTCACCTCTCACATGTGGAGTGATTCTCCCAATTGCTTTGAAACTTCAGCTACATTAGCTATTCTTGAATTTCCAGGATACTTCTCTGTATCTAAAAGTTATAATTTATACATATTTTTAGCCACAGGTTTTAAATGTAAATAGCCAAAATAAGTGTTCCTAAGCTCAAGCAAGACCAAAACTTATCTCCTAAAGTCCTGAAAGCCTCTATGGATATGTTACAGCTGTGTATTGTGATGTGTGGGTATGCAACCCTTACCCTATTCCCAGCTTGATTTGGATGACACAGATCCATTTCTATCCAGTCAGAAGCAGACTGGGCTTAAAAGGAGCCCTGCCCAGGAAAAAAAAAAAAAAAAAAAAAAAAAAAAAGAGGGGCAATTTTTGCTGTGTAGAAAATTAACACATTTCAAAGAACAATGGTTTGTACCTGTCTCTAGAAGAAAAAAGCTCGAAGCAGCGGGTCTTCATGTGCTTCACTGTACCTCAACAAGAAAAGAAGGTATCTGAGAAGGCAGATCTTTCTTTGGCAGGGAAGGGGCAGCTAGAGTATTGCCAACCAAGTTGTCATCTTTCATGTTTTGTTCTTCATTCATTGGCAGATGTCTAGAGAGCTTAGAATCTCCATAACTTTGCAAGGTCTCCCTTAGTTGCCCCCATTTGAGATTTTTCTTCTTGATAAATACAGACAAAGAGAAGGAAAGGAACAAAGCCTCTCTGAGCCAAGAAAAGGAGTAAGGGATGGAGCTTTTCCTTCACTTGGAATAGTTGAAATAGTTGTTGCTTTTCCTCTTCCCCAACACTCCTTCCCCAGTCTACCTGTTTTGCCCAGCCTCTTTGCATTAATGTGGAATACCAAGTGATGAGACTGGGCAAATGGCATTTTGTAAAGCGATGCTCATGCATTATACTTTTTTCATTAATTTTATTTTTAATTTATACCAGGCTGTTTTAAATGTAGCATAGCCACAAATACTTTTTTAGAAAATGTGCTAGCTTGTTCTTTGTAACAGACATTACTATTAGTTACTAGATTAAGATAGAGCTGAAGTTGTTAATGCTTGCTATTTAAAAAAAAAAGCAGAAGCTATTTCACTTTGTTATTCAGCACTCCTGTTTCAATGGAGTATATGGCGGCAGAGGTTCTGACTGGCCCAATGATGCTGTCACCTGCAAGGCACTGAGCAGGGCAGACCTCCCGTTGTCGTGGCAGAAGTAGGAGCAGTCAGCACGTTGTAGCATTTGGACCTCTCAACAATCAACAGTAGCATGAGGCAGAAGAAAATTTGATCTAGTATGGGAAGGGTTGGTTTCTCTTTTCACTTACAAAGGTATTCAGTTAATTCATTTTTGTATCTTTATATGCAGAGGTAAAGCAGAGCCTTGCTCAGTAGCTCAACACGCACACTAATTTTAAATGAGAGAAGATTCAGCCACCTGGGGTTTATCTACTGGCTGTGTATGACTAAAAATGTTAGGTATCATTCTGACCCCAACACATAATATATGTACCTATTAATGTGAGGTTCACCCACTATTGCATTACTCTGTAGCACTGGTTTAGAACATAGGGTTTCATTTGCTTTTAGTTAAAAATTAACTGCTTCCCCACTAACTGGGTTACAGGCTTTTCTGAAACCAGTTCTCTTCCTAGAGGAATTTCACATTAAAGCTTTAAGATTAGAAAATCATGTGAATCTTTTTAAATATTTAAAAACAGTAATAAAAAGGTCAGTTCCTTCTAAAATAAACACAACATTTGAAGCAGAGTAATATTTTAATAAAATTAAATCTAAGTATTCACAAAGCATTATGCACATACAGTACATACTGTATTTAAAGCCTATGGACCTTAAATAATTTTATTCTAATGTAGTCAGCTTTGGACACAAGCTAAGCTTACTCATTTTGTAATAAGAAAGTTTACAGTTGTTCCTGAAAGTGATTTTACATATATACATATATATATATAGAGCTCTATATCTATACTCCTACATGTAAGTGTAGGTATATACACACACTTGTGTGTAGGTGTGTATATAAATTTATACACACATACATACACACATATGTACATATATAAAATGCACACATGCACACATACAGGAAGGGTGCGTGGTGTATGTGTGTGTCCACATACACATATACCCTATCTAGGATCATTGTAGAGGGGCCAGTCAGTAAAAACAGGTTACTGCAAACAACCACCCTAATAATTATAAAACAAAAATGTGTAAAGTATTTCTTAATTAAACAGATTGTTAATAATTTGTGTTGAACAAAAGGAACAAAGTCTTCTGTATTATGTAGAAATTAGATTTATTGCATTTGATTATGTTTGTGTGACAGATGAAGAGTACCTGCCTGCTCATGACAGCTAACTTCTATGATGATACAATTTAAAAAAAAAAAAAAAAGAAAAAAAAAAGTACTGGGAACAAATTATTCAGTTAATGCAGTTTTGTGGCTAAGACCTATGGTGATACTTTCCAGCATGTGGCAGAGTTTTCTTGTCTCTTAAAATACTGCCCTACTTCAGCTGGTTTGGAAGGAGGCTGGTTTCTCTGTCCTAACTGTTTCAAACCCAGAAGACTTGGTTACCTTATTCTTTCTCTAGATTCAGAATCACTGTGATTTATTGTAAAAAACTCACTATAAGAAAGATAAATCAGTTTTCAAAAGTGAGCTAGAAGAAGATTTTGCTTGAATTTTAGCTTGGTCAGGTAGGATTTTTTTCTATGATGTGAATTATTGTTATTGGTCTCCTATTTGCTCTGAAGACATATCCACAGTAAAATACTATTTCCATGACAGCAGTAAATGGTAGTCTCCATGCAACATAAACTGTAATTTCAGAACATGCATGTTATTTAAAAAAAATAAAAATATAAGGTGCCTTGAGAATGCTGGCAGTTTTACATTTGGAACATACAGTTAGTGTGTGTGTATATATATATTTACATCAGAACTGCTGAACTTTACCTTACAAGCTTCAGATTTAGGAAAATATACAGTACTTTTGCATATAATGGTATATTCCTTGTAGCCCCTGAGTCAAGTATAGAGGATTTAAATAAAAAAAAAAAAAAAGGAAAAACAGCCATTAAAAGCACTTACATTTTTATGTGAAGTAACAGTATAAAAGTATTATTTCCCAGGAAGACCAGGATCAGAAACATGCCTATGAAGACTCAAGATTCCTACAGTGCTTAGTGAAGATTCTGGCAAGGAAGGGTGCCTAACTGGCTGGAGATAAGTTTTACAATGCTGTGGGGGACACTCTACAGACTGGTCACGTTCTTCATCTAAAAAAGAAGCCAGGTTGTCTTCTGAGGCTGTGTTAAGATGCACTCCACTTGAGAGGGATTCTTTGGATTTAAGTTTTGATTTTTCAAGGTCTAGAAATTCAGGACACTAGAAGGGAGGAGAAGAAACAAGATGGTAATAATTAAATCGGACTCTTCAAGGCTTTTGTTCTGCTCAAAATTAGCACATTCAGATGGTAACTGGAAAACCATGTTTGAAAATTAAGTAGTGTACTGAAATATTTTTATATGGTACTGCATTTGATTTAACGTAATTGAATGCAATTCTGTTGATTAATTGTAGAAACCTGCATATCTTGTCCCCGCCTCCGACTTGCTCATATGACGTCAAGATACACATATGAACAGCCCTTTCTGAAGGACTGAATATTCTTGAGACCGGACATAAGAGTATGGATTTCAACATTCTTGAATTTGCAGTTTTGTTTCAGAACATAACTCTGGAATTGCATCATTCCGAACATTATAACCATTTGGATTCCAGTCTCAGCAAGCAGTTCTCCTTCACTTTTAAACTCGGAATTTGTGTGAAGTGTGCAGTGCGCCTGCTGATGTTTGCAGAGGGTGGCCATATTTCTGTTCAGAGAGAGATACGTGTATATGTTTTGTGCAGGTATATGCACTGTGGGTTTACACTTCTGAAAACCACTGCTATGCATTTGCTGCCCTGATAATCTTTATGCATGTGAACTGATGCCTTCTGGATGCGTTGGACTTACTGTGCCCATATGTGTTCCAGCATACGCACAAGGAATCTGACACAGCCAAGCACGCTGGATTTACTAATTGTATGCTACATGACTGATTTGGGATTTCTAGACATGCAGAAGCCTGTTTGGAAATAATATGCCACATCTCTGCCCAAGCTGTTAAACTCCAGAAATCCCAAACAAAAATTTGGAAAATCATCAAATTTTGCCTGAACAGAACTGGGGTGGAAAACATGTATTGGGAAACACAGGTCTGTATGCTCATATTTCCAGCAGTAGCAGGGGACTGGACATAAGAATGGCTTTAGCCTCTCCCACTGCCATATGTGTATAACCATCGTGCTGCATCAGCTGGACTTGTCTGGCCTGTACCTCGGGGAAAACATAGTCATGGTGCTTCTCAGGACTTCATGAATGGGATCTATGGCAGATGCACCCATGCAGGCAGGTCTGATCCTTGGAAAGGATTTGTGGTTTACACCCATGTCTAGTATTTGTCGTTTCTGCTAAATTTTGTGAAGAGCATGATAATTAAGTAAATGAGTCTGATTATAAGATCATTTTATGGATCTCTACAAACCTCACAGAAAAAATGGCCACTGAAACTGTGGTATCTAAGTCCACTGTGGAGGTGCTAGGTCAAAATAATAATTTCATATTCCTTAAACTAGTGAACAAGCCCCTAGATTGGTATGCATTTCTTCCACTGTAAGCTAAAAAGATTGGCAAACCTCTTTTGATCTTATTGGACATGTACATACCTGAGATGAAGGACTGAAACTTCTGTCTGTTTTAATTGATGCTGCAGGCTGAAGCTTTTTTACCACCCGGATTGCTGGCTGTTGATACTCTGCACCTGCAGTCACCATGCTATAGGCAGGTGGAATAAGCGTTGGCTGCCTTCGCAGAAGCTGCAGGATGGTTTGGATATCAGCAGTCATTTGGGATTCAAGCCTAGAGAAGTAACACAAAATCAGTTAACTCATGGTCAGGAATAGGTACATATTAACGTACTGATTACAGATGCATTCAAGAGGGACCTGCAGCTTATTAAAGCAAACAATTCCTTGTTATGACATGACCATGTCTTAAATAGGAAAGAACAGAAGAGGGAGTACTGAGCCCTTCCAAAGCTTGCTGGCTCTCCCTTTCCTTTGCAGAACATACCTGCATGCTTATCTATGATCTACATTAAGAATGAGTTCGTTAGTGTCCATTATGTTTGCAACAAACAGTAACACCGGGGACCAGGTCTTTGGTTGAAATTAACAGTAATAAATGTACTCTCTTCATTGTAACTAAATTGATTTGTACTGGCTGAGGATGGGACAATATTTCTGGTGCATCTGGCAATTAATTCTGACATTCCCAATGCTAATACAATGCACAGAAATAAGCAGAAAACCACATTTGTGTTTTTCCACGGTTCGAGAATGAAAGATGCTTTCAAGATCATTAAAAAAAGCAACCCGAGTCTCCTTACTGTGAAAATTTATTCAGACTTACTCAGGCCTCAGAATTAATGTCAACATTTCTGACATTCAAATTTAGTAACTTTTTTCTCTTTTTTTCCCTTTTCATAAATTTGTATATGGCTTCTGAAACACTTGAGCTGCTTATGCTGTTCATACTTACAATTCCACAGCACTGAAATAATTTTCAARTGGTCTTGCCAAGATCTGTGACAAACTCAGCAGTAGATGATGCCTATGGTGCCTCTCCAGCTGCTGGAAGGCTACAGAACATGCTATGACAGACTGTAATACAGATATACAGCCTTCTGTATTACAACTCATCTTCTGACACAGTAAACAAATTTTTGTCAGCAGCCTTTAATGTTGTGAGTGTTACTACTTGGGCTCCCTACAGCAGCAGAACTGATCCTGTGCTGACAGATTTTTGCTTTCACCAGGTGGTTCACTGTTTGATATTATTTTTTATCATGTTGGAGTTGTCCATTACCTGTGTCATTTATTTACAAAAACATCTATCAAATTAATCCAAAAGGTATGCCCAAAGGATATTTAAGATGCTGTTTCTTCCTTTATCAGGAGAAGTGGGTTCTGTGGTATCAGCTCTCATAAAGAAAGGCCCRAACCCAGAGGTTACAGTCAATCATGCCCTCCTCGCCCTCTTGTTCAGCTCTCTTGGGTTCTTTGCTACTTGCAGATGTGCTGATCTCGCACAAGCATGGTGCTGATGCCACAGGGGAAAATACTACAGCAGCAGCAGCGTGCCACCATCCAGAGAGCTTCCATCTGCTGAACCTGGGCCTTAACATCTCAGTGAATAAAAGGGATTTAACACTGGAGGACTTGCATCAACAATTGAGTTGAATTAACTCTAAAATTGCTCCCTTCTTGCTGTGTTAGCACTTGATGGGAGTTTCCTGGTACTTCAAATCAAAGAGTACCTCTGGTAGTCTTTTGCATATAATATAATATAATTGCATATATAACTTCTCTCTCCTTTCTCCGAAATTTAAAACAAGTCCATGTCATGCCACCCAAGGATGAACAAACAGGAGAACCTTAGATGCTTGGCTCACAGCCTCCATGAAATTCCAATTGCTTAAAGAGGAGAAACAGCGATAGCTCTGGGGACATATTCCTTGTACAATGGCTTCCCAGCCTTCTACATACATTTAATAATTTGAGTGTTATGCCAAGCCTCTAAYTTGGCATGGAAAAGGTCAGGAAGAAGTGACCCTGGTTTTTAGTCCAGCAGGTCAGATCTGACATAAGCAGGATAGAATATTGTCTTTTACAGTCATAGAAGACCCAGCAAGGCCCAAAATGCTGAAAGCACGAAAAGCTTTAAAAACATGAGAAGCATTAAAAGCATGAGAAGAGTTAAAGAATAAAATGATTTAATAAAATCCACAACAATTTAAATCTTATTTTATCAGCAATAATAGTATTTTCTCACTCAAAAAATACTGATAACTTGCATAAGAATTTGATAAAACTATGGGTAAATTTGAGATATAACTTCAGTTTCAAGAGCTTAAGATTTCAGGAAAAGAAATGTAGCTGAAAGACTACACACTGTTGATGGGGAACATACAGCTGTTTAGTTATCTAACATTTACAGTTACTTAGATTACTCGACTTTACTGTAATTACAAATTATGGCAATTCAGGCTTACATGTTAAAAATGTCTTTTTAATGTACTATATAGTATTCAGAAATGAAAAATACTATGGTTTGATTGGCTTATGGTAGATGAAGGAAGGAATATGCAGTTAATCTGGCTTTAAACTGATTGCTAAAATATACAGCACAGAATGCCAATGAAGAGCTACTAAAGTATAATTAGGGCTGAGTGCGTGTCACAGTATTT
The DNA here is from genome assembly GCA_030449065.1 of Oceanodroma leucorhoa. Taxonomy (NCBI): domain Eukaryota; kingdom Metazoa; phylum Chordata; class Aves; order Procellariiformes; genus Oceanodroma; species Oceanodroma leucorhoa. The sequence goes on from JASVER010000003.1 coordinate 8,260,145, forward strand.
GTCATGGAAAAATATTGAAAGTAATGGAATTGCAGAGTGAAAATAATAAAAAAGCCACAGACCTGAGCAGAGGGCAATTTAAAATTAAGTGAAATTACATGGTAAATTATAGTGTAGGATGGATTAATATTTAGTATCCATATTTTTAAGATGCTATAAGCCATGCTGCTTAGCTGCCAGCAGAGTAGTATATCAGAGAGCAAAAGAGAGAAGGGACATGTTATTAAGCAAAGGTAATAATGGATTCTGGCAAAGAAAGCATCTGTTTTCTGTTGTAACAGGTATAAGTATTTTGCCTTTGCACACTCCTGTGTCTTATTTATCATAGAGACAGTTGTGAAATAAATTAATGCATCAGGAAGGGAATTTGTCTTTTTTAAACAAGGCATCTGGTTTACTTTGGGCCTTCAGGAAAGAAAAAGTACTTCAGATTTTGAATGTACTGAAAATTGTCATTTTGTGGACATGTAGATATCTAGGAATCACTGTTAAGGGAACTGCATTCTGGGTGAGGTGAGATTTAAACTTATCAAGTTTAGGTGTCTCAGTACAGCTTCTTCATTAAAAAGTTGGTCTCTAAACACTCAATCGAGGAGAAAGGCTCTTCTGCAAGGCAATTCAGAGTAGCTAATATGGGTACCTAGAGGTAAGTGACATGAATATTCTGGCACCGCATTAAAAATTTTGTACCCAGCATTCCCAGAATAGGTTTTTCCAAGAATCTGGAAGACTGAACTTAGGTGATATTTAGGCTCCTCAGAATACATATAGACAAAAAAGTGATATTCCCATCAGGCATATTTTTGTACTTTTGAGCTTCTGAAGATCTGAATGCTTTTGGAAACTTCCTGCGCAAATCCATTCCTCSTGTAGCGTCATTAATATCAGTTGTTTTATGTACTCTTTCACACATATCTTTGTTTTGGTCATATCTCTGTTTTTACCTGTTGAGTTGTTCTTGAAGTAAATCTAATCGATTCTCCACTTCCCCATATATGAAGTCACTTTCAGTTTCACAGATGCCCCATGTAACATGGGGTAATGCTGACTGAGTTGGGGAGTCCTGGTACTCCTGGATGTTCTCCTGCTCCCAGTCTCTTTTATCAGTGATATCTGATGAAAAACAAACAATATAAAATTATAGTTTCATATACATACTGTTAGAGAGGGGTTGACACCCCTCAAGCATCACACTTACTAATGTTTCTCAAAACCTCGAAAGTCAAATTGGTGCGCTAGCACACTGCCTGAAGAACTCTCTTTGTTCCTTAATATTTAAGGAAAGATAAAACTGGTCACATCCAAAAATTATAAAATTCTAAGTAACAATAGAAACATAGTAACCTTTTGAAGCTGTAGATAAACAAGCAGCTTTGTCTAGTCAGCATCAGCAGAGTTCTGCCACTGAATGGCTACTATTTCTTTAGTTTTATTTCTATTATTTTACCAATGAAGTCCCAATTTTTCAAGGTTTTTTTTTTTTAGCAATTCATTATTCATTGAAATTAGAAATATTTGTTCTAACCTAAGTGCATTAAATGATGTACTTGAATGTCTTTGATTGTGTGTTTCAGAGACCTGGCTAAAACCTCTTCTCTTGCCCTTGAATGTGCTATTGAAGCGTATTTACTGTTAGTTTTTTGGTGTAAAAGGAGGACTTGCTGCATTGCATTTACAGCACTAGGCATGCATTACAATGCATTGGAATGCCCCCTCTAGAGAAAGTTGTCAGACCTCAGCTAGCTGCCATTCTTACCAATAATTGTAACACTGTGTGTCTTAACAAGGTTGGTGAAGTGTAATACGTTCTCCCTGAGACAGAGGCCATTTAATGCAGCTCATACTGCTTGCAAAGGGATACTGGTTATTATTTTCAAAAAGAAAATTGATTTTCATTGATGTAGCTTTTAGCATCACTAGTCTTCAACTCAACCCTTACATTGTAGTGTAAAGCATGTCTCAGAGACTCTTACAGTACTGTGGGGTAAAAGGTGCCAGTTCATTTTGCTTAATAATTTGTGAATCCTAAAAGAATGAAATATTCAGCATTGCTGGGTCAGTCAGAGATCACTTTAATATTAAACAAAGCTTCATAGTAAATAGTAATTATTTTTTTTTCTTTTTTCCTGTTTGATCTACAGGAAAAATTTTGGATTAAGATAGAGAAAATAAATTTATTTCAAGCCGAAAAAGGCCCAGTTGAATAATTATGATCTTACTTCAGAGTTTCAGCTAGCTGGCTGAATTTAGTTCCCCTTATAATCCTTATATATTGTATATACATATATACAAGTCACTTATATTTATTTATGTATCTCCAGGCCTTTGTAAAAAAAAAAGATGATGACTACTCCAGGCCCCACCCTGTACCTGTTATACCCAAATTCCATCCCTCTTGTCCTTCCCAGTTCTTAGATCTCTGTGATCAAACACTTCACCTTACCATCCAAGCAGAACTCAGGGATGCTCCTTCCTTTTGCTTGGATTTCTGGTTTGAGCTATTTCTCCTTCCTCTTTCAATTTGCTTAATTTACACCTCTGTGCGTTTATTAATTAGCGGACATTCCCAGCTCTAGGCTGTTTCTCCTGTTCACCAAGCTGGCGAAAGGTTACAAATCATTTATCATGGAATATATTAGTTGCACATACCCCTATCTGATACAGAATGAAGATCTTGCTGTGAGCTTTGCAGAGACTACAGGTAACATATTTAGGATGAACAGTGTTTTTTCTACATCTATCCCCCCCTGCCTCAAGCCTTTGTTACTTTGAGTGAATCGGTTGTCATGCAGACGGTCAAAAATTGCTCAGTACCACTCAGATTCTCCTCTGCTGTGATAAAAAAAGGCTGTTAAAACTTTAACACCTGTTCAGTACAACTCCCATTAGGGTTGTATTTGTAATCATTTAACTACATGAAGTTACAGAATGTATTAAAAGTTCTTACTGCGCTCAAGCTGCTGCTTCAACATCCAGCTGGACAGAACCCTTGACTGCTTATAAAGCGTCAGCCTCTGTTGTATGAGCAGTTAGATTTCAATCCCACATCTCCCAGTAGTCTCTGAATGGTTTGCTCAGAGCTTCTCCTAACACTTCTCTTGGCACTGCATGCTGATAACTCAGCATAGGTTACATTCATTTCACACTTGTAAAATTTTTCTAAGCAACCATAGCAGCCAGAGCCATGTTTCAAAGAAGAAAGAAAAAAAAATACACTGTGGGTGACATGTGAGAGGTTTGTCCAAATGCTATTACCTAATCCTTTTCAAACACATCTTTGAGCAGTGTTGCTCTAAGTAAAGAAATGAAAAAAAAAAAAAAAAAAAAAAAATTCCTGCTCAGATTTAGTATTTCAAGTAGATTTAGCCAGGAAGGGGAGCTCTCACTGCATGACTCCAAGTGGAGGAGGAGTATTTCTTCTCTTTTTTAAAAGAGAAAGGTGCTTACTGCATTATCTGATCTTTGGTTAGCAGGTGGTAGAAGGTTTCCTGGAGCTGCAGAGAGTGTTTGAATTTCATGTGACGTGACCTATAACTGATTTTATGCACTGAGCAGGAGGAAGGGGAAGGAGATTTCATCTTGGCTACACAGAAACCTGTTCAGCTTCTCAGCCACTTAAGCCAACAGAAGGAAAGAGGAAAACAGTATCAGAGAAACATGTAATTTGGTTTTAGCGGGCACACATGGCACAATTTGCAGTGTCCAAGAAGTTGGAAAGCTCTCAGCAAAGTGAAGGGAGCAGACTACGATAAATTCAGGGGTAAAATTTTAAACTATGTGTGTGGGTGCAATGGATGTTATAAATCCAGTGGACTTACTTTTAAGCAGTGAAGTTCAGGAGTAGAAACTACAAATATAGGCCATACATTTCACTGCTTTTTAATGTCCCGTTGGTTATTTTACACAATAAATCATTCAATAAAATCACATATTTTTCAATGCTGTGGATTATCCCAGGGAAATCACAGCTGGTTTTGGTCCCAGAATATGTATTTTTAGATTATTACAATAAACATTTAGTTTGTGACAAAGCAAATGAATTGGCACTCAAATTATAAAGCAAGTTCATACATTATAAGCAAGTTAATACTCTATAAGATACGGTATTGTACTGTTCTAAGCATCTTCTCAGGTACTTCCACATACACGAGTAAGCCCAGAAAAGCCCAACAGCAGTTACAACTTTATGACCAACTATGGGCTTCCAGGGCTTGAAGAATCCTAGACTGAGAACTAAATCAATAAATGTATAATTTAGTTCACTTCTACAATTCAAGAATCAATCTTATAGCCCAAATAATGACCAAGTGAAAATAGAAAATAGCATTTTTCCACAATATATAGATTACCAGCCGCAGAAGAATTATCAGGTCTTCTCAAGGGAGCCATATGTTTTAAAATTAAGAGTTGCATTTTAGGATTATGAGAGAGAAGTTTATGCAGTTCCTGCCCACATTATCCAATACATTATTAATAGCATTTCCATTCATCGACAGTAATGACCAAAGCTTAAAACAAAGCTAAAGATAATTAAATATGTATCAGTCACAGTGGTAATGAATTGCAGTAGCTTTATACAAGTGCATTTGTATTCAAGATTTGTAAGGTACTATAATATATGAGGATTATAAACATACATACATACAAGCAGAGTCTATGTCAAAATTTCATTATGTTTGTAACTACTTTTATGGCAAGCTATAATCAATCTCTTATTAATAGCAGGAGTAAGAATTTAGTTTAAAACATATATCAATCAAAGCTGATGTTATTTTATTGACCTTGAAGTTTTAATGGAAGTTGCAAGGAAAGTAATGATCTTTCACACACATTACCAGAAGTGCTACATTACAAAGTGGAAAAAAGAATGTGGTCTTAATCAAAATATGTAACCTTTAGACATGCTAAATTTAGCTCAAATAAAATCTGCAATAGGTTGCCTTGGAAAATGTTGCTATAGCTGCAAGGACACGTTTCTGGCTATTGGTCGGGGAAAGGTAAGCTTTCAAATTGCAGTATGTATGCAACAACCTTATGTGGTGCGGATTTATACAGCCCTAACCTGAGGAGACCAGACTTCACATATTCATACCTTTGAAATGTAAAAAATACATTGTTTGGCCTGATTAATCATTAGGATCATTTAAAATTATAGCCTAAAAGCCTAAAGTTTATTGAATGATAGTTAAATGGTTAAATTGCCTCAATGGAAAAAAACTGCTAGGGAAAACAACATTAAACAGTAAATATGTAATTCTTCACTTCATACTGAAACAATTACAAATGAACCTTCAGCAATATTTAAATTGTATCCAGGGCTTTTCATTAATTTCCCTTCACATCACTGAGAAAATTAGTATTTTAGTATATTAGATGTAATTTTAATTATGTGATTTAACTCTATGTAAAATTAACTGAGATTGCTTAATAGTTTTTGATCATTTGTCATATACAAAAGGCCAAATCTTTGTTCTTGTGTTTTACTTATGGAAGTCAGGATTTGGTCTCTGTGTCTTTTAACCAACATATACAGCAAAATGGGATAGCATTCTTTCAAGCTATTATGATTTTTTTTCACTTAACTTTAGTAGTGCCTTGTCAATACAGAGAATGAAACTGATTACCTGAAAACATTTTCTGTGCATGTGCAACCATCACTAGGTTTATCTAGCTCTCATTATCTAGAATTTTTTACTGTCCCAACCCTGGCATATCAAACATCCTTTGAGGGATTCTTTACTGCTTTGAGTGCAGTTTTCATCCATGGGCACTCAATTAAGTCCAATACCAGTTGACAATTTTAAAGAGTTTGTTTAAATGACTTTCCTAAGGAAGTTCAGTTACAAGATGATTTGTTAACAAAGCCTGGAATAGTCTTTTGGAGGTTCTGTAATCCAGTCCCACAGCCAGTGTATTAAACTACATTAATCCTCTTGAGAAATAATAATTTTTGATCTAAAATATTTTTTCTTGTTAACCTTTCAGGAAACACAAAAGTAAATATTCTGTAAAGAATCAATAGAACCATTCAGAAAATGATTTTTGATAATTAGACTAAAAAAGATGTCTACTCAAACTTTACAAAATAGTGTCAGCTAGATTACCTTTGCAAGAATTGCTTCTTTTGTCAATAACAATTTCTTCTGCGGCATGAACCATTTCTTCAAAGTCCACCTCTGTGGTTTTCTCTGTTACAGATGGGTAGTCAGCTATCCCAGAGAACAGGGGCTTTTGCTCGTCTTCAATGGAGGACACAAAAGATGATGACCCACTTTTTTTCTCCTCAAAGTGTTTCTTAATAGATTGATAGTATCTGGTGATGTCCTCTGAGGGTTCAGGATCACTCTGATCGTTCTCTTTGAAATAATCTGTTAAATAGAAATAATTGTGTACAATAATATGCAGTTCATGAAATTGTGTTCTAGTTTATTCTAGTCTGAGGGTGGAGATGATTATTATATCAGTTAGGAATTTCACTGTCTATTAGAATAAATTACTTTAAAGCCTTTTTTTGATTCCTGTATCAGAGGAGATTTATATCTCTCTTGAAGGCCTAGAAGACATTTGTATGTATGTACTAAGAATTTGTAGTCCCTAAACCATACCTCATTATGCAAAAAGTTGTTTATGTCAAAACAGCAAAGGTTTTATCCAACACAGCCCTCCTGTTTACTCACTGTTTTTCCAGGTGACAATGAGATTTGAGAAAGCCTTATATTCCAAAGTTTTTACAAATTAATTTATTATTTCATTCCCTCTTCCAATTTATCACGTTTTTGGGCATTTCTCACAGTCTTGACAGGCTAACAGTCATGGATGTCAGAGTCAGTATCAGAACTACCCATTTAAGTTATGCCCACGTAAGAGCATCTTCGCTGATTATTCTTTTCCCAGAAAAGGCAAATGTATTAGTCAACCACTCAACCTCAGAGTGTCTGGGCCCACCTAAATAGAGAGCATATTTCTCCATGCTCATTACTGTCAAACCTATATTTAGGGTTGATATGGTAGAGAGAAACCCTATTGGTACAAAAAGAAGGGAGTTCCTTGTCTGTCTTTGTGGGATCATCTCAAAACAACTTTCCAAAGTACCCCAAATTCCTTAGCCTTTAGAATTAATTGCAATTCTCTGAACATCCAACCTTTTGAATAAGAAAAGTACACAACACGCTGTGATATATATGGTAGCAGAGTACCAAATCAAGTTGAGAATGAATCTTTCATTAATCACATTCAAGATCTGTAGCGAGGAACAGCAGATTCAGTGCTCTTACTAAGTGGCAAATAAAACTAGATTTAAAGCAGATGCCTTTAAAAACACAWTGTAAAAATTAAATAGTATTTAAACCCAAGAACGATAATTTATGAATATAGAGAACTCCTGATCTCTTTTCAGCATAAACTTGAAGCTAATTTCCAATTCAATATTTGGTCTTACCTATTTTTAACTGATATGTCAAGATAATTCCAGTCCTGCTACTTATTTAAAACACATTTTAGCAGGGTAGTCTCAACAACATATAAATACCGTAACTAGTTTGCATTAACTTCCTGGGGAGACAGCATGATTTCCCATCTGCTTTGTGCTAATTACTAATCAACATAGCTCTGGAAGGTCTGTAGTCTTTACAGCCTACAGCGGTGGTTAATACAACATTTAGTATATTCCCTAGATTTTTTCTCTGTTTTCTGGTCAGTATAAGGAAATGAAACTTGGCCTCATCTAATCCTCTTTATCTGCACATGAAGAGAATGCAATATCTGTGCAGAGCACTCTGCAGGAGTCCAGACATCTGTGAGCAGTGAGGGCAGGTGATGGTGAACAAAATAAAACCAATACCAAAGCAGGCCTCCTGTAACTGTACCCTCTAGAGTCTCCAAGGGCAATTAATACAGCCCTGGACTGACGTGACCTTGTTTGGCTTCTGTTAAGCAGGATTACTAGCTATAAGTGATGCTGGTGATACTCTGATACTGCGAAGGCATCAACACAAATGCAAATGGACTGRCAGTGTAAAGCTCTTGGGGGATGCTCAGACTGGACAGTCAAGTACCATGTTCTCTGCAATCCCATCTCCAAAATAGTACAAAAACCAAAGAAAGCTTCATAAGAAAATTCTAATGTAGATGTCTCCCATGGCTTTTCATGTTGGAATATACAGTGAAATACATGTAGTCACGCTACAGTAAATTGTCTTAATTACTTACTGCTTGACTGACTTCAACCTGTGAAAAAGACCTTCTAATGAAAGCTTGAAATTGCCATTTTTAGGGTAATTTTTTATGTTCATGGGATTTTGTGCACTAACGGTAGCTGTAATGAGCACTCCATGGAATACAAATCAATCAGTGGACTAATTTTAAGAGGAGGTCATTGAGACTCTAATGAAAAAAATTGTATAGCAGCTGAAGTATAGCAGACTGTCTTATCTGTCATATTCATACAATACTAAAATGGCTAGAAACAAGAAGTCAGATTCTGCTAACAATTACAATGCTATAAAACCAGGGTAATTCAATTGATATCCCTGCATTTAGTCTCCATCTATATCAGAACAACAGAACATATTCTTTTCCAAATGCTGTCCAGGTATAATGAACTCACTGGCATTAGAAGGAAAACTGAGATCTGTTGAATGCAGTGTCCTGCCTATTGAAATCAGGCAAGATTTGTTCATCAGCTGATCTATTTCAAAATATTCATCTTTGGCTTTACTGCCATTGCTTTATCTGCTAGCCATTTGGCTACATTCAGAGAGTCAAAAGTTGTTTTCCTTTTAAAGGACTCTTATTTAATGCTAAAGATTCTACTGTCTGGAGAATAATCCTGTGATACTCTGCACCTAGAGTAGGAATTAAAATGGAATCTGTATTTTTTATTTGGCTCTTCAGGTCCTTATGATGGTGCAAGCTCTGTACTTCAGCTCAACAGCTTAGCAGTGCCTCTGTAGCTCAGTGGAAATATGTTACAAACAGTATCTAGGTAGTGCTTTAGTCAGAGTGTGAATTTCGCCTACTTTTCCTTCCTTTTCTAATGAAGTCCAGTCATTGCATTAGAATGAATTTTCCAGAAGAGAAGAGTTTTCTGTCTGTGTATGTGTATGTATGGATGAGTCTACTTTCTATCTCAGTCTCCAGGTTTCAAAAGGTTTCTCTTCTCCTTTCTTTTCTGTTTCCAAAATAAATTTAATCATTAAAAAACTCCCTCACCCTAGTGCTTCCTCTTTCCTTTTCCAGTAAGACAAGTTTCACTCTCTAATTCTGATTGCTAGAAACGATATGTTTTGCTGAAGATGATTATTTTGTAACTTCCTGCTTTACCAAACGTGTACGAACATCATTTGCACTCTTTATGGGACTTTTTTTAGCCTGTTATGTGTTTTGGGTGCCTGCCAAATTTACAGACCATGTAGTATAGAAGTTTTGCATTATTCAGACAGTGGCAGTCTGCATGATCTAGACATACTTTCTCTTAACATATTACTCTGCTGCAAACATTATTGGTGAAAGTGTCAGTAATATATTACATGTGGAGCAGCATTGTTTAATATTACCGTAATTTCATTAACTGGAATTTGTCATACTTAATCATAGAATCATAGAATCATAGAATCATTAAGGTTGGAAAAGACCTTTAAGATCATCGAGTCCAACCATCAACCCAGTACCCATGCCCACTAAACCAAGTCCCGAAGCACCTCATCCACACGTTTTTTGAACACCTCCAGGGATGGTGACTCCACCACTTCCCTGGGCAGCCTGTTCCAATGCCTGACTACCCTTTCAGTGAAGAAATTTTTCCTAATATCCAATCTAAACCTCCCCTGGCGCAACTTGAGGCCATTTCCTCTCGTCCTATCACTTGTTACTTGGGAGAAGAGACCAGCACCCATCTCTCTACAGCCTCCTTTCAGATAGTTGTAGAGAGCGATAAGGTCTCCCCTCAGCCTCCTCTTCTCTAGGCTAAACAACCCCAGCTCCCTCAGCCGCTCCTCATAAGACCTGTCAGGCTATCTATGTAGCCAAGTGTTTCAGAAGGTGGCAAATTTTCACTCCCTTTTTTCAGCCATTCAATAAAAAGTCCCATAATATGCCCAGACAAATTCAATTTTATGCAGGAAATGAGGTGAATGACTTCCTCACCCCTGCAGAAAGCAATTTATACCCCAAACCATAAACCAGATAATCCTTACCATTAACATGATCTGCATAACTATACATCTGTTCAGCAGACGTGACATATTCCCTTTCCTTTGAAAAAACCTACCATATTATTTTATGCTACACCAAGTATGTCCCTTGGAAAGGAGAAATGCACACTGTGACTTGGAAGGAAGGATGGTTGATTGCTCAAAAGGTCTGCAGATCTTCAGATTCCCAGGAAGTATTTTGGTTCAACTGTTATTACCTCTTTCTTATGTGATAGTAAAAAATATTCCTGTGGTGGTCAACCTGTCTTTCCTACATATGAACGAAATATTTGCTAGTCATCATGACTACTTGTTGTTGGTTCTTTAATTTAAAAAACATCAGTTACCTTGTCAGAGAGCAGAAAAGTGCCTTATGTGCCCACCATGCACCACAGGCAGCAAATATTTGGAATGAAAAGTCAGTGACCAAGCATTTCAGATAGTATGTTAAATACAATACCACAAACAGGGTTGAAAAAGTGCAAAATCTCAAAGATGTCAAAAAATCAAAAGCTGTTGATGCATAATTTGAACACTGATGTTCAAACCATGCCTACTTTTTCCACCATATTGATGGGGAGCAGCATAAAATCAGTCAGGGAAACTGGTAATCCTAATTTCTGCAGTCACTGCTTTCCCYTTAGTGGTGTAAGAACAATATAACAGATACATAATATTTATGTATTATTAAAAATTACTGGTACTCTGGAGCAGGACCAATATATATTGAGGGGTGATTCCAGAGAAGTCTTCTCAAGTTGTATGCAGGCTAAACTACTCTATAGAATGCCCGTCAGGGACTTTAGGATTATTAAACTGCTAATTAAAATGCTCATAATTCTTTTTCTTTGCTGTTTGCTTCATACTTAATTGAATGTGACTGGTATGGAGTACATTGCTAAATATAACTGCGTGCCTTCTGATAGACTAGGTAATGGAAGAATATCAAAACGGAGGAAGCTGGCTGCTTGTGAACATGAAAATGAAAAGCAACCCAGCGTATGGTCATTCAGTAGATAACTGTTACTATGGTGAAGATATACCTTTTTGCCATATTTYTCATATCTCTAAGAATAAAAGAAAAAAGTTAAAGTAATTTGTATTCCTTTAAGATATATTATTATAACAATGAAATCTACAGGCAAGATGTCTGACACTTTTGTTCCTGTTGCCATCCTTTCTTTGACATGGGTCGTTCAGATTGGGTCTCTTAACCCAATTTGCAATTAATATTTTTACTTGAAAATTACGTTCATACAGGACCTTCCAATGGCAGACTTCAGAATGGATTTTTAATTCACAAGTTCTATTAACTCTTTATTGTTTAATTTTAGTGAATTAAAAATCTTCAGAGAGAAAAATGTATTGATTTGCAAACACTCTTATGGGAAACAGTATGAAGAACTTTAGTGGATTTATTTTCCAATGGGACAAGGACATCATTCCCACAATCTTTACAAATGCATGCCAAGCAGTAGATAAAATTCTGGACTTCATTTCATATGCAACATTTGAAATGAGAGCTACTCCACCTTTGCTACCAGAAAATTTGTCTGAAAACTGATTTTGGCCTTGTCTATAGAGATATTTAACCCTTCTCAAACATCAGAAAGTATGATAATTTACCCTGAATTCACTTAAATAAACCTAAGATATTTATAAATCTTGTATTTTAGTGCTTGAGCTCTTGTATCTCAGAATCAACTTGGCCTATACGCAGCCTCAGAGTCCTGATGCTGCATATAGTGACATTTGGATGTTTGTCAAAACCAGGCTCAACTCATGTCCTGACAAGGAACATGTCCCAGCAAAGGTCATCTGAAAGTCCACTACAGAAGGTGAACAACTTGAACAAAGCACTCTAGCATTTTTCAGCTGAAGAGAAATTTGTCCGTTGTCAGGACAGTCTTCTATTGCGTCATGATCATCTCAGGTCATGACTGGTGACCAGGGGAACTGAGAAGTGCTGCCTTCATAAACATTTTTGAGTGCCTGCTGAAAGCATAGCTTGCTCCAACATCTGCACATTACCAACACATCCCTGAGGATAAAATAGCACAGAAAAAACCAAAAACTTTTAAGGAAAGTTTAATCATAAAGTCCTTATAACTAATAACTTGAAGTGATAAGAAAGCATAAATTAGTATCTCTAGAGGTTTTTCTTGCTCCTTGGTGAAACATCATTGATGATTATAGTACTGTTCAAGTTAACAGAATGTCCAATTATTAGTACTAGAAAAATTACCTACTTTTTGGATGGGTTTTAATGCATGAAAGCTGTATGGAAAAATCACAAATTCAGTGTGCATGAAAGAAGAAAAGTAGTTTGAACGCTGTGCAAAATGTCTATTGGATAGCCTGAGAAGTTCAGATCTAAATATTTTCCAAATGATCTCAGCTGAAAAAATAGAAATTGTTATGGTCAGGAGAAGTAGTTGGTCCTAAAGCTCTGAAAACAAACTGTACTGTTAAAATCTGCAGTGCACTTTGTACAGCAAGGGTCTTTGAACAGGAAAACTATTTATGTATCACATATAATATAGTAATAATGCTTAGGACAGTGAGAGGATTAACATAAACGCTGCCTTTCACATACACTTGATTTGCTTCTGTTAACCTAAATCAGTATTCTGATGGTTAGTTGCACTAGAATTCACTTTTAAAAGTGAGAAGCTACACTTGCAGCTTTTTAGTTATAATTAGAGGAAGTAGTAAAGCGCACAGTGCCTGCTCAGTGATAAAGATATTTCTTCACATTTGAGGACCACAGGATTATAAATTTTAGAAATAAAAAAGAGCAATGTAATGAACCCTGAAGTCATCACATATTCATTAATAATTTAATTTAGTAACAGTGCCAGATTTTTATGATAAGATGAGGACTGGCTACATTACTACAATTTTTCCTTCTGTGAACATCATATACAGTTATGCCCTTCAATAGCATAATATCCAACAGAACTTAGATGAAATGAAGCACAAGTGAAAATAGATTCTTTCCATCAGATTTTTTGGCTTAAAAATGATCTTTTGAAATAGATACAGTTATATCAAAGCTTGGCCATTTTCAGAACATGCCAGAGACACGAGTTCCTAAAGGTGCACATACATTTCTTGAGACATTTCTTAAGCTGGCAGAAAGAATTTATCTAATGTTCCACCAGGCACATAGATTTGTGTATCTGTAAGTCCTTGTTCAGTACCTTGGTACAGTAGATATCTGCAGACCTGCCAGACCTCAAAATTCAAAACAATGCCAAAGACTTACAATGGCTCCTGAAACCTCAGGTGAGGAAATCCTTATATTCTTCAGCACATGTTTGTTTTCCTCCTTCTTCCTCACTTCTACTCATTATGTTTCCCTTCAAATTTCCCACCTATCTTTAGGACCCCCTACTTACAAAATGTACTGTCAGATATGTGTGTGGTATTTGACTAACACCAAGGAATAACGACGTCTGTCTAGAAACTGATGGACGAAGATTGCTATTCCTAGGAAAAGTAGGTTACTGGTGGTATTTTAGGAAAGTTAAAATGTTTTCTCCTCTCAGTAGTAAAAAGGTTTAAAGTTCTTATTTTTCTGTGACTGTTTTTAATGATAGAATATTCCTTTAATTCCAATTTCATTCATAATTTGGGAACTCCTAAGTCTTCACTGGGGAACCTAAAGATACAAGATAGTGAAATTCTATTGTTATAGCAAGTCCCGACAATTTTGCTGAAAGGTTCCGGTAGGTTGGATAGTGATGGTGGAGGAAATGAACTGTACTGGAGAGAGCTGTTTGAATTACTGCTCTGTCTCAGTGCTGCTTGTGAGAGTTTGGTAAGTTAATGTGTACCTTGCTGTGTCTCCTCTCTGCACTATGAAGGTTTGGATGATTCTGGAAATAGGAAACAGCAAAAAATACTGAAACCTCCCCCCATCATCCTGAACTAAAGACTGGGTAACTTTTCCATAAGGATCCATGTTCCTTTTTTAAATGGACTAAGGAAGGAGCTAGTTTTGAATAACTGAATTTGAGACACATTTAAAAAGCCAAGAATTTCAAAGTTGAAGTGAGTATGCAATCCTTCATTTATTCTTTTATGCCATTTTTAATACAATGAGATAAGTTAGGGACGGAGTGACAGCCTTATCTCTGAATTTTCTTTGCTCTGTCTGGCTTTGTATCAACTTTAATGCTAATCAGATAATAATGGAAGGACAATTCTTGATTTATATATTATACTTTAAAAATCAGAAATGAAGTATAAACATGCACCTCAGAAGAGATTCAGGGCAAAGGCCTCTCCTATCAAGTTTAGAATTCTCTTTTATGAAGAATTCAGCTTTCACTGTAATACTATTAATTTTTTTTTTCAAAGGATGGCTATGGGTATGTGTGACTGCATAAAACATTTCGATCAGATTTGGCCTCTGGAAACAGCCTCTCTGGGAGAAACTCCTGGAAACAAGACTCTTCTGTGGAAGCTCCCTGAGGTGGCTCCTAGGCACTGTGGTAACAGCAATAACAATAACGATAATAGGAGCAGATGGAAAACTGCAGTGATGGGCTCTCTGATGACCATATACTTTTTTTTGTTAGTGGTTTCATGCTGAAGGTAAGATTTCGGTGATATGAGGTCTTGTTTCAAGCCATATGCTGCCTGCCAAGATATTAGTTGTTTCCTGGTCATTTAACCACCTAACACCCTGGCTGAATATTAGAAACTTTTCTAATTAAGCCCAAGTGAACTTCATCAGCATAATACTAATAGTTTAACACAGTTAACTAAGAGCTTCAATTTTTGTCCAGATTCTTACCCTACTTTCTTGCTGGGGACACAGCATAGAGCTTGGCTGATTAATCTATTCACAAAGTAAGCATTTAAATAAATAAGCTGGGGGAAGGGGGCAAGAATGGAAGAGAGCAGGGGGGTGTTTCCCCATTCTCTCGGTACTGCTTCACCTCATACTTTTAGGCAGGAGAATCAGTTCCTGAAAGATTTCCTTGTCTTCTGTATTGCCAGCCATGGCCTCTGGATACCTTGTGTAATAAAGCTATGTTAATATGGTTTGGCTTCTTAGCCTGGATAGTACCTGGAAGGACTGCGCACTTAAGGTAGCTATACTGATCAAGATTCAATTAGAAGTTTCTTAGAGCTCTGGCTTCTGTGTTTACTTTGAGAATAGATCAGTAGATACTTTTGGAAAAGTCTGGTCAAGAAGCATAGCTCTTCAAATTAAAATTAAGTACTATATAATTTTACTTAGTTAACAATATGCTAAAAATGAAACACGGCAAAACACATTTTATACTCCTCTTGATTGTTACAGTCTGTGTCAACATGGGCAAGTGCAAGCAATAATTATGTAAGAATAATTTCGTAAGAACTTTCTTTTGTGGCCTTTTAAAATCACAGCCACAGAAATAAAAATTCCTTGTTATGAGTTCCCTGGGCCAGCTGACAAGAGTTAATGATTAAGTATCGCTAGCTACCTGAATCTCTGGTTACTAAATTAACAATATTACTCCATTGGAGTTCTTATTCTCTCAGCTAGAGTCTGTGGGATGATGTTCTTGTTTTTGGATCACAGCTAAAAATCCAGAATAAGGATTTATTTCAGTGACGTCATCATTACATTCCCAGTTAGTATGTCCATGCTGGTTTATTTAGCCAGTATTTTAATTACCCTGGATATGATGGAAAGATTTTATATGCCCTGTCAAAAGAACAAAGGGTGGCTATGATTTGGCTATGTAACAAATGCAGTTTTAGCGCAAAATCAGCTTTCTCCTTGGAAAAGATATCATACCTTATGCTGGTTTTGGCTGGGATAGAGTTAATTTTCTTCATAGTAGCTAGTATGGGGCTATGTTTTGGATTTGTGCTGAAAATAGTGTTGATAATACAGGGATGTTTTAGTTACTGCTGAGCAGTGCTTACACAGAGTCAAGGCCTTTTCTGCTCCTCACCCCACCCCACCAGCGAGCAGGCTGGGGGTGCACAAGGTGTTTGGAGGGGACACAGCTGGGACAGCTGACCCCAACTGACCAAAGGGATATTCCACACCATATGACATCATGCTCAACATATAAAGCTTGGGGAAGAAGAAGGAAGGGGGGAACATTTGGTGTTACGGCATTTGTCTTCCCAAGTAACCGTTACGCGTGATGGAGCCCTGCTTGCCTGGAGATGGCTGAACACCTGCCTGCCGGTGGGAAGGAGTGAATGAATTCCTTGTTTTGCTTTGCTTGTGTGCGCAGCTTTTGCTTTACCTATTAAACTGTCTTTATCACAACCCACGAGTTTTCTCACTTTTACTCTTCCCCATCCCACCGGCGGGGAGTGAGCGAGCGGCTGTGTGGTGCTTAGTTGCTAGCTGGGGTTAAACCATGACATACCTGATTGCTTCTAGGGCTTCAAGAAAATTATGTGTGAGTGCCTAGAACAGGTCCAGAATTTTGATAGCCTCCAGCTAAGTGTTACGTGAGTTAAAGTTAAATGCAAAGAATGTCTTTTAATGAGAATAATTGGACACTGGAACAGTCCCAAGAAAGTTAAGATTTTAGAGCCAACATTAACAAAAGGTTAAACAAGATGCTAGCAAAAGTAGTAATGCTTGAACTCCAGAAAAGGCTTTTCAAAGCCTCAAGTTTTCAAGCTCTCAGTGAGCTTGCTTACACTGTGCCTGTAACTTTTGCATTTTTCACCTGTATGTTTGAATTTCATATTGATGTAACCAACTYTAGGGATGCCCCATGCAGCATGGGATAATAGATCTGCACTCAGAAGTAGCAGAGCAAAAGAAACTTCTTGCTCCTATGTATTTCCCTTGAAATTAGCTAACTCCCACAGAACTACTGGAGGAAAATGAGAAATGGACAACAAAGGATTGTATTCTGCACTGCCAGAAGAGACAACTGAATGCAGATGGAGCAGCTCATTGTCCCTCAGTTTTCAGCAGGAGACTAACTTGCCAACTAGCTGAGAGCTTTGTTTGGAACAGGCAAGAATACTGCTTATTTTAAGCAGTCATGGAGAGAGTTTCTTGGCTGACTGTCAAGCATCTATGGCAACTGGCTAACGCTGCACCTGCACCTGTGCAAGGAATATCATCCATTATTCTGAAAGATCTGCAATGATTTCCTTTTGGGTGAGAGCAAGAATAAGCCATTATGTAGTGTGTCAATTTTTGCATTGGACCTCTTGTGGTATTGCAGTCCTTTCTGGAAACCAGAGAACAAGCTGGTCCCTCAAGCAGCCTTGTACCCTTTAAAATCACATTATGGCAGAGCTCAATGTACTAGCTAAGATCAATTTTTGTTGACACAGGTAAGAAATGGTGGAAGTATGTATAGGTGGAGTGAGAAGGTCTTGCCTGGAATTGGAAAAGTAGTGGTACTAACTGCAGATGCATAACAGAGAGCTGTGCTGGTTTTGTTTAACCCCTGATAAAACTTGTGCAGGAAGAGTTACCATGGCAACAAGGTCCAAATCAGGCTAGCGTGAACTAAAGGCTGAGATAACACAATCCCATTTTTAGCACTCCAAAAGGGAGAAAATTGCTGATGATCACACTAAAGATGGAAACAATACAATCTCAAACTGCATAATATGCTAGTAGGTCAACAGCTGAAAGTAAAAAATACCATCAAGAAGACCATTTCATGAGCGCACCCCCCCCTCCAACAATTACAAATCAATAAGAATTTAGTGAGATATAAAATATCAAAATATAAAAGTGAGAATGCTGGGTGTCTCTATCCTGTTCAAAGTGTAGTTCTGAAATCAAAATATGATTGTTAAAAGTCATCATATGACACATATTTTTTATCTGTAAGAATACTGTAAACTGAAATGCATTTGCCAGCTGTGTATTCAGGAACTCTGTCTTTTCTACTCCAGTTCTTCTGAGGCACTCTGCAGGATCATCCACAAATATTTATCATTATAGATTATGCTGGATCAAAATACGATGCCACTCCCTTCTACATGTAAAGTGTTGGAATCGATAGAATATTACTTTACAAGCCAGTAGTAACCTCTAGTACTCTACAACCTCATACAGGATGTAGGATGGGCCACAGAAAAGTGACATTGAAGGTCTATGACTATGAGGTGTCTGCTGCAGCTATGGCAACATATAGAGAATCTGAACAGGGACCAGAGAGGGGCAGTAAGCCAATGGGCCAAAAGTATACTCAGGTCTAGGCAAAGGGCTCTTAYGATTGCATCTTCTCCTCAGATGGACTTCCAACGTACCGCACTTCTGTCTAACTAACAGACATTACCAGATACTATTCAGTCATTACCAGGACTAAGGAGCTTGTTGCCAGTCTTGTTTCTTCTTCCCCAATGGTGCTTTTTTTTTTTCAAAGATAAAACTGTGAAATTATATTCTTTCAGAAGTAATGCAAATAAATGCCTCCAAGAGGATGTTCAGTGTAATCTACTGGGCAAGAACCATAAAAGCCTAGGGGTCTTGGTACCACACTGACACCTGAGGAGCCTATTTGTAATTCTGCAGCAGGCACAACATGAAAGATCACTTCCATCTTGTCTAGGTGGCAGCATATGTTTTCTCATAAGAAATGTGAAGGTTATTCAGGCAAAGCGCCTCTGTCAACAGATTCTTTGTGAAGAGCAGATTGAATATTTCATGGGGACATTTTCCTAACAGATTTGTTGTCAGTCTTGGCTTCCTGCCCTAGAGACGCTTCTTTGATCAAACATCAATGTCATTGTCCTGAGTAGCCACACTCTGGATTAAAGTCTTCCTTCATCGAGCATTATACCTGCTATGTACGTTTAAAGTGTTCCCATTTATTATCAGCTACTCTGCAACTCTAAAATTGGTATTATGCTGCATTTAGGATTGGAGTTTAACTGTGGAGTATGAAAGACAGGCATACCAGAAACAGTAATCTGTCAGACAAACCATTGGACCGTAAAAGTGTAATGTTCTTCAAGGAATTGTGCTTTCCCTACATAAAAATGAAAATCCTGTGAGTATCAATTTAGCTGTCTTCATGACTGTTGCTGTCTGACCACAGCTACTATCTACAGTTCCTGGTATTTAGCAGTACTGGATACTGGTGACATAATTTAATATTTCACTGAATTTTCCTTCATCATTAGGATTACTCCCAAAAGCCTCTAAGGTGAACATAAGCACAGAAAATGTTACCTGAACCCTTGTCAGGGCAGCGATTTACACATTACCATATGAATTAAAATCTGACTATGGTGAATCTACTGTGTCCTGAAAACAAAATATTTTAATTCCAGGGAGAAACACTACCTAGCATGAAGTTCAACAAAACACTTGCTGAGGAAATAAAATCAACGGTGCTAATAAATAATCCAATAGACTAGCTTCTTCAATCAGTTTAAAACATGTCTCAGAAAATAGATATTGTTTAAGAGATAATATACATATATATATGTATATCTCAAAGGCAATAAGGTAGCTTAGTGTTTGAACAGCTCTGCACTGATAGGTGTGAAGTCATGGAAGGGTGAAACTGATATCCTCTAGTCATATATAACCATATAGGGGACAATGCACAGACTGTTTTTGGTGCTCAGCTGGATTCTCAAGAGCTGCTACAGTAACAGCCAACATGGGACCCCAATGTACCCAGCGTTATCAAGTGAAATACCAATGAATAATGAAGCAGTGCTGTCTAATGTAAGAAATGAAGTTAATTACCTTTCTCTATTTCACTTTGAAAGGACAATTTCCGTCTTCGTAGTTTGCATTTATCTCCATCCGTATCATTAGTAGTTTGTGATCTTATTACGAGGTCAGACTTGATTAATGAAATATGAAACATAATGACAGATTAGTCCCATCTAAAGAGAGCAGGTTTTCAATAGATGATTGACTGTTAATCATGTTCAAACTTTAAGAACGGCAATATTACACAAGTCAGTCTGCACCAACCTCTCCATCCCCAACTAATGGTATTGCTCAATGCTAATGTTAAAAAGTTCATGCAGATTGAGCAAAACCAACTATTTCACCACCTGATGGTGAAACAAAAGTATCCTGATAACAAGTTTACATGGAATGACATGTGTTCATGTGTTATCACTTCCTGAACTTGCACAGGTGTGGTTTAAGTAATCTTAGAGAAATTAATGAAAAAAAATTAAATAACGTCTCACAGAGAATGTATACTATTGCAAGAATTAATATGGTAACTGATTA
This sequence comes from Oceanodroma leucorhoa, assembly GCA_030449065.1. NCBI lineage: Eukaryota > Metazoa > Chordata > Aves > Procellariiformes > Oceanodroma > Oceanodroma leucorhoa. Next base: position 8,280,533 of record JASVER010000003.1, read on the forward strand.
GATTTATATTTAACTATATAGTAATGATTATAAAGGCTACATTTTACAACAATAAATATAAGGCTGACAAACACCAGACACTTTACCCCTCATTATTTTATCTTTCTAGACCTTCCTTTCCTCTTTATTGGATTCAGTTCATTCAGATACTTATTTCCATAGGAGAACACAATGTTGTCTTTTTCTATCCATCTTATAGAAGACGGATGTGCTTTTTTGCCATAATAAATACAAGGTGCATTTAACTCTTCTTTCTACTTGTTTAAAACTGAGAAACTTACAAATAAGCAAATATAACACCAGTTATGCTCTTTGTGTAGACACTCATGGCATTGGCTTCAGCCTACTTCTCTTCCCTGTGCTAATGAGGTTTCCCATACCACTCAAGTAAGCTGATTTGCATGTGGAAGAAGGGCAGAGGGAACGAAGTGGGAAGTGTTTACATTTTTCTCTATTCCCTTCATTGTAAACCATTGTAAACCTGGGTAAGGTGCTTCAGTGGTGGCCCACTGGTAGAATAACTGCAGGAACAAAAAGGCACTTTTACATAAATAGGAGGACAGGAGCAGAAGTTGAGGCAGAAGCACCTATTATTCTGATAACAAATCTGGATCTGAGTGATGTTTTGAAGGTCAGAATGTGCTCATCACTTCTTTTGGGGATGGTTTTCTGGATTGCAATAGAGATTGGAAAGCAAATGGAATTGCTAGAGAAAACTGTGATTTTGCAAGCTCASAGGCATGGGTGAGCCTGTCCTCCCTTCCCTGACTCTGTGAAGTCTAGTGATTTTTTCTTAGTGGCTGGTACAGCAGTAAGAAATAACAACTGAAAAATTTCGAAGCAACAGGAGCAGCGAGGACTTTCTTTGTGTATTCTACACTACAACACAGTAGATGGAATTTTTTTTCAATTTTCTCAGATCTAAGGAAAATAATGATAAAACATTGATGACACTGTAATTGCAGGAAATAATTGCTCAGACTAAAATTGTTAACATGAATTTATCTTCAAGGAATTTTTCAAATATGTGGACTTTCAGCTTTAACTTAAATTTATCACTAGAATATAAATTCATTGTATTGTATTTCACATGCAATTAATAATGATGACCTTTTCAATAAACACAAAATGATGACTTTTAAAATAAAGACTAGAATTGGTCTTTTATTTTCAGAACGATCTTGTATTAAAAAAAAGGCTCGGCATAAAAAGAAGTGACATTTCTTGTCAGAAGTTATATTTGTTTTAATTTTTTGAACTAAAGATCCACATGTGATTAGGAAAGATGTCCCTATCATTTACAGCCCAAAACTTAGCGTTCTTKATGTCCTTGTTTCTCAGAAGGCCTCTGAGGCCAAATTATGTTAGTTCCTTGTCAGTGAACCTCTGTTTTTCCTTAAAAGTATAGTCAGAAACCACGAAACGGCAGTATCTCAGAAATAATGAAATGTAAATTAGTAGTTCTGAAGGCAGTGTAGTCCATGTTTGGTGTCCAGTGCTGGTGTATCCTGCAACTTTCTAGGGAAAGCTTTAGCCGCAGTAGCACAAGCTGGGCAATAGCCTTTCCCCTCTCCCCTTCTGGCTAAACCTCCCGTTTCTTTCCCAACTCAGACTGACTCTGGCAGTCTGAAATAAGGAAACACTTGTAATTTTTCTACTTTCCTGAAGATGCAATCTGGGCAAAAGGGGACACAGGAGAGGATTGTGGGCAAAAGAGACCAAGAAACCCCTGCAAATCTGAAGACTGAGTGAAATTTGAAAAGTCCCTTGTATGCTTTTAGTCTCCTAGGAGGAAGGGTGCACTCCAAGATAAGAGAATTAACAATTCATGTTTGAAAAGCAATTAAATATTTTCTATTGTTAGAGACAGAATGAATCTGGATAATCTAATTTATCTCTATTTTATGGCTGTACAATTATATTTAGTGTCAAAAGTTCCCTTTGGGGTGACCCAGGCTATAGGCATCTGAAAAAAMCGTATTTTTCATGGCTTTAACAAAACATCAAAAATTCCACTGGCTGAAACTTCTAGCTTCTAATTTTGCTAACCTTGTTTTTTCAATTGCTATTTTCAAGTTTTGTTACTGTGGGACATATTCGGCCCAATATTACGAAAAAAAAAAATCACTTATTGTATGTACCTTTGCAGTTTCATCTCTCAGATTAAAAGTCAGTTCTAAATTGGTGAGGAATAGATCAGAAAATTCAGGGTACATGTCCAAAACTTCTAGTAGATCTTCTCGCTGGATCTTATGCAAGTCACAGTAAGTTAAAGCTCTCACATCTGCATTTGACTTTCCTGGTTTTGCATAAAGATGTACCATCTCTCCAAAAATATCATTTTTCCCTGCAAAAAGAAAATTAGATGGAGATTATTATTCTAAACATGAATAAGCCATTAAATTGAATGACATATTTCTTTATGATAACGGTGTAGAATACTTGATTTTACATTAAGTAATACAATCAGATTACCATTGCACATCTGTTGTTGTAAATAAAAACTAATATTATTAAATATTAAAAGTAAAATTATCAATATCAATGAAATTACATAGACATACAACTGGACTAAGTAAAAGGAAAATCTAGTTTCATCACAGTTTTGCTTCAGTTCTATCAAAACAGCATGACTAGAGCAGATCCCTTTGTCCTTTCTCATAAAAACATTATTTGCTAATTTAAATCATATTCTTATGATGACAAAGATGTAATTTCTGTTGTTCAGTAGAGTCCAAGACCTGTCTAGCCTGGAATTTCATTTTGTTAAGAATTACACGAAGAAACAGACCATACTTGAAATACATTTCAGTAGAAAATGACTTAGTTTTTGTATTTTTCAGAAGGAATGCAAAACTTCCAAGATGCAGAAGTTGTTCTGAAGAAGCTCTTTAAACATAGTTGCTTCTATTTTGATACTAATATAATTCTTTCCATCAATGTTGACACATTCACAGTACCTGTTTGCTAAAATTGTCATCTCTATTTAACTGCTCGTTTTCCCCAAATCTGCACCTAACCTTCATAAATGCAGAGCAGCCGCAGCCATAGACCTGTGCAAAATATGCTCTAAACTAAGTGTTGCAGGGCTTACCTGCAAAATGGGGTTTGGGGGAGAACTGGGAAAACAAGTGTGGAAAAGAATAGTGGTCATAGCAACTGAGCAGCAGTAGACTGGTAAAAAAGAATACAGGGGTGATTTTGCCTCTCTTAAACATTTGTGGCTTTTATATTAGGTTACTGCAAGTAGTTCTGGTTTCTTCATTTTCTAAAAAGGAAGATGAAAACTGGGTACGCAAGCAGCTAAAAGATGCAAAAAATAATTTAAGGGCTGATTTACAGTGAGGATCTTAAAGATCACAGTCTGTTTAGCTTATCAACAGGAAGATTAAGAGGTAACCTGATTATATTGCATATGTCCTTATAGAGAGGAAAAATTACTCGGTACTAAATGCCTCTGGAATATAATAGGGAATACATAGCAAGAACCAATGGAAAGAAATTGAAGCAAGATAATTTTATACTGGAAATAAAGCACACACTTTTAACAATATGAATGATTAACTATGGAAATAAACTGCCAAGAAAAGTGATCCCTTTTTCATCTCGTTATGTTTTCAGGTCAAAACCCGTTGCTTTCTTTCATCAAACACAGTTCATTAGACACATCAGATAGTTAAAGGTATGAAATGTAACAGGAGTCAGTAATATAACATAGGTTAGCCAGTATAATCCAATAGTCCTTCTGGCCTTAATGTTTATGAATGCAGAGGTCCCTATTCAAGACATATAATACCTTCTCTGCAATATGACTATTGACACGATTGCAGTATTTTTATATCTTGTCTGCAAAGCTGAAAGAGGTGGTAGATTCCACGAGGTCCACAGCCATCTTATTTTCTAAGGATTTGGCACAGAATTACTGTTGTCATGTCAGTACTGATTGTACCTTATTCAGCAGCATCAGACAGTGCTGACGAGTTGAGGAAAAATGGGGGACAAAACCAATATTTCTCAGAACTCTATGATTTCTGTGATGAAGTTGCAATACTTGTTAAGGGTGGAAACCTCATCCATGCTACCTCTGTTGGACTGAAGTCTTTTCAGCACCAGAGGACAAAGCACCGTTTTTTATGTCTATTTCTGTGTGTAGGTTTTTCAGAAAGAGGGACTAACTAAGAATGTTTGCCTAAGTATCGATAATCTGTGTTAGGTTTCTGTGTGATTTCATTGCAGAGTGATTTTCATTTGTATCATTTCTATTCTTTTGTAGCAKATTCTTCAAGATACCACAGACTCATTGACTGGAGCCAGCTATCAGGCAGGCTCCTGCCTCATGGATTGTGCAACAGATGTGGGCCCACAGAGCAGTTCCTTTTGGCAGTTGTGCACAACTGTCTCTTTCTGTCTGGACCACCATTGCCTGGGAGAGTGGGGCTGCAACCTGCGGCCCCTGGTGTGAGGAGCTGTGGGCTGGAAGAGATGCAGTGGCGTTGCCCTGCAAATACTTGGGTTAATGCTGCAGTGTGAGAGCACAGGCATCTGATGTGCATAACATGCAAAACTTGACCAGTCTGCATTTTCAGTCCGGGAAGAAATTAATGAGTTCATAAACTTGTCAGTTTTTCTTGATTGTGAGTGCTACAGAAATTTACATGTTTTTGATGTAAGAGATGAAATCCTCGATGAACCATACTGTTCATAATCAGGGGAAGACACACAGGTAAGTAAAAACCTCACAGTGTTATACTTGCATGCTCCCTACTTTGCTTGTGTCTAAAGCTGGCCCAGCTGATGAGATGCAACAGCATGAGCTGGTAAATTATCCTGATAACACCATCTAAACCTAGGGAAGGATTGCTGTAGGCACACCTTTGTACTTCCGCTCACGTATCCACCCCACAAAGTACTAGCAGAATAATCAGTCACAAGTGGATTAATAGCAACATACTGCTACCAGTCCACATTTTGCTTCAGCTACTTTTCTGGCTGTAAGTTCCTACAGTGGATGATAAACAGAAAGAACATATGAATGATGTTACCACCGGTGTAGGTTTCCGTATAGCAAAATCCTTACTGATCTACTCAATTATTCTTTGTGTTCTTATTACCTGATATTAAATGGGAGAAACAAATCCGTAGTCTTGTTTAGGTAGGGTTTTAGTTATTTTACTTTTAAAATTGCTGTAGCTAATGGTTCCACATAAGAGCCATCACCAGCTGCAGGTGAGCTCCCAGCTGGATTGAACATTGCTCTGAGCCATCTTCATTGGGAAAGAAAACAAGTAACTCCCCATGCTATACAAACAAGAACATGTTGATAAGAAACATAGGGGAAACACTGGTGTTGTTACACTTAAGTATCAATCTAGATCAGTTTAATCTGTTATTCTCTTCCTTTTCTGTATGCTCAGTGGGCAGAAGCAGACATTTCTGAAAATCTTTAGAAGACATTTTGAATGCCTAAAGTAGATACATGTTTTTCTCAAGCTAGCATATAGGGGGTCTGTGTCTCTCAGTACCCTCATACACTGTTCAAGAAAAAGGTGTCCTTGACTTTGGTTCTTGCAGCATAATCAGAACTGGAGTAATTTGATATCTGCTTGCCTCAACTTGCAGCTTACCACTTACCTAGGGATAAATCTGACTCACTCCTGCTCTTATATTTTAGATATCCAAGTATGTGGGCTCTTTGGTGCCCAGGAATTACTGCAGTAATGTAGTCTTTGCTCCTTAAACAAATTATTTCTCTGCTTGATTTTAACTAACAGTGAGTAAAACATTTACAAATTTCCTTCCCCAAGAATAACAATGGATATTTCTTTTCAATCCCTTAACTCTTTTAGCATGCCTTGTAGTAGTCTACTTACCAAGAATGGCTACGACAATGTCACTCTTAAGGATTTCAATGGAGCCTCTTGAGACAAAGTAAAGAGCGGTGAGAACATCTCCACAGTGCACTAAAGTGTCTCCAGGAGGTGCATGTGTTGTCTTAAATTTCATAGCCAAAGCTCGAAGACAGCCTTTACTGGCCCCCCGGAAAGCTTTGCAATTCTGAAGCAAATTTTGGTTGAGGTGCAGACAAATGTCAGCTTGTAAGCATTCTGGAAATCCCTTCAGGACCTGGAAAGACAAGCATAAGGATTTCATGTGGATGCTATGAAAGTTGCTTTATATAATTTTTATGTTTTCCTCCTGGACAGAAATAAAGAAGTGACATACAAATAGAGGTGGCCCTAAGAGCTGTCAGAGTATTACAATTCAAAAAGTGCATAGTGTAATCTATATTGCAAAGCTTATACAATGTGAATACTAATATACATACTAATGTAGGTAGTGGTTACAAAATTTGTTATTAAGATTTCTTTCATTGCAAGAAATAGTATCAAGGTATACAAATGAATATACTGCAGTAAAATAAAAAGACAGCTAAAGAGAGTGTCTTGACTGAATTTCACCTATTTGGACTAATATGTCTATTTCTTTTTTATCAATTATAAAAGTACTACATTTAAGAGAGGTTTTTACTGAAATAACCATGACATTTGTAAAATGAGATCTATCTGAACAAGATCAGATATTTTCCAGAGAGAAGGCATTTTAATAGGATTTTCATGTTAAATATATTCTGCTTGCAAGTATAGGACTTAGATTTTTTGTCAGAAARAGCAACACGTGCCACTGAAACAATGATGTTATGCAGATTTACATAGGCAGATGATCAGTTCAGCAAACCACAGGGCTAGTTGCTATGGTCCTTGCTCATCTCTTACTCAGAACAATGGGAGTGTGCCAGAAGTAGAACCACGGGATTCCTCTTGGGTACCATGGTAACAAGTTAATTTTGTTTAGAAGAAAAAAACGTGGTCATTATGTRTGAGCTTTTCTAAAAAATTGTCTAGGATCATCTTACCTCTGCTTCTTTTGGAATCAATAAAAATTTCTGCCACTGACTTCTGTGGGAGTACTGCCCACTTTGTGGCTCGGCCCACTGTGTTAAGGAATGGGCCTGACACATTATTATGCACCACCCTTTCTTTCCGTTAAATCCTGTTATCTGCTGTCAATTATGTTAATGGATCATATGCTTTCCCTGGGACTGGCTACATCTGTTGCATATTTCTAAGGACAAAACGTGAACTGATGCTACTAGTCTTATGAATATGTGAACAGGATGTTTCTTTTTGTTATTAGAGCAGTCTATTAATTCGTTCCTGTTTATCCTCTGCACTGTTTTTCTACAAACATGTAAATATTCCTGCACAGAAAAAAAGTACAAAATGCATTCACTTGTTGCTATATTAATTCTTACTTTAGCACAATAAAGGTCTGTGCRCTCACTTTTATTATAGAAAGATATTCACAACTCATATCCCTTGCTAACAGAGAAGATGAACACATTTCTGACATGAGGCTTCTGTCCACACAAGCCAAGCTATGATTTACAAATGAAATATTAGTACCTTTAACTGAGTTGAAATGTTTCTATGATTGCTAATGGAAATCGATGCTGTGAAATAACAAACAGAATGTTTTAACACACATATATACAAAAATTTTATGAGCTATAGGGCATTACCACATGAGATTTATACATCCTCAGAAAAAGCCAGCATCCAACAACAACAAGCAAAAGAAAACATGATAAATGAAAAGCTTCTGTGGTGCCACTCTGTTTTCAGTATCTATCACACCACTAGAAATAGCTTAGTATGCAATTACTCTTTTTATTTTAATGTAATTATATTGAAATAAAAATATTGTGGGTTGTAGCAACTTATTTACTGAATGATACTGAGAAATGGATAACCAAATACGTCCGGTTAATGATACTGGAGAAAAATAGCAGGTATTTATTTTGAAATTGTTCTCTAGTCATGTGCGTAAAAAAGACCTATTTTGAGTTAATTCTTTTGCTATATGCCTATCTGAATATAATTTAGAAGAGCTCCATTTTTTATAGGATGCAAAATAGGAAATATACTTTCAATTCAGAGCTATTTACAGGAAAAGATATTTGAATTGTTAGAAAGTCAAGAGCACAGCCTTAGGATAAATTGTATTCATTTTCCACATCAGCTTCTGTTTATCTCATTTATCAAGGGATTGTATTTTACCATTAAGCAAAAACCATGCAGACCATGTGTGTTGGTTTATATTTCTGAAGATACGTTGGGGATTTCTTTAAAGAAACAATTACTTTGGTAATTAATTTATACTTAATATGAAACTGTTCTAAAATCATTGCATATTAGTTAATAGTTATTTATATGCCACTAACATCTGAAAGATACTAGCCCCTGTTCAAGTATCTGTGATTAAAAAGTCCCTGCCCCATGGAGCTTACACTCTAAAATAGTTGTTATACATCAGAGAGGAAGAACATTTACTCTTTAATACAGTTGTCAAATGTCTAGAAGGAAGACAGGTGCCCAAATAACATTGATTTCCAATAGAGTTTTGGAGATTACTCCACTAACACAGGTTTAGAAATGCCAGAAAGAAGCTGATTTGAAGATAAATTTGTTAAAACATTGCTATATACTACATTACTAAAAGGATCTTACCATATCACGCACACTGTTTGTAGTGAGGTATTTAATCCAAGTCCAGTAGCTGACACTATACAGAATCTGATGTTTCCAAACTAAGTTTTATGTTGTGCAGTATGGACAACATCTTGCCAACCCAAGCCTCCATGTACATTTCTAATATTCAGTTTTTCATTACTTTGTGAAAATATTTCTTATTCATCAATTTTTAGCTTGTGTTAATAAGGAAGTATCTGATGTTCACAGATATCTTTGATTGTCTGTGTAGAGCAGGAACAATTGTATCGAAAATCAAGTTCTTATAATGTGGCAATCAACATCGATACATCATATGCACACATACTGACAACTCCAAATATTAGAAAATCATCCATGCAGTCTTCAGAATCATGAGATTATCTTAAAAATAATAAAACTCTAAATATTGCATTTCACTTCTTTTCATTTGTTGTGAGCTTTTGGAGTCTTTAAACATATTTAAGTCACACTCCAATGCGATAACAAAAATTCAAAATGCACTCTTCTAAACAACTTAAAAGCCAGCATAATCTTGAAATCATATGAATACAAGACTAGGTGATGCAAAAATAAAACAATTTTCAAAATAAAATTTTGAAAATGATAGAGCTAGAATTGCTCTTAAATAGCACTATTCTCAATGACAAATCCAAAATTAATAAATTATTTGAATACAGGTTTGGGTTTTAATTGCTCCATTCTTTCCTGATATATTTCTATTGTTACACTCAATATCTCCACAATAGTGATTCCACCGGGCCCTGGTGAGAAAAATCTTGGATTCTCATGGTTAGAATCATAGTTAGAATCAGAACTCATGCATAATTCAAGAGACATAGATCTTCTAAAACAGAAATGTAACAAGATATAAAATCAGCCTCAACCCTCCCCCTCTCAAAAAAAAAAAAAAAAAAAGGAAAAACAGTTATGATGCTGTGACTATAGGCTCCAGTTGTCTCTCTTTGTAGCTATCAAGTCCAAGTTCAGTTGTAACTTCCTGTCTGGAATAAAACTTATTCCATGTCAAATAACATTGGTTTATCTACTTGGCATGCTTAGAGAGGAGGAAAGCGTCATTCAGCGAGAAGTAAAACATTTTATGTGGAATAAGTGATTGAAGCTGATGAAGGAATAAGTGAGGATAGTAGGGACATGACTCATATTGCCTTGAAGAATGTGGTCTTTTAGAAGTGGAGAGGGCATCCAGCTTCATTAACTTCTCTTTTTCAAGATGACAACAAGGTATCACTCACACATGTATCAGCCACCTTTGTGACAACAGAATTGGAGACATCTATGTGCCCTAGCCTCAAATAACTAGCAAATGTTTGGGGCAATGATAACTTTGTTTTGTTTGGTTAAATGACAAGAGTCATGACAATTTTTAGATTTTCTCTCCTCAGTTCTGGAAAAGATATTGACATCTGTCCCACCGAAAATATTTAGAAAGCATCCAAGCTGAAGCAAATCAGGATATTAGTTACAATAATTGTCATTAAACATGGAAATATCATCACATTCTGTAGCAACAGAATCACAGAATGGTTGAGATTGGATCTCTGGAGGTCATCTTGTCTAACCTCCCTGCTCAAGCAGGGCCACCTAGAGCTGGTAGCCCAGGACGATGTCCAGATGGCTTTTGAATATCTCCAAGGACAGAGACTCCACAACCTCTCTGGGCAACTTGTGCCAGTGTTCAGTCATCCTCACAGTAAAAAAGTGCTTCCTGATGTTTGGACGGAACCTCCTGTTTCAGTTTGTGCCTATTGCCTCTGGTCCCGTCACTGAGCACCACTGAAAAGAACCTGGTTCCATCTTCTTTACACCCTCCCTTCAGGTTTTTGCTTACATTGATGAGGTCCCCCGTGAGCCTTCACCTGTCCAGGCTGAGCAGTCCCAGCTCTCTCAGCCTTTCCTAATATGAGAGATGCTCCAGTCCCTGAATTCTGGCAGTCAAAGACATTCCTTTAATTCTGCATACAATCTTCAGTCATACATTTTCTCTGTTGAAATATAGGTGGGATCAAACATTAAATGCCAGGCAGCAGCTGAAGAGAGCACAAGAGAGCACAAGAGTGTGTTGTGGGTCTCTTTGGGGTGTGTTGAAACTCATTTTGACTAAGGCTTTCTTGTCCTAGAATCAGAGTCAGACCTGTTTATGAGTGGCAGGTATCCAGCATATAGAGGGAAAGATAAAGGTGGACTTTCTAGTTCATCTGACAATTTAAGCTGGCATAAGCTGAAAGAGGAATTCTGGTCCTTCCCCACATTATCTGTTTATTCCTGCCCTGTCTCGATCTCTCCCTGTGAAATGGTTTGAGAAACTGATCCACACAAAAACTAACCCAGCAAAAAATTTGAGCAGCTGAAAGTGCAAAGAGGCTGGAATAAATATACTTTGTGTTGTAGACTACACATACTTAATCTCTACTTGAATCTCACCTGCATAATATAGATCTTAGGATAGCTGACATTGGCATCACTAAATGCTGAATAAACTTCTCGAAAAATTTGAAAAACAACTCTTGAACTAATTACAGGGAGCAAAACCCATGCCTTGGAGAGTTCACTGTAGTGGGGATTTATATTCAAAATTAACGTTTTGTCTGTCTTTGTTCTGTAAGAATGAGTGAAATTAATTCATAGTCGGTCATATACTTTGTGAAACAACCTATGTCTTTAATTTTTATTTTTCTGCCACCTAATTTTAGCACCAATCTGATACTCTTTAGCTGCACAGATCACACTGCATAGATTTTGAATTAGGATCTCTGTCTCTCAGTAGCTGTTCCCTCTGATGGAAAGAGTAGTGTGGGATTTAGTTCTGTCACAAACATTTGACTCTAAGTTTTTAATAACATCTTAATCTAGGCTAAACTTTTCTGTAATTCAACCTCGTTCTATTTCTAGAAAGAATTTAGAATTTACTATTTCTGTGATAGTTAATTACAAAAATTAACTATTTCTATAAGAAAGAAGGCCAAAACATTTCCAAGGGCTTTCACCATTTAGAAAAGAATGAACAAGGTCACAGGTGGTGATAATTATGCTCCAGCAGCTCTTGGGCTCCACATAGGATAAGGATTATTTCTGATGATTCCTCTTCATACAGGAAAATTTTGCAGAGTCAGACTTGTTTGTTTGTTTGTTTCATTTTGGCAGGATATGAAGGAGGTCCTTACAACAGTTGAGAGAGAAGAGAAGCAGTGTGTGATGATGAGCTAATTCACCTTTCAATGAGATTTGAAGTCTGACAACCTTATTAAGAATTAGGATCTTTTGCTTTCAGTCATTGTCATGACACAGATTTGTGTGACATTTTTATGTTGAAATTACTGGAGCTGCAGTGGATCATTCTTCATTTATAATCTTATTACAGTTTCTGAGTACATCTGAAAGATGATCTCTGAGATATGTTACATTGCTGGGTGAGGAGGACAGAAAATGATTTCGGTTTCTTAGGCTGTTGACTTCCTCATCAACAGAGAAGTTTAATGTCTGTAGAAGTTGGAAGCTGACCAGATCCATGTCTTTCCAAATATATAATGATAGTTGGAAAATCAATTGCTCTTGTTTTTGAGACATTAGACCACAAAATACAATGCAGTGAGAAACTGATGAAGGATCGCTTTGCAAATAGATCGACATTCTTGAAAGTCTTTTTTTTTCTATGAGGTATTTTCTGTAACTCAATTAAATGTAGGCATTTGTGTTTTTTTAGTGGTCTTGTTACAGGAAAGGAAAGAACAGCTTTACAGCTAATCATATCTGAAGTACTTTCTGATGGGCTTATATGTCTTAAGGTTTCCATTACGACATATAGACAAATAGMAGTACCACTGCTATTTGTGATTACATATTCCCTCTGTTTAACCAATTACTACTAGTTTTTGCTCCAAACACTTCTAATTTGGACTACCCTTCTGATGGTATAAGGAACTTCTTGCTATTTTTGAAATTTTAATTGACTTTTCTAATTTTCTGGTTCAAAGAATATTACTGGCAATAGTTCTATTGGTAGAATTGTTTTGGTCATAAGAAGTGATCACAGCGGGAGGAAAAGCAAGAATAACAAATGTAGTGGTGTATCCAGTGACCAGTGGCCAATTACTCACAAAAGAAGCTTTACCAAAGCAATGATGAACCTGGCCTTTATTTGATATAGTAGCATTGCTGGTTCTGAACCTGATAGGTGTGTGCTCTGCTGTACTGGCATGATCACTGTGGCCAAGGCAACTTATCACAGGTGCAAAATCAACCATTTGCTTGGATGCTTGCAGGAGAAGGTTCCATAAATTTATATACAAAAATTCTGACTTGCTCTCTCCTTTCATGGTACTGGGTAAAACCCAAATAAAAAGGAATCTGTCCCATATCCAAAATTTTAATTAACATGTACATTTGGCTCAACACTTTCCAAAGCTTGTCCCACTTATTTAATTCTTTGAACTCTTTTTAAAGGTAAAATAAACCAATAAAGCTATTCAGATGCACAGAAGATCCATGGAAAGAACGGGGGGAGGATTGTAAAAAATACATGCATAACTTAAAAAAGGATCTCAATCACTAAATATGTCATCTTTTTAGGGTAAGCATCACAGGCATGCTATTATCAGTGCTGGACTGATAACATTGGAATGAAGGGGGGAAAAGAAGGCAAAGAGAGTTTAGGAAAAACAGAACAGGATAGTTTAAAAAATAAAAATAATATCTTTGAATCTTTGGGACTGGTGACATCTTTCATGAAACAATATACACTGTAGATAATTTTTTTGTAATTTAACTTTGCCAGTGTATACCACAAGGATGTGAATTAAATTATGCTTATTCTACAGACTCAAGATTTTTATGCAGATTAAAATAAATCCCAAATCCTGTTTATCCAGTCCATGCATAATTATGTGGAATCGTTTTTATCAAAACACATTATGCAATAAAACATAATCAAAGAGATGTAGAAATGAAGCAGAGGGGAACAAATGAACAAATAAACAATGTTCTCAGCATATTTCACCAGATCTTTAAAGCTAATTTTAAGTTTAGCCATTTCAAATGAGCATAAAGTATTATCTTCTGGTTTTCAATATAAAGTGTAGGATTTTGTTTAGGAAATCAAGTTTATTTAGTCCTAATGCAGTATTATATCTGAGGTTAAAAGTTGTTTGTTTTTTTTCACTTTTCCTGAATTCTTAAGTATATTACTGATGATAGTTAAAAGCATCTTTTGAAACATATTTCTAATATTATTTTTATATATATACATGAGTATGTGTGTGTGTATACATTGCGTGTACATATATATATATAAAAATGTAAATTATTCATGCATTTCATATTTCAAAGGAGAAAGAGGACTGAGTTTTTGAACATTATTCAGTTTTCAGTCATGATATGAAAAAGAAAGACATTGGATCAAATTCTGCCTTCAGATATTTGCAAAAACTCCCAGTAAATATTGACAGGAGTCAAACACATTTGTCTGAGGACGGTATTAGCCCTTTGGTGTGTAAATGCAAATATTTCATGCAAAATTAAGTTAATACCACATGCAAGTCCATCTCATATGCACATGGCTTATAGCCAAGAAAACTTCATTGGCGCTTGTGCTAACATGCATATATGGTTTGAACTAAGAGCATTCACGCAAAGGAAAATGCAGAATGATCAGCATGGCAACTTTGTCAGAGTGACATTCCTGCAGAGCAACTATCTAATGCAAACCAATATGCACATGACCTTCTTTGGGCAGAGAAGCATGATTTGAGTTGTGGGGTAAAACAGTGATTGATAAATGTGGTTAGATTAGCATTTCTTAATGTCTAATTTTCAGTAACCATTTTGCCCCACATCCGATTCTACTTGGATTATTTCCCTTTGCTATCTACCCCTTCATCATGCAAAAAGTTACAATTAAAATTAGAAAGCATTGAACAAGCTCTAATCCCAACAGATAACATGGATATTCTCCACACTTTATACTGGAATTAAATTTGATATAAATACCTCCTGCTCTTACCAGTGGGTGGTGTTATTCCATGTATTTAGGTATGAAGCAGACAGGAAAGAGATAAATCTTTCATAAGTACAACATAAATCACACAATTCTTATATTATCCTTGCACTAAGCGTAATATATTCAAACTCACTTTTTAAGAAAATTAAGCGACTGCCATAAAACTTGAGGAATAGAATTGTGAACAGAATAAGAAATAAAATATAATAAAACAAGATACTAAACTTGATTTTTTTCACATTTTATTTAAAACAATGCCTCCATACTGCCTCACAATCATATTGCAGAATGTGGGCTGTTTAATCCATTTAGTTAGTATTTCACATTAATGACAAATCCAAGACTAATTCCAGTACACCAATTCCTGCATTATGCAACGTTTAACCTGACAACATCCAGTTTTAGTTACTATTTCATATGAAACAGGTGTTCTTAGTACATCCATTAGTGGTAATGAATTAATTAAGGCGTACACAATTTTGTAATATCTTCAGAAATAATTCAATGAGCTACTTTAGACTTAGGCTGCACCCAATTGCAGCTTAAGGGCCTGATCCTGCAAAGTGCTGAGTACCCCACAATCCCATTGCCATCAGAGAGAATTAGAGCCATTCAGTGCCACGCAGGATAAAGCTACTGATGCTGCCTTCCAATGCAGTAATCCCCAGCAAAGGTTTATACAAGTATCCTTGTCCTGCGCTGGGCATAATATCCCTCTGGAGGGGACACTCATGGAAGTGGGAGGTGAAGCCCAATATATTTAATTTGCTGTCTTACTTTTAAGATCTGCTTTACTTAATGGTAACCATATAGTCAAGATGTCAGTGATTCAGCTTTATAAAAGCTTTTAATCAAGACCATTGTTTCTGCTTACTGCATGAAAGTGTACCACTCTGACAATCATTCACAAACGTATGTATAGATACCACACGGAAGCTGTTTGAATTTATGTCAAAATTTTGGAGGTTGATTTCTAGTTAAATTGTTACAAAAATGTATAGATGTTCTTGTTCTTGCCAACTTTATGGAGAGCTCTGCAAAGTCTCTAATCTGTAACTCAGAATAGCTCTGGAAAGCATCCCTCTAGAGACAGAGATTCACAGATCCTTAAGATGCACAATGCTCTCAGTGTCTTCAAATCTATGTCAACTTTTCAGAAAAAATGTTGCTGTCTCCAGAAAATAAGCCAGAAATATAGATGCTTACTTTTGCTCATTAGCATGTTGTTATTCCTTTTTAGCTGGATACATAATATATTTTTCTGAAAGGAGCGTTTACAGTTTTTTTATCAATAACAGAAAATACGAGTGTTGTACCTTGCCACTTCCTAGAAATGAGATTCTGTGGATTGCTAAATGGTTAGTAGTACTGTGTTGACTTTCAGTGCAGAATTATGTGGTTGTGAATGCAAGCAAACTACTGTTCAGACTATCATATGATTAGAATATTTCGCTCTGAAAAGAGCAGCTAATCCACCTGCCTGCTCCTCTCTTCCACCCACTCCCAATATACCTGTTCTAGATTACATTATAGGATTTTGAAAAGGAATTGATCTCCACAGGTTTTATAGAAGAGTAACTCTGTAGATACCAACMAAGGTACTCCTGTTTGATACCGGAAGTGGAAAATCAGGCCAAAGAACAAACAAAATTCTGGAACAGCTATGTCTGAAATAAGAAACCTATGATTTTCTTTTTCTTGTCTTAAGCTTATAATAGTCAACTGCAGTTCTCAAGCTTTCCTATGCACAGTGAGAGTTCAAATTTCTGATATAATAATAATAATTTTAATAATCTAGGCAGTTAAATGTTTGGATGCCAAACTTTTAATAGCTTGGTTTTCAATAATTGCTATATATCCACCTTCTTAAGCTTGTACTTTTACAGCTCATAAATAATGAAGACTTACAGTCTCTTTCTAAATTCTCATGAATTTATCTATTCCTCAGCGTCCGTGCCTGAAAAACAGAACAACGTACCATGTTCATGTCAATGCCATTGGTGTAGGTCCACGCATGCTGGAAGTATTCCTCAAGTCGCTGCCGCAGAGGGTTGGGGATTTGATGAAAGCGTATAAACTCCTTTACTCGCAGCATCTGCATGTGGTATCGTGCAGTTCCCGAATAGAGTCTTTGGATTATTGCAGATACATTTCCAAAAATACTAGCGTACATTAATGCTGGATTAAATAGAAACAAAACTTAAGTCATATCATTGGGTTTTGCAGATGATGCAACAGTTGTTATAACGTACTTTGTATGTAAAACAGCTCAGATGAGACTAGTAACATTTTCAGAGATGTGGAATTGATTTACCTGAAGCTTTTTATTGATTTGATCGCATGGGTACCAACTCAGTTAGCAGATGAGGCTTAAATATTAAATCATAATCAAGTTGGTAGTATTTATCTTTGGAGATTTGTAGTCCCGAATTTAGTGTTGTAAGTTAGGTTCACCTAATTTTATGGACTTCGGTAGAATTAAGAACTAGGAACTAAGGTTAAGTACAAGTCAAGAACAAAGGGCAGAGTTAAGAAGGTACGCATACATTTATAGGTTCAGGGTTTAAATCAACAAAAAAAATATAATTATGATTATCGAAAAATTATGGGCTATAGTTTCCTAAATCTTATCAAAACTCAGCTTGCTACCTTATACAGGATTTGCTTACAGACACTGATACACAACACAAAACTTCTGACAGTTTGGATAACAGATTTTGAGTAGTCAAGCAACTTGGCTACTTCCTGACATTGCATGAGTCATACATATTTTCACATATAACATTGCTTTGCCTGGGAATTTGCCCTTCTGGTTGCAGGCTTATAATCTTATTAGTTTAGACTGTTAAGTCATTTTCTCAAACACTGAGTAAAAAGGAAAAAATTAATACGATACAATTACTTACAGCCAATCAACATGACACAGATGGAAAAGATTTTCTCTGAGTTGGTGTTTGGAGACACGTTTCCAAATCCTACACTTGTCAGACTGCTGAAGGTAAAATAAAGCGCTGTAACATATTTGTCCTTGATGGATGGTCCAGAGCTTGCATCACTCTTGTTGTAATGCTTTCCTAATTGTTCCCCTAAAGAATCCAGCCAGCCAATCTTGTGAGCCAAGTAAGGTCTTTCTACATTTCCAATGGCATACCAAATGCAAGCAAGCCAGTGTGCAATTAGTGCAAATATGCACATAAGGAGCATCAGAACTGCAGCACCATATTCTGAATATCTATCCAATTTCCGTGCTACCCTCACCAAACGCAGCAGTCTAGCTGTCTTCAGAAGACCTATTAATGTTGTTGTCTGTAAAAATAAGATATAAATAGAAATTGATTTTCTCTGTTAGCAAATGTACTTTCATGAATAGTCAGCATGAATAAAACAGTGCAAATTCCATTATTCTGGGGAATCAACAAAACCAGTGGATGAACCCATTTAAATGTAATCTTAATTTCATTTTCTTTAAACTATCAAATTTATTGTAAAAACAGTGAAGAAAAACAGTAAGAAATGCACATTTTAAATTAAGCTATATTGAAGTAGTCATTATCTTGAGTACTGTTTCATTTTGAATATTATTCTTGATCTGGGCTCTTCAACCCACCCTAACAGATTTAAATGTTAAAGTCTGTAAGTTATCAGATCCACTCATAAATATATGACTGGCCTTGTAGGTAATAAGTATTTATGATGTTTGAACAAAGCTGTGTGACTATATTTGATCCTAACTTAGAGAATCCTTGCAATGCTCTGGCATACATGTTCTAGAAGAGAAGGAATAGGGCAGAAATGTCCCAAAGAGTAACTATCTTATTCTGCAAGTAGTCTTCCTGTTTGTAATGGTCAGAACACCCTATACAGGTAAAAGAAGATGAGCCAATGTGAATAGAAGGTCATGGAAAAATTACTGTTGCCAGACTCCAGATTAATCTTCTTTTTACATCTTTCATCCTGAAGCTTGCAGGTGTAGTGGTAGAAGACACAATAAAAGTACTATACCATTAAAAAAAAAATGGGTCAGTTATAAACCAGGAATATATTCCAAGCTTTTTAGTGCAGACCTCCACTATGATTCATTGCAGCCTCTTTGAGACACTGATCTTTTTAAAGGAATCTGAAGTTTATTAATGTACATTTACAATTTTCAGTCAGTAAATCATTTTCATAATTGTTAATTCCTTGTAAAAGAGACTGACAACATTGTAAATAATAACTACTCGATTTCAAAAAGAACTCAGCTACCTTTCTCCTTCCATTAAGTCTGAACATATATTATTCAGTAAATGTCAAGACTGAATAAGTTTTTAGTAAATTTTTTCTTCCTTTTTTTAACATACATGTATATTACATAACAATTAACTGGAACAGATTTCTGAGCCTTACAAACCACTTTGATGGAAGTATGTGTGATGTTAAAGCTTTCTTTCAACAAGTACAAGCCTAGTTTTTATGTTTTATTAAATCTTTGCATTTACTATGTTTCTGAGCAAAATCCCAAAGCCCTTGGAACAAAAAAAGAGGCTTTCTTGGCTGCATTTGTCAGTGGACAGCTCAGTATATTGTTCATATTTTCTGAGTAAATAAGCAAGAGGATAATGTAAGGTAACACTGGGTAACACTCCTTGGTTCAACTTAACATCACAGAGAATAATTTCAGGTGAATTTCTCATTGCCACATAAAGAAGGCTGTTTCATTGATCATGACCTCAACAGTCTGAAAGACCGTATCCTTCAAAAAGCTATGCCTAGGCTGAGCTTCAGCATGTGAATATTGCCATTAGGTACATTTTGTTTGTAAGGTAGATCAGGCTTAAGTATTTATGATCCCTTAAGGAAAAGAGCAACCTTAAGAAAAGCTAACATTTGTTCTTAGTGGGATGTTGGAACCATTCTGTTACAGATGTAGTCGTATCTCTACACAATGCAAGAAGCAACATATTCTTACAGTGCCCCTTAAATAGATCAGAAGGTAGATTGTGAATCCAAAATATGTCAACACTGTTCCATCCCATTCTTAAGGTAAGACTTGCTAATACTTTGAAACCTCAGTGTGAATCCCATGCTTAGATACTGCATCAGTATGAGCTCTGGAGTACGCTGGAGGTATATAATACAAGCAAACTCCATCTCTTCAGGGTGAAATCAGCACGAGTGAGACTAAATGTGCTTTAAGCCATCAAGAAACTCATCCTGAGTTTGAATTTTCTTTAACACAGTGGAGTGGCTTTGACACTAAAATACAGCTGGCAGTACAGGTGAAAAGCACGATCCACAGGTTTTGGTGTGCCTTTACATAATGCTGCTCACTTCTCAGTGTAGGTGTAGCCTTCACCCAGTAACAGTCCACCTCCCATGTGTCACTTGGCCAGGGACAGAAGTACTTGGTGCCAAAACTATGCCTCGTGCAATGTAATTTCCTTGGTGTGCTGGAATACTGTGCTCAGCATGGCACCCAAGGAGGCAGAGGTCCTACTCTGTCAGTTACCCACCTTACCCCATCTAGTGCCAACAACTAACATCTGCAAATAGCAGTCTGATAGAGGCTACTCTTTTCTCTGAAATACTTGCTGCTCTGTTTTCATCACACCTAGCTTTATCAGCTGGACTACAAGTTCAAGAGTTGCTGGATATCCACATCAGGATTTTTTTTTTTTCAGTAGCAACATTTACTGTGAGACAGAAACACATAGGAATCTCATAGCTACTGAAATTATGAATCCAGATTGGTAGAAGATGGGTACAGGATAATTTTCCCCCACTATAGTATATTCAGTGCATACAGCATTCCATTTATGTAAGGCACTTAACTGTTTGCCTAAACTGGAATTCATTAGGACCATAGGTCCCTTGCAACCCAAACTATTCTATGATTCTATGATTAAAAAGCACATTATTTTAAATGCATATATCTAAAACTGTATAGTAATCTTAAGCAGCATTCCACTTGTACATGCACATCATCTATGTGTGTGCTTTAAGGAGCTGTGCCACTGCAATTATTATTTGTTTAAAATCCAACCCAGACTCCTCAGCTGAGCCGAATGATAAACTACCGAAAGAATAGAAAGTAAAAAGTCCATCTACTTATTATTTTTATCTTCCCAAGTATCAGGGATGTCACTTAACATTTAAAATACACAAGAGAGATTGGTTTACTACCAGCCATAATAATTTTGTGTTGAGTCTGCTTGAACAGAAAAAAACAATTTAAAATTATATCAGTTCCCTATTTTAGAAATTGGAAAGTTAACTGTCTTACTCTGTTGCTTTCCTATGGTTGACAAAGTATGGCTCAAACGGAAGCATTCAGATAGTGCTGCATGTGGTATTTGGATAATTATTTCTTGCCTTTTCTAGACTTGGTTTGATATCAAGGTGTTTTAAAGCTGGGTGAGCACACATGAAGCTCTCTTTGGAGCTTATGTTCTTTAATAAAAAGACTGTTCAATACAATTGTTCATAGGGGATCTTATTTGAAGAATCTCTAGGTAACAAAAAAGAGCTATTTCATAAAAAAGATAACCCTTATGACTGAAAAAATCTATTAAATGAAAAATGCTCCATTCTAACAGTTTTACGTTTGCTTCTTCTTGCTAAACTATCAAAAAGGGATCACTGGGGAAATATTATAGTTAGCAATGTAGGAAGCAAAACTGCAGTACGTAGCAGCTTAGAAAAAGTGATTGACATATTCAATACCATGAATGAGAGAGAGAAGTCATGATGGCATGATTAACTGGTCATAATCTGTGTAGTTTCACTGCTGTTAGGTAAACAAATTAGTTTTTCCAGATAGTGAATCTGTTCAATTACTAGGTTTCGAGGGAATAAAGGATTAATTTACTTATATCTGCAATACTGAAAGAGTCATTACACGGTCCAGTAACTTCTGTCCCAGGTTCCATGGTTTTGTATTTGTGTACTCACCTGCCAGAATATACTTGTTTGCTAGTAAACTGTAACATTATCTTATGTTAAAGTTATCCCTTTAGCATCACTTTAGCACCTGGCACTTTACTCTTAAGGAAGTCTGTAACAGGGGAGATGTGGAAGAATGATGTTTAGGGTCAAATCCAAAGAGCACTCCTTCAATGAACTTTGGAATTCATCCYTGTTCTAATTCTTGATGCTCCACATTTCCAATAACTGAACATAATTTTTGGCAGTGATGAGTGTTCAGTGATCAGAAACGGATGCAGACCACACCTGAACCGGAATGATGTGGTCCAAGTTAGAAGTAATGCCGTTGTCAAAATGTTTATCTTTCATGTGTCTGCTATCAAAACCACAGAAAAACATCTGCAGAAAGACTGACACCTGCCACAGGTGATGCAAAAGGTGATCAAAGCTTCTCTTGAATCTCTGAACTTTTTAGTCACCTTCTGAATAGAAAAGTTCTCTTTTGGTAAGAGAACTATTAACAGGTTCCCTCTGTCCTGTATGTTACTCTCTCTCTTCCTACTGCATTCCTTTAACAAAATTTATTTCTACTGCATGCTATTACCTACATGTTTCTCCAGGTTCCTCATTTACCTTGAGTGTGTACGCTCATGTTCAAATTAGTAGGAATATCACTATTGATTAGGAATGTTACTATTGATTTCTATGACTGCTGAATTAGACCACATTATTGTAATGATTTTTCAGAAGTACAGGAGACAGGAAACATTTTAATTATATAAAATGTAAGAAAATGAGTTTAAGAAAAGCATGACTAATATTCGTCTACTTCTGAAATTTTTAAGACTGAAAATGCTCACAAAACTCTCAAGGTGCATGTAGGTATGCACCAGTTGTTTTATACTGACCCTTAAAGGCATACTTAATTAAGTTTACATGTAATTTGTGAGGATAGCTAGGTTATGCTCAGAATTCAGATCAGGCTTTTGGGGTGGACATAAAAATACTTGCTGTCACAGCAAATGACTTTAATAAAAATAAATTAATTTTAAAATGAAAATGTTTTTGCATTCTCTGTCATGACAGAGAGGCATACAGTCAGATCAGTAAATTTTCATGCTAAAGGTTGGTGATTAATTTGTAGTTTTCACCTTTCTCTTCTCAATTAATGAGATGCACATATGGTCCACAAAACTGTCTGTTTCCCTTATGTCAACATGTGCAAAACGGTAATTTTAAGAAATGGATTTATGTCCCTTGAAAAGTGAATGTTTCATATTYTGCTTGGTTTGCTGCCTTTCTTTTTTAAACTTCTGTATTCCATGCCTCACAAAAAACCCCAATTCTCTACTTGTCAGTTCACTTTTCATCAAAAAATATGTTATAACTTTAGTCTTTCTTAAATTAAATAAAATTCTTTGGCAGGAGGCAGAACTGGGTCAGGCATCCAGAACATAAAGTGTGTATTATACACCTTTGGGCGATTTTTGGATGCACATATTGAACATTTTTTTAACCTATTGTACAGATAGGGTGAGGACATCAGTCATGTCTGGCAAGGTTAACCCCATATAATCTTTTTTTCTTTTTTTTGGTAGTCCATATTCTTGATAAAATAGACAACAGCCGAATCTTTTTGTTAACTGGTATAGTTTACACTACAACTAATCTGTTTTACACTGAGTAAACATCTGATCTAAAGATTTTGAACAAAGAAAATCTATATTAATGCTTTAATGCCAACACAACACTTCTTAGATGCGTTCTGAGCAGTTTTTACAAAGCAAGCAGCAAACCAAAGGAGCAGTTCTTAAATAAAAGCATTTGAACAAATCCTTCATACATGATATATTTATTTCATTATTTGTAAAGATAGTACCAAATATGGTATAATTGAAAAATACTAGCTGAATCGTTCAACAACTTCTCCTGACAATGAAAACTAATATTCTACATTATTCTCCTAAGGAAGATTTAATTTTTATTTAACTTTAAAAGATGGTGTGGAACTACTAAACAACCTATTAACTGACAAGCAAAAAATATGTTAGGATATACAGATTATTGTAGAAAAGTCAAAACTTAAGATTTAAAATTTCTTATTCATTTAAGCTTACCTCTTCAGAGCCAGAGCCAAAAATCAGCAGGTCAAAAGGTATTGCAGCAACCATGTCAATTAGGAACCAGCCTTTGAAGTAGTGAATTGCTATTTTTGCTGGATCACTTACCACTTCTTCATTCTGGTTTACATATGTTGTTCTGAAGTTTATTAGAATGTCAATGATAAACATAATATCCACAATTAAGTCTACAACATTCAGTGGGCTGCAAGAATATCCACACTCTCTCCTCTTCCTTTCCTCACTATCATTCAGAAGGAAGGCAGCAGAGTAAGGGGTGAATATGGCGGTGTATATTACCAGCAACAAAATGAGCCAGTCCCAGACGGCTTTGAAAGGACTATAGTGCAATATAGTAAACTTGTTGATGCGAGGTGTCTGGAGCTTATATTCTGGTAGAACATCAGCCCCCAAGGATAGAACCTAGAATAAGAAATATACCATGTCAATAATCAGGCAGCGTATCTATCCCTACTTTCAGTAAACTTAGCAAATACAGGACAAACTTAAAAAGTACTTTMTTGTAGTTTTGAGGATTAAGCTTCAATTACTTGGTGTTTTGGCACATTAAACTTCTGTGAAATTCATGATGTCTGCCAGGTCGAATAAGTTAATTGACAATTTTACACAGTAGGTTGATTCTTGTTCCCTGTAGCAACCATTAAGTGGCATATCTGGTCCATAAAATCTGCATAGTTAAACATGTCATCAAATTCATTTATCC
The DNA here is from genome assembly GCA_030449065.1 of Oceanodroma leucorhoa. Classification (NCBI taxonomy): domain Eukaryota; kingdom Metazoa; phylum Chordata; class Aves; order Procellariiformes; genus Oceanodroma; species Oceanodroma leucorhoa. Next base: position 8,304,863 of record JASVER010000003.1, read on the forward strand.
ATCACGTGGTAACCTTGTCAGACTGTTCCTGGCCAGTGAATGACTTTTCTTGCAGTGATGTAGTGTTTTGCTCCCAAAGCATATTATCATTGGCTTAAATTCACTACAAAAGAGTCTACACTCATTAGAAAATGCTTAGGCAACCAGAAATAAAAAAGTTAGAGAAAGATCTGTGAGTGTTCTGGACAGCTATCTCCACTTTGAGTTTTGTGGTGTGGAAAACTTTCATGCATGGACAAACTTCACTGAGGCTATAGTTCTAGTACAGCTGAAGGTGTGACAAAGAAGGGTACCACAGAAGTATTGCCTTTTGCTTCACTTCTACTTTTGCCAATGCCTGATGCTTGTTATCATTCCTTTACAAGTGTGGATTTTTTATCTGTTGGTATTACCTAAGTTGGATTTCAATTTTATTTGGAAGGGATTATGTTTGTATGCACTGCTTGATTTGCTGGCTCTAGAAGCTGAAATATTTGCTTTGTTGTAAATACAAATATAGTATGGGCACCAGATAAAACAAATTTCCTTTGGCTGCTCCTCCAGTCTGATTGAACTCTGACATGAAGGAACAAAACCTTTAAGGATAAGAACGTAAATTACGTTTTTGTCTGTATTCAATGCTTGGTGTAGTTATAGACACTGTCAGCAATGATGTTAATTATTGCCTTCTGTGCTGCAAGTGCTCTCCAAATCCTACGGGACTCAGTTCACCACTTCATTTTACACAGACCAATGAAAACATCAGATGGTGACAACCTTCAGTGTCCACCCGTTTCGGCAAGTGACATACTGAAGAAATCTTATACCCGTTTTCCACCAGTTGCTTCTACTTATTCCTTATTCCCCTGCTAATTAAAAACAATACTGTTTAGAAAATCAGACCTTTCAAAAGTAATTAAAATGAATAATTATACTGAAATGAAATGATGACTGGAAGGAGAAATACCTTGTCAGCAACATTGTCCACTTTTATTTGCTTTTTGTTTAGCAGTAAGTAGTTTGGGATTTGAGCTTTCATCTTGTTCAAGATTGAGGAATTTCATGCTTCTTAAACATAATCTTGTAAGATTATAAGGGTCAGCACATTCCTTTCTGTTTAACTTCCCAACAGCAAGTGTTGTATAAACCTTAGATCCTATCCTTAGTAATCTAAGTGGCACTTCTTATTCAGTGAAGTTCTACTCTGAAAATGTTGTGAGAACACCAGGGTTAATAACCACTCTTCTTTGAACTATGAAGAAAGAAACGATTAAGCCATCCAAAAGATTATATGGTACCTTCAAGCAGCCATTAAGCACCATGCTGAGGTGATGGTAGAGGCTGTTCATCTATTTTTTATATTGTAACTAGGACTTGCACTTAACTAATGGTGCTAGCTATTTTTTTATGCATTAAACACACTAGATGATAGCAAGCTGAAGCATAGGCATTGCTTAGTCTCTTAAGCAATCTTAATACTTTCAGACCCCCACCTGGTGAGTTGACAAGAATGTTTTCCTAGTATTTGAGAGCAGTGTGAGTATATGTGGCAAGGGAGCTGCTATTTATAAAATTTATATCAGTGTTCTCCTGCTGGATTTTGAGAAAATGAAGGCCAAGAAGAACAATAAAGCTTACTTCACATTTCTTGCAGTTGCTTGAAAATACCAGCCAGTGTGTTTCACTTCAGAGCAACACATAATGTGAATTGGACCTATTCCCCTGAAATCTGGGTCCTATTCTCATTTTAGTCACATTTATTCCTAGGTTGGTTTAGACTGAAGGAGTTAGGTGAAACTGAAGAGTACAACAAAACCCAAAAACCCAATAGGGCAAAATGAGGAAAGAGCAGTATAAAAGTGATCATAGCAGAAATGGATCGAACTTTTTCATGCTTGTTTCTTAGACACACACAACAGGAGAGGCTGACTGACGGTTGTGAGTTTCATATTCATAATGTGATACAGAACTTTGCATTTCTGCATTACTTACTCCCATGCAATGGGAATTGAAAACAAGCACTCATTATGCAACTATTTTTGTTTGCTGGATCAAGAGAAAGAAGATGGGAGTTTGTTTCTCAAATGAAAAAATCATAGTTGCACATACGTAAAAAAGAGAAAACACATTATTGGGTTTCATGTTGGCAGTTTCAGTAGAGAATGATTGAATAAGAGGTGAATTTATCCTTTTGCTGTTGTGTGACATCCTTGCAAGGTTTGGGTACTGGTGTTGGCCAATCTTGGCCATCTTGGCTAGATGGAAGACTTCAGTGTACTTAGCAATCCACTCAAAAGACCTTTACTATTTCTACTTGCTTAAAATAGATGTTGACAAATTCACTGTTAGTGAAAAGACATTTTATTAATTTATCTCTTCTGGACAGCAAAACTCTCCTTATAGTTTGGATTGTAAAACAGATGACTTAGGGAATGAAATGTTTTTAAGAGTAAGGAGCAGCACTGGGACAAGACTAAAGTACTGAAGTGTTAAAAAATCTCTGAATCTTCAGACATGACATGATGAGAAAGCCAAGCTTCCTCGCATCTTACTAAAGACTGTAATGCTAAGTAGCAAAAGTCATACCAGCTGCAATGGATTTTTTCTTAAAAAAAATTTTAGGGGTATTCAATCTTGATGAAATACTATCTCATCTGGTTTTGCTTGTGAAAGCAGGAATGTATTTATAACTGGTATGTTTTACAAGCAGTATTAGGTGATAAGATTTATTCTATTTATAATGAGAAAATTTCAAAGTTAAATAAACTGTATTGCATTTTATCTTTGAGTAAAGAACCCTGATCTAAAATTTAACTTCTCCTGTGTGTTTCTGTTTATCCCATTCACTGTTAAACCAGTGCTGCTGCAAGTTAGAAAACTCTTCATTTAAACACATTTTTTGACTCAGAGAATCTTGCTTCAGGTGTTTCACACAGATAGGGCTGGTGAACATCTTTGGCTCTTTTTAGGTTCATGTGTTCACTTTCTAAGATCACAAGTTCAAGATGGCACTTATTATAGAAGGGCTGCAATCAGATACCCAGAAAAATATGTAGTGAGATCAAAGTAACTGTCATAAATCCACACAGTTTTAGACAGATTTCTCTTTCTGAAGTGTTTGCTAGCTTTTAGTTTCTCAAAGATAACAGTAATTCACTGAAATTGAAAGAAAAGATATTAAGAAGAATGAACATTTATTAATGGCTGCTGTTCTGTTAAGCAGAAGGAGGAAGGAAGTGTATGTACCAGAGGTACTATCAGCTGACAATTAATTAAAAAAAAAAAAGGATTCAGTAAACCTTTGTCACTTTAAACTGGGTTACATTGTTTGTGGTGTTATCTTTTTTTTGACAGTCCTAACATCTTTCCCCTCAAGAAAACCTGCCTGGTACTCGGTAACATTTTCTGCCCCGTGTTGTGTTCAAAAGACCTTGTTTTGCATAGTGTTTCTTGGCGAAGTGTCAAGGAGCCAAACCAGGTTGATGTGCTTTGCAGCACATTGGCTGTATGCTTCACTGGATAACTGGACTCTTGTTATAGGCTCTGCAGCATCACATGCAGCAACAGTGTTTGACACTTCTCGGAGAAACACAAAGATTCTTCCCTGTACAAATTCTTTTATAAAATAGAATATGTAGGCAAAACACTAGGCAAGATGTTAGATGATCTGGGAATTATGCTCTGGTCTCTGCCACTGACTTTCTCAGTGATCTTAGGCAAGTTGACATTTAACCTCTCTAACTTCTGTCAAGTAGAGGGAATAGTATTTATGTACTAAACTAAAAGCATCTTGCAAAGGGTAATGAGTGGAAAGCATTCATAGAAGCTGTTCCGCAACAGCAATGAGTTATCATCATTCTTACTCCTCTAAATTTAGTTGATTCTTTTTATTTTTAAGATTAATTCACACAAATAATTGTCCTCTTCTCCTTTTAATTTTGAATTTATAACTTAATGGAGAGACAGTCTCCAGTTTATTTTTATTCTCTGCAYGAAAACACTTAATTTTTGTTATCTGTTATGCAAACTGTACAGTTTCAAGAGACTCTGAGAGACTCATATTGCTATGTATCACATGTATATTCTTAAGTTTTGTTCTGAGGCATTTTCAATCTAAATCTATTAAAGAATGCAAATGCATACAGTAAAAACCAAAGAACTAGAAACAAAGTAAATAAGCATAATAGCGTATTAATAAATCATAACAGAAATAATAAATGATAAGCCATCTGTTACGAATACTACCATGAATTGTTAAAGAAATACTTCTGTCAAACCACTGCATGGATTTACAATATGGTTTCCTATCTATTCTAGTACTGCATGAGACTAAGTGTGGGGTAGGGTTATTATATGCTGGACCATGGCTCTTCAAGCAACTAAGCACATGAACATAGAGAACAACCAGAAAGCATGCCTGATGCCTTCAAGAAGCACTGAACTCATTCTGTGAGCATATTGTGATTGCATGGACCAGATGCTGTATGCAACTTATTCAGAAAGCATTGGACTTTTGCACTTTCACTAAGAATTCACAATATTTTTGTGCTGTATATTTCCAAACAGACAGCAGATACATGATTAATGTACACTCACACAAACAATATGTAGCATATTCACAATCTAGGTAAGACCTTCTGTCATGGACAGAACTACTGCATATCAGGAAAATTTGAACAATGAGCAATGTTTACAGGTGGCAAAATAGATATACGGGGTGGGGGAAAACCCAACAGTTTTAAGGTAGATGGATACATGTATATCTATGCAAAAGGTAGATATGGAACTTTGATGGGTGCAAAGTTTAATAAATTAGCTTTTGAGAAAGATACTTTCCTATGTCTCATGACAAAGTGTGTCTCATATGAACAGTATATTTAAATGATGTAGTTTTATTCAGTACAGAATACTGTTTTGTCACTGCAGCTTGTGCCACAGATGAATTAAAGTAAAGCTTGTACAAACAACATTAGCTCCTGCATAGCACCTTTCATGTTAAGAGAATTTCATAAACATTTAATAAAGCTCAAACTATAAATATAGTCTCAAATTACTTGAGGACTTTAAAATAAACATTTATCTCACCCATAAAACACCCGTAAAAGTATGGAAATCGAAATACAATGTTAAAATTATTTATTTCTAGGAAATACTATATGACATGAAAAAACATTATTTTGCCAATATCTTCCTGGGCTCAGTCCAACACTAGGCGCACAGCCCTGACAGATGAATGGATGATCACTCCTGCATCTTTAAGTCAGGGAAACTGTAGCAAATCTAGCAACATGTCAGCTTCTTGTATGCTGAGAGACTTGAATATCTTTATTATGAGTAGAGATTGAAGAAACTTTAAAATTTCTCATTGTATAAAGTGTATTCAGCAGCCAAGATATGAAATTTACATGAAAATGTAAACAAGATGATAATGGAACCAGGATAATTCTGTTATAGACATTATTGTAGCTGGTCAAAAATAAGGGAAGGAATTCAGAATAATTTTTGACTTTTCAGATCTTCTAATCCAAATACATTTCAAAGTTGAATCAGAAAGCCAAAGTCATCCATACTGATTATCTGAGTGTAACAGTGGAAGGTGACTACATTAATGAAATGTAAAGCATGTTCTGTTTTCTCAAAGAACATAAGCAAGAGGTGACATGAGAACATTCATACCCTTCTAATTTTTATAGGAGGTTTCCATAGATTATTAGAATAGGTTAATCTCAATGACCTCTAAGTAATTTCACAGAAAAATGAAAAGCTATTTGGATTAAAAATTTTTTAACATTTTTAACTCTGTACAAGTTTATTGTTGGTGACTAGGAAATCAAGGAAGGTAGCATCTCCTAAGTTTGAGTAAAGCTAAGTTACTATTCCTGTTTGCTCTCTGATGCAGCTCATGGTGCAGAATAAACATGGCCAATATTATCCAAGATCCCCTTAGATCTTGAGTACAATCTCTTCCTTTTAACAGGTAGTTTTGAACCCATTTTCAGATCTTTATTAACAAGGCCAATAACGGTATTGAACAGGAAAAACTGTGAAAACAAAAGAAATGAGAAATGTGAAGCAGACACAGAAGCTAGAGCCATATTCCTGTAATAATTAACCCTTTTTATCATGACCATAGACCTTAATTCCGAATGATAGTGCAGTTGAAAAATGAAGCAGTATTACTTCAGCTTTAAAAGAGGATATGGTTTTGCATTGGAGATTTTATTAAATTTGTGGAACTCTCTTCTCTTGATGTAACCTCTCCTGGCTCTCTTTTCTCCTGTGTATTAATTCTACTGAAGCTRCCAAGCTATAACTAGCAAGGACATATCTTACCTTTTCTTCTCTATTCATACCATTACCATGAGACCCCTACAGACTGGACCTCCTAGAGAGATCTCTGAATCCGAAAAGACCTAAAAATAAATATTACACAAGTATTACTGAGCAAATGGACATTAAATCAACATTTGCTCCCTGATGGTAGGCATTACCAAATTCCCCAGAAGACTATAATAKTCTTTCATATTTCAGTCATCTTGATGATCATCTTCCTTGATGCTGACATGAACAACTAATAAGTTTACACCAGTACGGAAAGAAAGCTCAAGTGCTTTTGGTTCAGTGTGTCCTCCAAACAGCATTATATACTGCTTTCACACATCAGCATTAAAAGGCATTTTTACATGTAAAAGATATTTTTACATGCTTTTCAAAGGATACCTATTAAAGAACATCTTCTTAACCAAGAAATACTAATGGTGGGGAATGTTAATACTTGTGTTCTTGTTTTACTCTTTTGTCTGTATTAAATGCTTTAAAATTATGTAGCATGACAATTTGTATATAATACTGATACTTAACTTTATCAGACAGTTTGAAGTATAACCATGAAGTCTTATAACAGAGTGTTTTAATGGCTTCCATACTTTTTAAGTTAAGCTTTTGTTAAAGAAAATCTGCTGCTGCGTGAAAATATGACTTGTCCTTGCCTGTCCTATATGTTTCCCATTTGGAACTTCAGATACAAGAGAATATAAACCCCTCTTATTTAAACAATGAGCTCAATATTTCTTTGTTTGCAGGGTCAGAAACAGCACAATAGATTTTTTTTTTTTTTTTTGACTATGCCCACATATTCTCCAAGTGTAATTTTAGGTAGGCATTGAAACAGCACTTTTGTTATTAATGGCTGAACCTGAAAAACTCAAAGCTTATCTGAGCGTATTTGAATCATTTTTGTTCCAGAAGTCAATCCGCCATTAAATAAAGCTTTTTTGAATTAGTCGAAGATTAGATTGGCATTCTCAACCTAACTGAAATGCAGAAATACTGGAAAGGTTTTTGGATATTCAGTAAATTAATATTCTGGAGGAGCTGCAATTTGGTAGGCAATGAGATAGTGCAAAAGAAGAAAAAAATGGGTAAGTTTTAAGTGGTATGTGGAATCTATTTGATCTAGTGTTAAGTAATTTTTATAYTAAATGTACAAAAAGTTTCAGTGAAGTTGAACGTTAATGCTGTTTGGTGGGGTTAAAATTTAAGAAAAAGAAAAATTCTGAGACCTAGACATAACCTCTTAATATATTGCCATAAAAATCGCTGATTTGATATTGGAAAATCCACAAGAAATAGAGACTGACATTGATTTAAAAAGGTCTTGTGCACTTATGAGCGTAACACTGCTGCTGTGACTGTTCAAGTTACGTTGATTGAATTGTTCTATCTCTGCCTTAGGTAGTTTAGTTACAACTCCATCTTTGAGGTTTTTGATATGGATTCTCATTCCTCTTTAATCTCTTGCACTGTAATGTATAGAATTTGTGTAGCTGAAGCTACAAGCCTTTGCAGATGGAAATACTGTCATCTCAAGCCTATCTCAAAATATCGCTTTCAAATTGCTTGTTTCCTCCAAGAGAGGAGAGAAATGCTGTTTTCCAGCCTTTGCTGGGAAGGCTTGTGGGAAACAACACTGAGCAAGTAATATGCTGCCAACAGGATTTTACACAGCTCTTTGCTCTCCCTGTTGGCTGAAGTTTTAAGTCTTCTGTAGCTTCAATGTTAATGGCACTGTGATAGCAAGTTGCATTTGAGCTGGAAATTGAAGGTCTTTTAGAAGACACTTTTAAAAAATGATACAAATATATGAATTAAAGTGTATAATTGTAAAAGGGGGTAGATATATAAGGATATATAAGGGTAGCATCCTTCCTCAGTGATGATAAAAACTTTCTAATCCGACTCAGATTTGAGARCACTGGGACTTCCTGGGAATGCTGAGCGCCTTACAGGACTGAGGCCATGAAGTGCCACATTCTCGTAAGACTATCAAATAATTAGGGAAATCTATTCAGCTAAAGATATTTAAATACACAGTAACCCAAAATCTTCAAATTGTCAAGGAAAGTTATGTATGCCATGAGATTAAAGCAGAACAGCCTTCTTCTCATGTTTGTTCAGTAAAATTGTGCAGGTTTCATGGAAATAATATTTCTGTGGATGTTACTGTCAAACAAAATTGCTTCACCAAACTTGAATACATGTAATAATCTAGAAAATTCACTATCTCTAACCTATCATTTATTTTCTCATGAAGATAGATATTAAAAGAGAGGGAGCATTTTTATAGTTCATTTTCCATCCAGTACTTTCCACGAAAAAATTAAGAAATGGCTTATAGGTCATAGAATCATAGAATCTTAGAATCATTAAGGTTGGAAAAGACCTCTAAGATCATCAAGTCCAACCGTCAACTCAAAACCACCATGCCCACTAAACCATGTCCCAAAGTGCCACAGCTACACGTTTTTTGAATGCCTCCAGTGATGGTGACTCCACCATTTCCCTGGGCAGCCTGTTCCAATGCCTGACCACTCTTGCAGTAAAGAAATTTTTCCTAATATCCAATCTAAACCTCCCTTGGCGCAACTTGAGGCCATTTCCTCTTGTCCTATCACTAGTTAGTTACTTGGGAGAAGAGACCAACACCCACCTCTCTACAGCCTCCTTTCAGGTAGTTGTAGAGAGCAATAAGGTCTCCCCTCAGCCTCCTCTTCTCCAGGCTAAACAACCCCAGCTCCCTCAGCTGCTCCTCATAAGACCTGTTCTCCAGACCCTTCACCAGCTTTGTTGCCCTTCTCTGGACACGCTCCAGCACCTCAATGTCCTTCTTGTAGTGAGGGGCCCAAAACTGAACACAGTATTCGAGGTGCGGCCTCACCAGTACCGAGTACAGGGGTACGATCGCCTCCCTACTCCTGCTGGCCACACTATTCCTGACACAGGCCAGGATGACGTTGGCCTTCTTGGCCACCTGGGCACACTGCGGGCTCATGTTCAGCCGGCTGTCGACCAGCACCCCCAGGTCCTTTTCCGCCGGGCAGCTTTCCAGCSACTCTTCCCCARGCCTGTAGCGTTGCCTGGGGTTGTTGTGACCSAAGTGCAGGACCCGGCACTTGGTCTTGTTAAACCTCACACAATTGGCCTCGGTGTATCAATCCAGCCTGTTCAGATCCCGCTGCAGAGCCTTCCTACCCTTGATCATTGATAAAGATATTAAACAAGACTGGTCCCAAGACTGAGCCCTGGGGAACACCGCTCCTGACCAGCCGCCAACCGGATTTGACTTCRTTCACCACAAGTCTCTGGGCTTGGTCATCCAGCCAGTTTTTTACCCAGCGAAGGGTACACCCGTCCAAGCCATGAGCCGCCAGCTTCTCTAGGAGAATGCTGTGGGAAACAGTGTCAAAGGCTTTACTAAAGTCCAGGTAGACCACATCCACAGCCTTCCCCTCATCCACTAAGCGGGTCACCTGGTCATAGAAGGAGATCAGGTTGGTCAAGCAGGACCTGCCCTTCATGAACCCATGCCGGCTGGGCCCTACCCCCTGGTTGTCCTGCACCTGCCTTGTGAGCGCCCTCAAGATGAGCTGCTCCATAATCTTCCCTGGTACCGAGGTCAGGCTGACAGGCCTGTAGTTCCCTGGATCATCCTTCCAGCCCTTCTTGTAGATGGGTGTCACATTGGCAAGCCTCCGGTTGTCTGGGACCTCCCCTGTTAACCAGGACTGCTGATAAATGATGGAGAGTGGCTTGGCAAGCTCCTCCGCCAGCTCCCTCAGTACTCTCGGGTGGATTCCAGCTGGCCCCATAGACTTGTGAGTGTCCAGGTGATGTAGCAGGTCATTAACCACTTCCTCTTGGATTATGGGGGATGTATTCTGCTCTCCATCCCTGTCTTCCAGCTCAGGGGGCTGAATACCCTGAGGATCACTGGTCTGACTACTAAAGACTGAGGCAAAGAAGGCATTAAGTACCTCAGCCTTTTCCTCATCCTTGGTGGCAATGTTCCCCGCTGCATCCAATAAAGGATGGAGATTCTCCTTGGCTCTCTTTTTGTTGTTAATATATTTGTAAAATCTTTTTTTGTTATTTCTTACGACAGTGGCTAGATTGAGTTCCAGCTGGGCTTTTGCCTTTCTAATTTTTCTAATTTTCTCTCTGCATGACCTAACGAGATCCCTGTACTCTTCTTGAGTTGCCTACCCCTTCTTCCAAAAGTGGTAGACTCTTCTTTTTTTCCTGAGTCCCAGCAAAAGCTCCCTGTTCAGCCAGGCCGGTCATCTTCCCTGCCAGTTCTTCTCAGGCACATGGGCACAGCCTGCTCCTACGCCTTTAAGACTTCCTCCTTGAAGAATGTCCAGCCTTCCTGGACCCCTTTGCGCTTCAGGACTGTCTCCCAAGAGACTCTCTCAACCAGTGTCCTGAACAGGCCAAAGTCCACCCTCCGGAAGTCCATGGTAGTGGTTTTGCTGACCCCCCTCCTTACTTCACCAATAATCGAGAATTCTATCATTTCATGGTTGCTAAGCCCAAGATGGCCTCTGACCACCACATCTCTCACCAGTCCTTCTCTGTTTGTAAACAGCAGGTCAAGCGAGGCACCTCCCCTGGTAGGTTCACTTACCATCTGTGTCAGAAAGTTATCTATCTTCCACACGCTCCAGGAGCCTCCTAGACTATTTCCTCTCTGTCGTTTTGTATTTCCAGCAGACATTGGGTAAATTGAAGTCCCCCATGAGAACAAGGGCTAGCGATTGTGAGACTTCTGCCAGCTGCTTGTAGAATGCTTCATTTGCTTCTTCATCCTGGTTGGGTGGTCTATAACAGACTCCCAGCAGGATATCTGCCTTGTTGGCCTTCCCCCTCATCCTTACCCATAAGCACTCAACCTGATCATCACAATTTTTGAGCTCTATACAATCAAAACACTCCGTAACATACAGGGCCACCCCACCGTTTCTCCTTCCTTGCCTATCCCTTCTGAAAAGCTTATGGCCATCCATTGCAGCACTCCAGTCATGAGAGTCGTCCCACCAGGTTTCTGTGATGGCGATTAAGTCCTAGCTATCCTGCTGCACAATGGCTTCCAGCTCCTCCTATTTGCTGCCCATGCTGCGTGCATTGGTGTAGATGCACTTGACCTGGGCTATCGATTTCACCCCCAACATTGACATGCCACCCCTAGGCCCATATCTAGTGAGCCTGGTTTTATCCCCTTTGGACCTAGTTTAAAGCCCTCTCGATGAGCCCTGCCAACTCATGGGCGAGAATCCTTTTCCCCCTTTGAGACAGCTGAACTCCATCCGTCGCCAGCAAGCCTGGTGCCATGTAAACCTCCCCACGATCAAAAAAGCCAAAATTCCACCAGTGGCACCAGCATCAGCCTCTGAGCCATGTGTTAATGAGGTGTGTTTTCCTGTTCCTTTCAGTATTCTTCCCTGCCACTGATGGGATTGAGGAGAATACTACCTGTGCTCCTGATACTGCAACCAATAGCCCCAGTGCCCTGAAGTCCCTTTTGATCACTTTGGGACTTCTCTCCGCAACCTCATCACTGCCAACCTGCATAACCAATAGTGGGTAATGGTCAGAGGGCCGCACCAGACCAGGGAGTTTCCTAGTAATGTCCCTAACCCGGGCCTCAGGGAGGCAGCAGACTTCCCTGTGGGATAGGTCTAGTTGGCAGATTGGGCCCTCTATTCCCCTCAGAAGGGAATCGCCTACGACAATTACCCTCCTTTTTTTCTTAGAGGCAGTCATAATGTGCGGGGCTGACTAACTCACCCTAGGCAACCCCCTGGATTGACCTTCATCTACATCCTCATTTGCCTGGCCCGCAAGTTCCAGAGCCCCATATCTGTTGTGTAAGGGCAACTGGGAAGGTGAGGGAGGCTGGGAGGGGATTCGCCTGGAGCCCCGAGTGGGGACCTGTTTCCATTCCCCTCTCATCTCTTAGGTCCTCTTCTGCCAAATATTAAACCTCAGGAGCCTCTTCCTGCCAGTCAGTATGTAATTACTTTCATATTAGTGGGTAATGCATCATCAGAACAACACTTAGAAACATACGGATTTATTGAGTGTGCTTCACTGAACTTTAAAACTTAAATTAGTGATATGCAGATTATCAAAGAAGGAGATATTAACAACTGACTATTTTTAGCAAATGTTAATGCCAGAATATGTATTAAAATTTGTGTAACCCTCTTCTTTAAAATTCACTATGAGGTGTTATTTCAGAAGACAGAAAATGCTGTCCTTCAAAATGCTAAATAGTTTGTGAGATATTCGTTGCTCTTCTGGCAATACTAAGCTGTTAACAAGCATTTATATGTCTGGCAACAAAACATCAAGGGTCAGATTTGTAATAAGGGCTTAAATTATTGCTGTGGCTTTTAGTCACCTAAAAGATATTTTCTATCATTTGTTCATGGCATGACAACAAAACAAAGTAGATTTTGTGCTTGTTGATGTTATCTTGTCCTCCTCACAATATTTATGAAAAATGTATCTTTCATTATTATCCATTTAGACTGGTTTGCTAGCTGCCAAACATTTTGATGCAGCTAAAGAAGAGCATAAAAGCTGCAAGAATATCTGAAGTGCATGGAGTGAAAATTAAGCAGCTACAGCTGTAGTTTGGTTCTATGATTACAGTATTTACTGACGTAACTGTCAGGACTAAAGGACAAAGGAAGAAAAAATCCTTATGCATACATTCATATTTAAGTTTAACCTTCAGTTTCATGGTAAATATTTTTTCCATAATCAGCAGAATAAGCAAACTTCAGTTTCCAGAAAATTTGTGTTTTATAATTAGACTCCTTAGTTTTTAAAAAGGTGTGAACTGCAATTGAAACTGCTCTGGTAGCTGGGGAAAAGATTCCTTTAGAAATGTCCATCTCCCCTGTGGCTGTCCAGTGTTTATGCCTAATGAGCATATGCCAACCTGGTTCACTTAGAGGAGACATTTAGTCTTAGTGTTCTGCCCAGGTTCCTCTCTTCACATCAGTTGTAGGAAAGTTTAGTGCATTACCCAACCTTCTACCAAATTTGGTCAGAAACATTCCAACCAAAAAGCCATTTGGCAAGGGGAGATGGAACAGATTGCATACGCATGTACACACAATGTGATGATACAAATCACATTTCACTAGCAAAACCAACCTATAAAAGCACGATCCAGATTTCTAGAGCTATCCGTTCAATTCATACTGGTTAGGCAGAGAGAAAGGGTGGAGTTGTGACCATGAACTGAGCAGACAAACTTGTCTTTCCTCAGTCAGTAGCTGGATCTTACATTAGACGTTTTTCTGTTTTTCCAATGTAAAAACATATTTTGATTTTGGGAATTATGGCAAGACATGGTAGGACCTTCATGACGATTCTTCACTAGCTACTCTGGTACTCTAACAAAAATGTTGTGATAGCACAGCATCAGTGAGCCAAAAATAACTCCTTGAGAAGCTCTACCTCACCTGTGTTATGCTAAATGAAGCTCATATTCAGGTGAGAACAGGACCTTTTATTTATGGATTTAACCAGGGAGATATGGAAATCTTTTTGGTACTATGGCTGATCACACGTATGATTGCAGGCATCAAAAGCTCAATCCAGTGCAAAAAATGCCTAGGATAGAAGCCTGACTGTAAGCTTTAATGTTCTTAATGTTCTTTGTTTTCTAGATATATTGACTAATTTATCATATGGTGTAAACTGCAGAATGGGTCATTCACTATTGCAGTTTCCTTAGCTTACTTGATATTGTAGGTGTAAAGAAGGGAGAAAACAGACAACATAATACGTTTGGAAATTACTATCCTATACAAAACAGTTATTTTTCAAGCTCTGTTTGAAAGCCTGGAAGGAGGCTGCAGTCCGCATGCTATCCTAACAAAATTCATCAAAATAAATTAGCTGGCCTCTAACAAGTTCTACAGTATGACCATGAACCACAGGCACTGATTTCTTACTCACTTCCAAACCCAGCAACTAACATCATTAGAGACTAAGCTGCAGCAAAAGTTGTTACTCTCCTTCGGTTATAGTCTTCCATTGTTAATGCAGCTACAAACCCAGTGAAACTAAACTTCTTTGAACAGAACAGATTGGTACAGATGTGAGACCATACCATACAGCAGTTCTTTTGTTTCAAAAGAGGGTTGGTTTCTTCATAATTAATAGAACTCATTTAGAAAGTGGAATATTTTCAAAGAAAATGGATACTTAGATTAGAAAAGAATGCTAAGCTTGAAATGAAGAACGTTTCTTCCCATCTAATAAATGTTTCTCTTTTATTAGTAGTAGTATTCTGTACAGGCCATCTGGAGCTGAACATACCTTCTCATGCCAGCTTCCAAGATATTAAATGAAAAGTAGTTACTGCAATTTTCATATTCAAAAAGATGCTGCCTTAATGTAAAATTAGCATTTTTTGAATAAAAAGCTTATGCTTGAAAATACACCTAAAGTACCTTAAAGACAATTCTACCATGTTCTACAATGAAAGATTTATTCAACTGTCAAAGGAAAACAGACTTATCTAAGATAAATCTAATACAAGGCCACCCTGATATCAGGAAGAAGAAACTCTTTAAGTTCTCTATGTACTATGAATATCAACTAAATATTCAGGCAATTTAGGTACTTTATTTCAGATAGATTTGAATTTTGTGGTATATTTCTACACTTTAGATGGCCTGAACTAGACACTTTTACTAAAATATTTTCTAGAGATTTTTGTTGTGCTATGCTCATTAATTTTATGCTCAGTATCACCTATACCACCCATAAAGCTCAACAAATGCTTTGCAACTACATGTTAGAATACTGATTAGCACGCTATTTCATAAACATAATATTTGGGATTCAATGACCTTTTGAATTTTTGATTCATACAGCTGATTCCTGATTTTTCCATTGCTGTGATTTTATTGATATTTCAATATAATTTAAGGAGTGTTCCTCCTTTTTTTTTTTTTTTGAAAAGCATTATCTCTAAACTATTCCGTGTATATACTTCTCTATTGATCCTGTTACCAGTTACAAGCTGAAAGCATTATCCAAGCTCTAACACATGACAGATAATAGATGAGAAGAATGACCTTCTCATTTGGCTTATTCACTTTGAGGACATTCAGAATTCATCAAACAACATACTCTGCTGATGGGACTTAATAGTCTTTGCTTTTTCTTACTGTTTCTAATCCTATGAAAAAAATCCCAAACCCTAACAAATCCTAACCAGAAAATATTTTACTCAGCTGCCAATACATCAAAACCAACCAATCCACATGCTTCTCTCCTACCCCCTGCCCAAGCCAAAAGAATAACAGCTTTGCTGCTGTTTCTCCTTTATATGCTTAAGGCCACCTGGTTTCTAATCAGTAGTAGAAGATAACTGCTTTATAATCATCACCTTACTAGCCGCAAATTGCGGGAAATTTCTGTCTCACATTTAGTTTATTCATCAGCTTCTCTCATTAGCGACGTGTGTGAATTTAACTATTTCCTTGAAAAAGTTAATCTTTCAAATTACGCACCACTTTTTCACTTTGTGTATGAGCTAGTATTGCAGTAAAAGGGAAACTTGTTACTTGCAAGAAATAACATTAAACTGTTAGCTGAACATACCTGCATTTTTTGTCTGATGAAAATGACTCTTAATAGGGGTGAATATGTAATTTCAGGTAAATGCTAAATATTGCCTGCCCAGGTTATGGCATTTTGTTGCTAGATCCAACATTGGTACTACAGTGTGTACACGTGAGGCGTCTGGCACTAGAACAGAGTTTAGAAATGTTGTGTTTTAACCCCAGCTGGCAACTAAGCACCACACAGCTGCTTGCTCACTCCCCACCGGTGGGATGGGGGAGAGAACTGGAAGAGTAAAAGTGAGAAAACTCGTGGGTTGAGATAAAGACAGTTTAATAGGTAAAGCCAAAGCCATTTGAGGGTAAGGGCACTCAGACAGGGAGGGAGGGAGTCCTGAATCTGAGTCCCAGGGTTATTTCTGTGGATTTTTTAACAGATGGTCATTTACTTAAGATAAGTAACAGGCAAAATACTCTGGGATTACAACCCAGGACTGCCTGTTTCTAAGTGAGTACCCTAAATGTTAGCTACACCAGCAATATTCCTTGTAAAATGCCAACTCTTTCTGGCCCATGAGATCCACAGCTTTCTGACCTCTTCCCTCCCTATTTCCACACAGCAGCTGCTATTGTTTTCTATCGCTGGGTGATTTTCTCTGGAAAAATATATGTTTATGCTGACTTAAACATAGAAACTGTTTCCTGAGTTAACATGGTAACCGCCTGACTGATCTAACTTTGAAGTTATGCAGTTTTGAGTAGGAGGTTGGGCTAGATGGCCTCTAGAGGTCTCTTCCACACTACATTTTTGTATGGTTCTAAGGTTACATAAAAGAGAGACTGTGACTCCTTTCATGTCTGTTTTAAGGCAGCTCTAACTGCATGTGTGAAAGGTTTTATTTCAGGCTGTGCATGCCAAGTGGATCAGAGGACTCTGCCAGTTCTCTGGATCTCAGTGGGTCTTGACAAGGATGAAGCAGAGGCTTGACTTCTTGCAGTTCATGGTGGGACAGTTCTGGTGGGTGTCAAAATTGTTGGTTTTAACTGAGCAACCTACCAAGTTTAGAAACTTCCAAGGTCAATCCACCATGAAGTTGGAGTTTGGGAGTTTAGAGCTCTAGTCTAGAGAAATGAGGTTCGCCTAAGTGCTGCCTACACCTTGGTTTTGATCAGTTTTATTTGCTTTGTAGGACATTAGTTCTTAGACCCTCAACATATTAATCAAATTCATTATTTTCAGAGCAAACTACAATGCAGTATGAAAGCCTGTGTCTGCCTATTTCCCCCCAAATATTAGCATCAAAAGAAGAATGTTGCTTTGGAAAACGATCTAGTATTAAAAAAAGTCATATTCTCCATTCCATGTTAGCATCATGGAACAGATCACTGAGTATTTGGTTCAAGGCAGTTACAACAAAGAGATCACACAAAACATTCATTACTCAAAATTGTAATTCATAGAAGATACTGGATACTTTTTCCCAACTCAGCAAAATCAGGCAATCCCTTTCTCAGAAAAGTAGATCTTGGGGGAAGGACATGGATTAATTAAGGATGCATCCAGGTTGCATGCTTCAAAGCAGTTGGGCTTCCTGACAGCTCCATTTCTACCATATGGTGTGAAATCTTCTGAAAACACTGCAGCAGTTCAGATGCCTTAGCCTATTCAGTTGTCACAAAGAGAAGAGTCTCTATTGGAAACAATCACCATCAAGGAATGTTTTATCTTTCACAATTGCTGTGAATTTGCAATTATATTGGCCATTTTATTACTTGACGCAATAGCAAGTAATTCCAATGAAAAGGCTATGTTTTATTCTGAAATTGATCAAAACAGTGGGCTT
Source organism: Oceanodroma leucorhoa (assembly GCA_030449065.1). Lineage (NCBI taxonomy): Eukaryota > Metazoa > Chordata > Aves > Procellariiformes > Oceanodroma > Oceanodroma leucorhoa. Next base: position 8,322,615 of record JASVER010000003.1, read on the forward strand.
TATTTTCTGCTTCCATGCACTTTGTATAGCTACTTGCTCTGGTGCAAAAGAGCCTACTCTCCAGTTTTGGTGACATCTTTGCACAGGTATAAATGACTACCCTGAGACTGGAGTATTTTTATTGGTTTTTCCATCACCATGATGTTTGCTACTTTTCTTCTTTTCATGATAATGAAATTACACACATTTATACTATTTCTATAATTACATCTATAGGAATTACGAAGCCTAATTATATAATGATAATAAAAGATGACATTTTATTGCATGAGGGTGCTAAGTATGTTTATAAACAAAGGGAATAATTCCTATATAAGCTATGTCAATTGATCACTGAGAACAGCAAATAATAGAAAAAAGAAGATTCTCACTTCAGCAGATGATACCAATAATTTAAACTTTCCATACAGTAACTAGGGAATGTTGGCTCTACTTACCCCCCAATTTCATTATTATATGTATGTCTTGCTATGTAACTGGAAGACATATCAAAATTGTTTCCCCATAATTCAGAATTTTCTGCTTTATTCCAGCTTGTGTTCCAAAATGAACAGCCTTGAAATGTTGTTTGTATGTGCTATTGCATGATGTTGTAAACAGCGCAGTGTGTCAGCCGAATCAGACTCCTAAAAATGTATAGCTCAATAATTTGGTGTATTTTTAGGTCCTATATTGCCCCTCTCTGTCCTAGATGCTGCTAGTCGTCTTTTAGCCTGAAAACCTGAAGGTCAGTTTGAAGTCATGATCATATAATAGTTCTTTTTATATCAACAGCTGAGACTGGCCTTGGGGGATATTGTTACTTATTTCTTAATCTTTTGGGGTTGACAGAATAGAGTCTGGCCAGATTACAAAAACATGCAGTGAAACTACAAGATCTATCACTTCACACTTGACCCCCTCTTCACGGAGAGCTCCACTTTCAGAAGAGCTGTGGGTTTTCAGGATGTCTGCAAATCGGATTACAATCTTCCAATCATCAACCGTGTAGCCCGGCAAGGCATATATTTATCGGTTTTATTTTTATTTTATATAATTTTATTTGTTTTATATAATTTTATTTATATTTTATCATTTTTCTGCTCAAAACCAAAAGAGAAGCATACCAGAAATGCAAAAGTGGACGAATATCTGTTGAGAACTGTAAGGGCATTGCCAGGGCTTGAAGAGATGCAGTTAGAAAAGCAAAAGCTCAGTTCGAATTGAAATTGGCCAGAGATGTCAAAAACTACAAGAAAGGATTCTTCAGGTAAGTAAACAACAAGCAGAAACAGAAGGAAAATATTGGCCTACTCTTAAACAGGAGAGGTGAACTAGTCACCAACAACGCTGAAAAGGCAGAGGTTCTCAACACTTTCTTCACCTCTGTCTTAACCAACTGTTGGGCCCCAGGCCTTGGGAACAAAAATTCAGGTTGATGCAAACACAGACCCACCATCAGTGAAAGAAGAGGTGGTATGTGAACTATTGCAGGAGCTTGACCCCTACAAATTGATGGGCCCTGACAATATCCACCCAAGGGTGATAAAAGAGCTGGCTGATGTCGTTGAAAGGCCGCTCTCCATAATCTTTGAGAAGTTGTGGAGATCAGGGGATGTCCCAGAAGGCTGGAAAAAGGCTAATGTCACTTCCGTCTACAAGAAGGGCTTAAAGGAGGATCTAGGAAATTATAGGCCCATCAGTCTTACTTCAGTCCCTGGGAAAGTTATGGAATGAATCTTCCTGGGGGCTATCACAAGTAAATGAAGCATGTGAYTGGGAAAAGCCAGCACAGATTCACCAATGGCAAGTCATGCTTAACAAAGCTGATCGCCTTCTATGACAAAGTAACCTGCTTTGTTGATGTGGGATGAGCAGTGGATTTCTCCAAGGCTTTTGATACGGTTTCCCACAGACTCCTCCTAGAGAAACTGATGCATTATGGTCTAGACAAGTGGTCTGTGCGGTGGGTGGGGAACTGGCTGACAGGCCACACCTAGAGGGTGGTGGTAAATAGCTCCTTTTCAAACTGGCAACCTGTCACAAGTGGGGTCCCCCAGGGATCAATATTGGGCCCAATGCTGTTGAATATCTTCATAAGTGATCTGGATGATGGGATCAAGTGTACCCTGATGAAGTTTGCTGATGATACCAAACTGAGTGGGGAAGTGGACACTTCGAAATGGAGAGCCACCCTGTAGGAAGACCTGGATAGGCTGGAAGAGTGGGCTAACAAGAACCTTATGAAGTTCAACAGAGACAAATGTAAGGTCTTGCACCTGGCAAAACATAATCCAGGAGTGCAGCACAGGCTGGGATCTACCCGGCTGGGGAGCAGCTCTGTAGAAAGGGACCTGGGTGTCCTGGTGGACAACAAGCTCAATATGAGTGAACAGTGTACTGCTACGGCAAAGAAAGCCAACAGGATGCTGGGCTGCATCAACAAGGGCGTCACCAGCAGAGATAAAGAAGCCATTATCCCACTCTACTCAGCGCTTGTCAGGCCACACCGGATGATGAAACTGTTTTGAAAAGTATTATTTACAAAAAGCTTAAAGATCATAGAGTTTTACCTTCCTGTAAGTCTGTTATTGAGACTAATCATAAACAACAGATACATATTGGGTCTTTCAACCACATGCTATATCTCAATAGACTGATGAATTTCAAGGGGATCAGTAATCTCTGAACATTAATGATCAGGGGCCACAAAACAGTTTTTCTTAACGCAATAAAGACATCAGTAATTTTTAAGTTTGTTAGCTGGGCTTTGTTGTTTGTTGCCAGTGTTAATCTATGGGTATTCAGGAATTCTCTCTTTGAAAATAAGCATAGGTGCTGACTATTCTAATCTTCATGCTGCTCTGAGTCTGTTCACAACAGAGTTCATAGCTTTATAGCCATACATCAGTGGGAACTGGATGTGTAAGAAGATTTAAAATAAATCAGTATTTAAACAAAAGATAAAATCACTGTTGTGTCTCTACATGTTGTAATTTTAAGGCCAGAAGTCCCCTTTATGAATTCATAAAAAATGTTAAGGGACAGATGTAAAATTTTTTCCTCACTGCTTTCTTTAATAAAAGTCTACTTCTTGTGCCTCTGGGAAGACTTGTCTCTTTCTAACAATCAGTGTCAGGACCCCAATTGAACCTGTCAGTGCAAAAGAGTGCAGAAATTGGACTGTCCCCCTGAATAGACTGTCAAAAAAAATGAATAATGAATAAAAGTAAGTTGAGACTCTTCTAGAAGAAATTATAATGTAAAACATTAAAAAAAMCCCTTTTTAGTAAGGTGGAATGGAAACGTAAATTTAATTTTAGTGACAAATATCTACACTGGGATATGATGATGCCAATTTTTCAATAAGGACTATCTGGCAGCTACTACTGGGCTATTCCTCTCAGCAAAAGTCAATGTTATGCAGAAACAGGCATCCAGAAGATGTTATGCTACTCTGCAATACACAAGGAGTTTTGGTCAGCAAAGACTCAGGTGAAAGGCCAAGAGATTGGGGTATCTACTTATTCAGGACCATCACATGTGCTTCACTGCAAGTTATATCTTAAGGCAATAGTCATGTCTACATAATGTCTTGAACGCTCCTGTTACGTAGTAAGACAATATTTTAAGGGTCTTTGCAGTAGAATTTATAACATAGCTCTTTTTGAAGAGATTAATTTATTTGTATTACTTAAAAGGTAAGATGTTGAGGATTTTATTTATTTATTTGTTTATTTATTTATTAAATTCTGAAGTGGAATGCCATTTTCTCCACCTGCATTTCAAAGTTCATATTTTTCACTCAGATATCAACCACTGTCCCACAATATCTTCTGTTTCTTCCGAAATTATTTTCTAAACTTTTTTCTCCCATCTGCTCCTAATTTATTCCACTAAAATCTTACTGCTATAACATCTCACTCCTCTTTAAATGCTTTCTGAAAGTATATCACTTCCTCTAAACACAACGTCTGTGACTCTTTTATTTATTTTATTCATTATTGGTCCTCTACCTTGTGAAGGTAGCGATGTGCCATCCCCTCCTTTTTCACTGTCTTCACTACYTGAATTACTTCTGCAGCTTGTGGATATGATAGAAGTCATACAGCTGTTATCTCTGGAAAGAAGAACTTGTTCTGGTATCCTGTGATGCTGATACTTGGTTTGATATTATTGATGCATGAGAGAGAATCCAGAGTGCAGTGATCCAATTGTGAGGCTCACTGATACCTTGGTGTGGTGCACGCCAGAGTCCATGTCTCTATATTTTGAGTTGCACAGTGACAGGAGCCACAGTAGTGGAAATGTCAGGTTATAGGAGCAGGACCAAATTTCTCAGCAAAGCTGAGGAAAGGAAAGGGAGAGAGATACACAATGACGAGTACGAAGAGAGAAATGGATGAATGTTTGAATGGTGCAATATGTGACTGGAAGTGGCCTTCCATGTCACCAAGTCCTGCAATCCCAGAAAAGCACATTGTGTTATCTATCCCTTTACTACATTTCTCAGGCTCTGTCTAAAGACATCTGGAATTCCTGCCCTAACTTCTTTTATTAGAAGAGTATTTCAGAATGTCACTACTCTGATTAAGGGTGACCTTTTAACTTACCATGGCCATTTTATACTCATTTGCTCTTTTAATGATATTGTCCCACAGATTAAATAGGTCATATTGTCCTCTGTACATTTTTGATGCTGTTTCACAAATTTACATATCAGAGGACTGTGCCAGCATGAGCAAATCCTAATTATCTCATCTGACGTTTCTGCCAAATTCTATTCTCAACACTGTGCTCAAACCTTCCAAAACCACTTTTCCACTGTTCTGCAGATACAAAATGGATCTATGGGCCTATGACAAGTTTTACAAAGAGATTTAGATTTTAAAGATACAGGCAGACATGCAGTGGAACCTTCAAAGTGCTGACTCTTATAAAACATATCAAAATCACTGGGGATTAGAAACATAAACAGGACTAAAACTAACCACTTTCATCTTCTAAATGTCTATTTCTAATCTATTTCATGAACAACTGGCTAACTAGATCTTTGACTATTGAATTCAGTAGACCTACATTTATGTATATCTCCTAGGAGTTTCTCCCTGTATCTAATCCTAAAGTTTGGGCTGCAGCAGCAACTAAAAACATTGACCACTGAATATAATAAGAGAGAAAGGAACAGCTGTGGGGAATTCTTTCCAATTGTGATGAATGGTATATTATCAAAGTTTGCTACACAAATGGTACTCTGCACATTGGTTGAGATATAGTTCTAGAAAAGGACATAAACCAATGTCAAATTAAATTGGAAATCTTTTGTGAAGTGTAAAGATTTTGTAAAGCATTTCAAATTTAATTTTGAATTTAGTTAGTGTTAAAGTTCCTGGAAGGTTTACCTGATCCAAGCCATTTCTATGGGACCTTTTCATAATATCTGTTATTCAGAGAATAAACAGATTTTTTAAAATTTATTTTTTTTCCCTGTAACAGTGTCATTAGTACATAGAAATTTGGCACTCTAACTAATTAGCCAGTCAGAATTTTGAAAAAAACAGCCAACCTTATGTATGCTTACATAACTTATAAAAATTAGTCTTTTTAATGTAACTTGACTTTTTGCCATATTATCTGTGGAAAGATTTCTATGTATAACTACTGTGAATAATTTAAAACATATCAAAATGGATCCGTAAGAGACTAAATCTTTCACAACTGACCAGGGAAGAAAGTACAATGGTTGAAGATTCAAGTTAGCTCTCGAAGACAAAATGTATGAAAGATAAAAATCCAATTACTTTTTAGGTACTAACTGATTTCAAGATAGAACTGATAGAACTTTTATCTCTATTTCTCTAGGAGGGTGTACAATACATTCCTTTTTATATCCGTCAAAGGGAGTAGGAGCATGGAAAATATCTGGCATAGTACAAATGTAGAGAAGACACAGTCTGGTCTATGGAAGGCAGGTCAGCAGTAAGTCAAAAGCTACTCTTGGCAAGATCTTCCTTATGGAATCTCTACCTGCATTCTAATACAAAGCACTTCTAACCTCTTTCAGTCTGTCAGTGGATGGGCATTTAAGGGTGAACCCTCTGCTTACTGAGACTAAAAAAGTTATTTGGGATACTATCATGTCTTAATATTTTTTTTCAGTATGTTGCACATTGGTAGCCTGTCCTTGTCGATCTCCATATGACTCTACAACACAAATGTAATATTGATACTGAATTTAGCTGAAAAGTTCTGCTGCCTTCAGAGGACACTGTATCTGTCTTAAAGTGAAGAAATATGCTATCTTGAATTGTTTTCAGTTTTGTTTCAATTGTATGCCTCATTCCCAAGTATGACAGAATATATCATACATCCAGTCCAAAGGTATCTGCTTTTCATTTTGACAGCCTTTTGATGTACACATATGGAAAAGATACCCACAGGAAACAGCATTATGAAAAGCCAAAGAACTGGAAAAGAAATTACAAGATGTAACTATGATACCTATACCAGTGGCACAATTACCTACCATTTGTTATTATGTTGTGCCTTGCACTAATCAAGAATTCATAAAGCTGAGAAAAAGAAAAAAGAATGAAACTAACATTTATGACTGACAGGAATCACTGAAATTAGTGGACTTATTTGGTGCACTTGGTACATACTACAGCTTTTTTCCATTGAAAAATAGAGTCCTGAAAAGTTTTGGTTGTTAGCAGTATCATCTAATGTTGCAAACTACCTCATGCGCAACTGAATTGGAGGTAAAGTAAGTAATGGCTCAAACCCTTCAAATTGTCTTGGAGATATCCAAAACATTCATGAAAAGAGTAACGATCTATTGAATACACTGATAATTGGCTCCACAAAACTGAAAAGGAACTAAAATAATGGGTATTACCTTACCTGGGTAACCTTCTCTGTTACATTGTGCGTTCGGTCTTTCACCTTAGGTGCAATAATTGCTTTCTCTGAAGAAGGAGGAGATGAAGATTTTTTTTCACTTTTGATATCTGAGAAGTTCAGTGTGAGTTGAGGAATTTTGTTGATTGTACTGTATTTGTTGAGATTTGAATCCGATGTGGATCCCAACAGACTTGACTTGATATGATTAAAAGGCCCTGAAAAATCAGAACACATATTTAGTACTTGACAAGTGCAGAGCAATAAGTTATCATTAATGTGCAAGTGGGATATGTTAAAAGTGTAGTTAAAAATTATTTTTCACTATACTACTTGTTAATAGTAAAAATTATCTACATTCTAAAAGATAACTCTATTGCTAATAAGAATCAAATTCAGTATTGGATGTAAAAATGAAATTTCCTTTACATACAGYCCCCAATATGTTTTATAAAATCAATGGATTGCAAAGTACATAATGCATCCATCCTTACTTGTTATCATGTTACTGGGTATGCTGGTATGCTCCATTATAATGCTGGCTGAATATAAAGACTATATTCTCATTTGTTTATAAAAGCAGAAATAGGACATGTGATTATATAAAAGTGTCTGAATGGGCAAAGGCTCTATTAACACATCCGTACTGTTGCTCATGCTTACATGATAGTTCAAAAATGCCTTTTGGTAAACTGGAAAATTGAGTAGACCCTTGCTCTACCTCTGTTGCCTTATCAAGTAACTGCATACTTAATCAATGGAAATATTAACCTAACACTGTCCTAAGAGCCTTTAATTTTGAAGTATCACAAGCTCACAAAATGTATTTCTTCAATTGTCATTACCAACAAAACATTGAAAACAATACCCATATATAGAATATTAATGGAGTGTTTAATATACACTTAAACATACTACTTTACTGCATCATGATAGATAAAAAATACAAAGCTTGTATACTTCATGAGGTACATATTGATTATAATTATTCTTTTCAATATTGGACAGAGCTCTTTGTACAAGAAGAAAGCAATATAACTGATCAGTATACTTATTTTGTACTGTCATCATAAAGTTGGTCCAGAAGCCAAAAACATTAATAGTAGGGAAAACTTGCTTTTGAGAATAATACTGGAAGAAAGAATCATAAAGATGTTTAGACAGTGAGAGCTAGGTCCAGTTATGGATTTAAGAAAAAATCCAGGTCTTGCAGTTYGACTTTCAAATTCAGTAGACCTACTGAATGTATCTGAACTGTGGGATCGAAGGGTGTTTCTCAGATCCACTTCATCTAATTCTATTACAGGCAATAATGTGATGTTTTTTTCTTCTACTGTTTTTTGGGKTTTTTTTTGTCTTCCTGGGAGGGAAACAAGAACAGGTGCTATGATTCAGGAACAGCCAATGGGTCAGGATTATGCCTATGAGGTAAATTGCAGAGTCAACAGTGGAACAGCTGGACTGTATTTGCAATGTGTGAATGAGTGAAATTCAAAGTAACCAGCTGCCTAGAGATAGCTGTGGGGAAATGCTTCAGGCACTGCTGAATTCTACTTTTTTTTTTTTTTTTTGGGTAAAATTCTTTAAGTGAGGGCTGGTCTTCCCTCACACCTGTCTTAGAATGCTTGCTGAAGAACCAGATTTTTAATTTGCTTTCTTAGCTTTCTACCTCCTAAATTCACGCTAATTGTATGTTAATCCGGGCCGGAGATAGAAATCCTCTGCTACTCCATTTCAAATTGTGTCACTGTGCAGAAAGGAATTCAAGATGATAAGGGAGGGCACAATGCTCTAGACTAACAGTTCAGGTGCTCCCCTGGGAGAGATCAATCTGGTGGTTCTGCTCTCGAGACTTTCTGTATTTTGTCCAACGATCATTTGATGTAAGATAAGCAAAAATTTGTGGGTGAGTGCTCTAACCACTAAACTACAAAATCAGTCCTTCTTTTTCTCCATGGACCAATGAAGCTAGTATATTCTTTCTGGAACAGCTTCACTGGAAAAAGGAAGAAAGCACTACCTTTCTCCCAGAAGGAATGCTAAAAAGCCTGGTACTGAAGACACTACCAAGGAATTGGAATATTGTGCTTGAACACCTTTTGGCCCAGGTAGGACCTAAATCTATCTTTCACATCATCTACATGAATCTGTTAAAAAGTGGTCTTCAAAATAAATCAGGGCTCCCAATCTCCTCACAAAACAGTGAAGTGGCTAATCTGGCTGGCGTGTGCTATGTATGTATTGTCACACTGCAGTTGTTCTGTTCTACTTCCCTATGTAGCAAGTAACAGGTTTTGAATATTGAGTAGGCTTAGACATGAGCGGGCTATCAAGTTGGGGCCATTTGTCAGATGAACAACATTCTTGATACCTAAGGAACTCAAAGGTAAGAGGAAACTAAGGGAGCTTAGGCACATCCATGATTAGATAGTAGGTAAGATTTTTTTTTTACATCAACTTTATAGATGCTTAAATTGCACTGAAGATCCACTTTCTGGGATTTAAATTTTTTATTGTTTCTATTCTAAAGGAAGTTATGCTATTCTTCGCTACCTAAGACTCATACCCTAGAGTGTGATATTAGACTTAAGTTAATTGCACATGAGAATAAAACCTTACTTTTTTAATCCACCTTCTTTTGCTTTAGAAAGTGGTGAAAGGTATGTATGTACCTCATTGATAATGGTAATTAGTTGAAAGACATTACTAGTTTAAGTGAGCTGATACTTGACAGCTAGTGGACCTTTGCTATACTCTCATAGCAGGAAGCAGAAAGAGGGCCATAACAAATCACAATCACTAATTGGCACCCTGATTGACAGTTTCAGCAGAGTGGCCAAGAATTGAATAAGCAGGGAGAATGACATGCTTCTGCCTGTCCTACAAAGGAGATTCTTTAAGGTTGAGTTTGAGCTCCCCATTTTTATCGTAGGATTCCATTGCCCCTGCTTACACAATGCACTGAGAAATTATTTCACTCTCCTGAGCTGTCAATCCATCATGTTTCACCAGCAGTAAATACTGTAATAAAAAAAAAGTTGTTTTACAGTACAGAGACTGCAATTTTTCCCCAAGATTTTGCCAACATACACACAAAGCAAATGCAATGATTTCTTAGTCCATGAGTCGCTTTACAGAATCGAGGTCATGCACTGCATGCAGTTTAGAGAGAAGACTTTACCAGGTACACACACTTTTTGCATCATGCATGAAGTCACAAACCAGTTTTCAACATAGCTACAAAGATTGCAATTAAACTGAACACTTTAGTAATTGCTTTCTAGAAATTGAGGAAGCCACTTAAGAATTATGTTCAAATTGCTTCTACAAGATGTAGCTCAGTGCTGGTGAATAGAAACAATTTTGTAACTGTACTAAATATTATTTAGACATGAAATTGGCAATGAAATTCATGCATGCACATTTTAAAACTACAGGAAGCTTGAAACCATACCCCCTGCCATCCAGGAACGTGAAACTGGTTTTAAGGAGACAAAAGAGGAATAAGTGAAGATACTTCCACAAGGCTCCTGATTACCAATTATTTTATTTTTGAGACAGTTAACTGAAAACTAAGCACCTTATAACAAAAGATTGTTTGTTAGTGGCCCCACCCGATTATACATCCTTTCACAGGTGAAACTCCTGGTAGCTTCAACAGAAGTTTTGCCTGCTTAAGGACAACAGCACTGAGTTAAATAACTTCTTCTATCTCCCTTCCTTCCTTTTTTGAATTAATAGATAATTAAGTCAAATAACCTTTTAACTATGCCTTCACTTTTTCCAGGGATTGGTAGTTAGTTACGGGAATAACTAAGTGTTTAACAAATATAATTTAAGTAATGCACCTGGCCCTAGAGGGGTCAGCATGAGAATGTTGCATTTGAACATTTCATACAGCAGGCAGAGTAACATGCCAAAAAGTGTGGCTGTTTGAAACACTGGAAGGTACAGTCTAGATGTATACTTTACCTTTGACATTGCGACCATTGTCTGGTTTTCAGCACAATAAACGTGAAGAAAAAGAGAGAAAAAAGACAACTAAAATCTACATCAGAAAAAGTAGAAAATATTGCTTCAAAATACATATGTGGTTTGAATTGAAATATTTTTGCACCTCCTTGATTATGTAGACTTTTAGTCAAGATGAAGTCACTTTGACAATTAAGAGATAATCTGTAAAACGGTTTGGAGCAGATTAGCAGGTAGTAGGCTCTAGCTAACTTGCCTTAACTGTAACATGACAAAATTGTTTCTCCACAAGTCCGGTGCTGGGTTGGAGGTCAAAAGTGCTAACCCACAAAGTGGTAATTAGTTACACATAATTAAGTGAGGCTGAGGCACCCACAGCTGTGGGCAGTGGTGAAGGCTGCCTGGCTACGTGGGGTGTGGAGCTGTGCAGGTGACCCTGCACAGACCCCCAGGCCCCGCACCTGCCCAGGACTCACAGGAGGAAAAGTTTTTACCATGGCAGCAAGCTGAGCAGTGCCTTTCTGAGTAAATACTGGAGAAAGGCTGAGGAGAAAGATTCACCTTAAACCTTTCTTCAGCTCTTAGGTGCCTTTCCACAAGGTAACAGTGGCGAAGCTCTGTCCTCACAGGCACACCCAGCCCTGAATCCTCTCATGAGATCAAACCTCTTTAGGGAGAATATTATTATTGTTGTTGTTTTTCTTGTTATTATTATTATTATTATGTATTATTATTTTAACGAAGCCACACAGGTGGATGGGTAGATGCYACCCCTATTCATGGGTGTACATGACCCACAGGCCGCCCCTCCCTTCGCGTCATGCCCCTGCCCGGCTGCGGCAGCTCTGGGGGGTGTGAGGGTGGACGAGGGCCCCGGGGGCTGGCAGGGAGCGAGGGGCCAGGCGCAGGATGCGGCCCTGCCCCTGGGTGCTGCCAGCCACCGCGACCAGCTTACCAGCTTTCAAAGGTGCGTTGGGCTCAAGCTGATATTTGCCTGCATTTGTCCCCCGCTGACAGGCCGCCTCTGGGGGCCRAGGTGGCTGTGCCCCCGTCTGCCCCAGCAGCAGCCCTGACCCTGCAGAGGGCCTGCGTCAGCCCCGCTCTGGAGAAAGGCTGTTGCCTTCTCCTGTGAGGGAATCGGAGGTGACCTTGGGCCTTGTCTGTGGCATCATGTCACACCTGCTGCCTCTCTGGCTTTTCCTCACCTTCCCGAGCACTGGGAAGCACGGGACATCGAGCTGCGCCCTCTGGACCACGGGTGTGGGAGGGTGTTTAGTTTCTCTCAGCCTGATGCCTTTCTATGCCAGGCGTCTGTAGCAGTAATGCAGATTTTGTAGGCTGAGTTAGGCTCAAAAGCCTGCTGTTTTTTCAGAAGACTGCAGAGATGTTACCGAGGTCAGTTTCTGAGGACAATAAAATTCCCAAAGAGTCCCTGTGAACCTGTACCCGCCTGCAAAATCTGGATTGCTGGCGTTTCAGGTGAGAAGGGCTTGGCTGGGGTTTGGGCAGTGGGTGGAAGACACAGTTCCTGCCCTGCTGCTTTTGCTGTCAAATAGGCAAATTCAGAATGGAATTCAATCGGGTAAACTCAAATGAATTTAAAATCCTAAATTGTCATTTTTACTGTAATACCTTTCAGTATATAATGGCCACAGCTGTGATAATTTTAAAGTGATAGGCAACTAGGCTACCTAAATTAATTTGACACATGAAATAATTTATATTCTCAATCTTCCAAAAAAAAAAATTTTGACCATGGGTGAATTACTGTAATTAGTACTGAACTAAATAATCCTATTCTCTTCTGTCAGAATTCTGATATGCCGATTCAATTAATATTATTTGAATTGGAAKAGGTGGAAAAAAATTAAATCTGAATCCTGAGTTGCATTTTCAGAGTAGTAGTTTTCAGTGGATTCAGGAGAATTAAGAATTATTAGGATCAATAAACAAAATAAAAATGGAATGGGAATTATATTAAACCTTATGCTTCCTTGGGCAATACATTTTGCAACATCAAAGGCCCCATAATTTAGCCCGTTGGGACTGTACTTTATTTTTACTTAGGGCTTTACATTCTCCAGTACAGTATCTACAGGTTCTGCTCAGAATCTGAGTCCAGAGAAGATGATTTAGGCTGAATCCTGGTTGCCTAACTTGCATGGATAATTCTATAGCAACAATAGGGTTTTATGGCTCACTGTTCAGTAAGGCAAGCAGGACTTGCTGGCTAAATTTAAACATCTTTTCAGCATAAGGTGTCAAATTCTAATATGCTTGGAAGCAGATGGCATCAAGGATGCTTACTAATTCTAATGCAATTCTGAGAGCCATCCTCTGTTCTGCTGTATGTTTTTAGAATGTGTATGTATGACCTAAACTTAGGGCCAGATTCTCTACTATTTTGTAGCTTATGCAGAGTGAAATCAGAGTGGCAGTGTTTTATCTATTTACACTGTAAATGATCACATCACGTGAGAGGCCATAGGAATTCAAATGGATTATTGACTCCTTATAGTAAAACTTATTTTCCTTAGTATTTAACATTTGAAAAATATTATTCAGTGAAATAGAGCTAGAAATTTTTGCTCCTCCACGCAGCGAGTATTAAATTATGTGGTGATTTCTGCATAAGCTTTGTACCACCATAACCAAAGAAACTTAATATTCAAACTGATTTTTACACATTTTCATCATATAACTATATGAAGAATGACCAATTGGGAAGTGCTTTAATGAGAATAAGTTCTGAAAATAGAAATTAATAAAACAGATATCTTTAAATGTGTTTTATTTGAAAGGCTAGTTTAAATATCCGGGGAAGTTGAAATTAAGATGAAGCTTATGCAATGATCCAGAAGACATGCCAAGGTCCAGCCTTGGAGATTTTTGCCTCTACATCCTTATCTTGAAATTTGACTTGAATGTGAACATGAAATATAGCAAAACGCTACCGTTTAGGATGGATTTAATAGAATTTTCAGGTTCATTTGAACTGAAAAAAATCAGAGTCCAAAAGAAACAGAAATGAGAAAAGGAGTATTTACCCATTATATTTAATACAGGAAAAGTAACTGGAAGGAATAATTAGTTCTGCTGTTCCAGGAGTTAATCTGGGTGGCAGAAGAGCATTCAGACTTATATTTTAGGAGATGTACAGAAGCAAAGAGCCGTTGATGTGGACCTTCCAAAAGGCAGGAGAACTTAAAGGAATTTTACACTTGTGGTCAATGAATAAGAGAAAAACAGGCAATCACTGAAAATGAAAATTCGTTTTCTTGCTAATTTATATGCACAGTCTTTAATGACATATGTTTTTTAAATCTTAAAATATTCCACATACATTCCTTGTCATCTGGCTTGAATAAAAAGTATACAATTCAAGTAATTAGACCATCAGTAGCTGCAAAAACATTGTATATGTGGCACTTTTCAGCGAAAGCCAGTTTCAGAGGTGCCTCTGCATTCACAGGGCTTTCAAACTTCTGTTTGCTAAGCTGTTTCCCAGGTTTCTCAAACTCCCTGTCTCCAACAAGAACTCATGGACCACACTCCATGACTTTGCATAATTAGGAGAGACAGTAGAAAAAGAAGATGGGGAAAACATCTTCGTAAATTTTGCTGGTTGCAAGAATATACTAACACAAAGAGAAAATTACGCTTACATGAATTTTACACTAAGCATTTCACCGTTTCACTAAGTATTTCACTAAGCATTGCACAAAGCATTTCAATGGAGTTGCTGAGGATGTTTTCTCCAGTGTGAGAGAAACAGCATGTCTCAGTGTTGGATCAGTGAATATACAATGTACACATTACACATTTAAGAAAAATAAACTGCTCAACCTCTGAAGTAAGATTTCATATAGTCAAAGACAATCTAATATATGTGAGTATGGGACAGAACTATGTATGCAATTTTAGCTTGATCACCTGATATTTTTCCCCCCAGATACCAATATTAGCTTCAGGAACGTTGGGCCCGATTTTGCTATATCCCTATACAGAAGGCAGATGGTACTTTAAGAGCAACCCCATGATTTCATTGGTCTGCTTAGCCATGAAAAGCAGTATTTAGCGTAAATAAGCCTGGCATATTTGGGTCCTTAAAATTTTTAGTGTGCCTTTGAATGTATACAGCTGATTATATTTGGTTTTGCTTACAAAGTGATGATAATTACTATGAAAAATTGCAATAATTCCTTTCTTAGTACATCAGAGAATACTCATTCGCTTTCTACCATACCTTCACTTGCGTGACGATCCCTAAAAATGTTCTTGGGATGGACGTTAAAGCCTTCTATGTCATGTACTGAAGAYGCTCTCCGTATACTACAAATGCTTTCCTTTGATTTGGAATGGGTTAGTGGATTGCTTGTCTGTATCATGTCAGGGTAAAGTCTGTTCCATTGCTGTTTGGGTGATGAATGGTCAAGAGGTCCTGATATATTAACCAAAGGTGAACATTTACTGGGTTGAATCAGTGCTTTTGTATCATCCACTTCTGAAGGACTACAGCTTTCTTTCGTAGGTGATTTAAAGTGCTTCATAGCCACTGAGTCATCGCTGTGCTTAGATGAATCGACTATTACTGCATCAGGGTCTTCCTGTGGTAAGGACTGCTTTCTGTACGTTAAAAGTCTCAATCCAGGTAACCGGAACCCAAAAAGTCTGCCTACAAGTAAATACATACAAAAGAGAAAATATTACATATTAGTTTCTTGTCATGAAAACCTGTTTTCTTCACACACAGTCAGAATCCATAATAATAACTATAAATAATTGACCTATTCCTCATAAATTACAATGCTTAGCAATGGAATGTGCAAATACAGAAATATTATATAGCTGTAAGTTTGTTATAGTCATGGTGTTAAAGGATTTCATACTTCAGTCAGACCTAAGTTACTGAGCTTGGAACAGGGATAGCAGCATTGATTCTACAGTCTGTTTTAAAAGAGATAAGGTTATTTATTCTGATGGTCCTTTCTAAATTAAAAATCTATACATCTATAAAAGACTGCTAGAACACATCAAACTACTTTGCTTGGTAGCTGTTATCCTGAAATAGGTATTTGTGGATTCTATTATTAGTGGAACTCCATGTGCTTAGAAGTCTACTGCTGATTTATTGGCTACAAATTAAACAGGAAGATACCAGTGCTAATCCTTCAGGAAAGAAAAATAAGTTGTGTATCAGTTTTGTCACAATCCTTTCCAATACTTACATTTTAAGATTAAATGAAACACTTATTTTGAATTAATTTAAAATGAAAAATAAAGGAACACGTAGGAAAAATAAACAGCGACACAGCTCTCAAGCCTCAATTGCACCTACGCAATTATCTTTTGTACATTTGCATGGGTGTGGTATTAGTTCAGCTTGGTATATTGAATGGCAGGGTAGGCTATTCTGGGTGTGTGGAAAACTAACAACTTTGTGTAATGGTAAGAAATATAATAGCTGAGAGGAAGTGTAAAATATGGTGCAAATAAAGAAAATATAGGGGAAGAACTTTAAAATCTACAGACTGTCCCCCTAAAAAAAACAAACTCAGATAGCAAATATTTTAAGGTATTGTGTAATACAGCTGACAGATGGAGGCACAGGGACTTCTGCTGTACAGAAAACATAGTAAACAGTTTAGGAAAGAAATGCTAAAAAAATTTACAAAATAAAATAATTGAAATAATTGAAATGATCAGATGTCATTGCATAAACAGTGTGACTTATCTAATAGCTTCTTGTCACTCATCACTTTGCTACATGAGTGTTTTCCACAGTGAATCAATAGCAAAATGATTTCTCAGAGGACATCTTGAAAGGTCTTGTTATTCCCTCTTACTGGGATAAGAAATTCTGTTTGGGATAAAATTTCTTTTTTTTTTCAGTCAGCTTTAATCRCCAGCATTTGTAGCTAGCTAACGTTCATTAATATTTAGCACTGAAATTTATCATCCCATAGTGAAATGTTTTGAAATAGTCTTTCATTGATGCCTATGCCCAACAGTAAGTGTAGACCAATTGATGGCACAGCTTAATCATTTAATGTTTTAAAATGAATCTCCCATATATTTAGTATTGAATTTATTTTGAATTCTAAATGAATGAAAGTGAGAGTGCCCTGCTCTTCTTAAAGGAAAACCTGTGTAAGAGCTAAAGCTGCTATACTAGATGACACCACAGGTCCATCTAGCACACTATTGGACCTCTGATATTTTCCGGTACTGGGTACATGGAGAAGGAATTTAAGAACCACTACATTGTGTTTTCTCCTGCTAAATTTACTCAGTTTCTGACTATCTGCAGTTCAGAAACTTTCTGAGCAAGAGATTGTGTTCAAACCACAAACAATGTTTGGTGTACTTTTCTTCCATGAATTTGTCTCAGTGCTTTTGAAACACTGTTGTACTTTGATCTGCAAGCATCCTATAGGAAACAGGTCCATAATTTTAGCATGCCTTTGTGAAAAAGTCCTTCCCCTTGCTTGCTATAAACCTGTTGCCTTGGGGAGGGTGCTAGTTCTTATGATACGAAAAATGGCTGATAATTGCTCCCTTTTTATAGTCTCAATAATGTACTATAGCTTTTCATACATATGTAGCATTCCTCTTTGTATACCTCTTTTCTAAGCTGAAGAGTGCTAGTGTAACTGTATTGTGTACCTCTGATCATCATTCTCACTCTTCTCAGTTCCTTTTAATTTCTAAGGTAATTTTTGACAGTGGCCTGAGCTACTCCCAGACTTGGATCAATACAGTGACATAACGGCTTTTTGTTTTGATCTTAGTTCCTTTCCTTATAATTCCCAATATTTGATTGCCTTTTCAAGTTGTCTTCCTAGCCTGCACTAAATTAAGATATTTTCACAACAGCTGAGAGATTTCTTTCTTGATTGGTAACAGATAATTTAGTTTCTGTTATTATGTCTAAAAAAATTTTCCTTTGCTGTTTTATCACTTGGCCACTCAGTATCATGGGATATGTCTGTAAATCTCATATCATGTTCTGAATAATTTTGTGACATCCGCAAACATTGTCACCTTGTTGTTTGCACCTTTTTTGTCCAAGTAATTGAAAATGTATTATATAATAAAGAACCTGTGAGACTCTAATGATAACATATCAGCATTTAGAAATCTGGCCGTTTATTTCCACCTTTTTCCCTACTTTAAAATATAAATCCATGTAACAATCTTCCTTTTTTTTTCTTTGACAATTTCTGAAAAAGCTTCTTGAATTCCAAATATTTAGCATTGAATCTATTACTCTAATGCATATACGCACACAACAGTACAGTAGACAGAAATCTYTATTACATAAAACCAGAGTCATGCATGTTTAAACAGCAGCTCGAGGTGCCAGTTTTCAATCTGCACAGTGATATTCAGCAGAGTGCACCTTGGGAACATGCATATTTCTTCTAACTTACTAAGTATACTTGAACAAATTGCTTACAGTTGAAATTAGTGAAGTACATTAAAAATAATTTTATTATTTATAAATGCACGTAGAATTGAGTTGTGAAGCAGTTTATAAATCAATTTTGAAAGCTTATTGCATCAGAAGTGAAACAAATACTATAATTATTTTTTCATCAATTACATTGAACTTCTTAAAAATACCATTCATAAGGTTTCCTGGCATTAGACACTGTTAAAGGCTTTTTGCTAACACTCCATTTTAGTCATATTCCTGGTGCTGCAGATGGCCTTTTCTGCTTCACCAAGTTAATATGACCATGTTATACTGCATTACTGATTTAGCTGTCTAACTGCAGTTCAGCTGGAAAGAATACTCAATGAGAATTTTGCTTCTTGCTAAGACTCTTGGGCATGAAATAGAAAAGTTAAATGAGTAGCTTTTTGCTATAAACTGTAATAAATGGTCTCAAAATTAAAATCCCTATTTCCTGCTTTTTAATTTGAATATTCTTTAGAGGAGGAGCATAATTATTCTTCTTCAGTGTATAGATAATGAGCTGTATGATGTGTTGGACATTCAGTTCTCTCCCGCAGTACTGCAGCTAAAGCTATCAGGAGGCCCATTCAGAATTTGGCTAGTTTACATTACACTTCCTTGCTCAGCTCAGTAATAATACAATTTGTTATGAAGCAAAATTCATGGCCTCAGGCCTGCTGTCCCAGTATAGACTAGAAGGGTCAGTGGAAGCTTTCCTGGCATACTGTTTATGGGGTAATATCTTTTGTTTGAAAGTGGACAGCCCCTGCTTTGTGTAGGTATGATGTCAGAGCAGATTTATCTTGGCTTACAATACTAAAACATTTTTGAGATACAACTAGCTATTTACTATAAATATACAGTTAATGTTACATTAAAATCCTTATGTTTTATTGAAGTTGAAGACTAGATTGCCAAGTTCTTCTTAATGCTGAGTCAGAGATTTGTATAATTGTGGCTTGCTAAGAGCAATTGAGGAAAGCAGCTGAGTCTGAGTCACAATTCCAGGCTTACATTCCACCTCCTCTTTTCAAACCTTGCTTCACTGAATAAGTAATTTGCAAATGAGTTAATCTGTTGGTTGCATTTGTTATCTGTGCCATCTCAGCTAACCCTTGGAGTTTCTAAATAGTAGAACTCAGTCCAAAAATATACTGCAGATAAGAAAGGACACTTCTAAACTGTTTGCAGATGTAGTTATCTCTGAAGTCCCAAATTCAAATCCACTCTTCTTGCCTTCTGAAAGCCTTTTATAATTCTGTCTCATATTTTGGGAGATCAAAGGAGAAGATATTTAGAATTCATGGAAGTAAAATGTTTTGGTTAATAGTTTTGTGAAAATAAGTGTAGGAAAAAAGCCTATCTTGATAAGAAAAAATAATAGCCTTGCTTTTCCATAAGTATTGCAATGGGAAATGTTATAAATACCATCACATAGAATTTTGTGGCAGGGAAAAGAAAAGGAATGAAAATTGGTTCCAAAAAGACCTTATTAACAGTTATGATCACAGTTGCAAATTTCCTGCCCCATCAATACAAATTTCATTTTGAAAATGGGATATTCCAGCAAAAACATACCTGAATAAGGATTTCTTTAGTAACCCAATCCACTTGCATGGTAAGTAATTCCCCTTCCTGTAACAAGGAAGGGAAATGCTATTCGGCCTGAATATTGCCTTGCTACAGTTAAGGGACTCCTCAAACTTCTAGTGATGAAAATGTATACTTACATACTAGACACAGTGGCAAAGTCAGAGAAACACCTACAAATGAGAGAGCTTTACTTTCACTACAATTTCTTTAGTGGTTTTAGGATTACTGGTAGATACTATGTGCTATTCCAAAGTCTGTTTAGCCCATGTCTATGCACATGGGATTCCTGGTTTCCTATCCTGAGCACTACA
This sequence comes from Oceanodroma leucorhoa, assembly GCA_030449065.1. Classification (NCBI taxonomy): domain Eukaryota; kingdom Metazoa; phylum Chordata; class Aves; order Procellariiformes; genus Oceanodroma; species Oceanodroma leucorhoa. The sequence continues at coordinate 8,342,832 of JASVER010000003.1, forward strand.
GAAGAGTAGCCCTAAGAGATAGCAGCTGGGGGGTCATGATGCCTCCTCAAAGAATTGCTTAGATAGTTTTTGTAGCATCTCTAGTAGCATTGTTACTTCCACGCTGATGGAGAGAAGTAGTTTTCCAGAAACCAGTATCTAAAGCTGCTTTCAGGTAAGTCAACCAAAGGGAAAAGAAGTGGTGGCTGGTCTCAGGCTCCCTAGCTGGGAGCTAGATTTAGTCTATTAGACTCTCAACCTTCTCTAGATTGAGACTTTCCAAAATCAAATCAAAGGAGCTCAAATGCACAAAAAGTTTGCACAAGATACATTAAGTGAGGTGTAGAAACTGTCCCAACTGTTTCCTGGTATGACGTACCACCTGCCCTAGGCTGAGAGCTAAACCAAACTCTGAGCTGTCCATGTTCCGGTACAACCTGTTAACTGTGGTAGTGTGTTGAACAAAATCATCTTGCATAGTTTTATCATAGTGGATGACTGGTCTGGCTATAATAGGAAACATATCTTACTTTTTCAGTATATAAGATTAAAGAATACAACATACATATCCACAAAGATCAACCTATTCTAAACAGAGAGAGATTTCCTTGACAAGGGCAGATAAGGTAGGTCGATTATGACAGACTATCCTCCAGAGCATGGGTTAATTCAACAATACTTTTGTTCTGAAACTTCCCCAAACAATGAGCAAAATTACTTTCACAAAAGGAGCACAAGTCAGCTCTTTACTGAAAGATTTTCTGATAATTGAATGCCTACTCTCAAGGAATGTTTAAGGATCTAGGTTATCAAAAATACAGACACTGGCAATTATTGAATTGCTGCTCAAAGGCTTGGAAATACCCTCTAACAACTCATGCAACAGACTGAAGGAAACAATTGCTTTTGAGAAATGGAATCCCTAAACATTGACAGTCTAAAATAGCAGCAAATACTTGAACGTACTCTATGAAAACACTGAGGCATGTGATGCTGCCTTATTTTTGGTCTGGGCTCAGCGGGCCTTAGGACAGAGAATTACAGCAAGAGCCAATTATGATTTTTTTCAGTTCTTTTCCCCCAAATGTAGAGAAGTATACGTAAGTGGATCATTTTCTTGCTCTGCTTGTTAAATAATRTTAATTTCTTTTCAGGCAGGAAAAGGAAGGCATATCTAATTATTAACTTTAGAAGCTTAAATTTATAATTCTCAGATACTGCATAAACGCAGTTTTCTTATCCTCTGGTATGGTCTACTTTAATTTTGGCGCTTCAGTTCTTTTAGTTTTCTCTAAAATTTAAGGTTGCACTTGAGTTCTATCGGTATTAGTAACGGTAATCTTCTTTATGTTCCCTTGTGAGTGAGAAATTTTTTTTATCTCTGTGCTGGTGATGGCACATTTTTGTCTTCAGGCTATACTTCTGCTAAAAAGTACTATTGAGAATAGCTAAGAGAATAATATGGTTCCAGATCCTCCTGTCTACACATAGCCCTCTGAGGTAGCCTGTCAAAACATCAGAGGAAGGGAATGAAGTCTCTGCCTACGTGTACAGCTATGCTGTGTTGTTGACCAGTGAATTTAGTCTGAACAATGTTCTCAGGGTCTCCCTCAAAAGACAGAATGGTTATATCCTTGGATGTTAATATGAACCTGTACATTTACCTGTCTGGTTTTCTTCCCATTTGTTGATAGAGATGTCATATTATTAGATCTTATTCATTATGTTAAGATTATAGGAGTTACAGTGTTTTTGTGAAAAAGCCATAAGAAAAAAGAATTTTTGGTCCTTTCAGAAAGAGTTTTTACTTCTTGCATTTTTATTTCTTAGACATAATTGAAAGTGGAAAAGAAAAAAAAGTAAATAACTGTAATGAAACAAAATATCAAGCATTACAACAAATTTTATATGCAAAGAATTCATCAACTAGCACAATTTTTTGCTGTCTTGCTGAGAATATGGTGGGTTTTTTTGGTAGCTGGAAAAAAGAATTCATTCCATCTATTAAATCAAGTTCTCAAGAAATTCTCAACCCTTCATCATCTTGGTTGCCAGTCTTCATAGAATAAAAATTATTGCTTTTGTCTGAGACAGGAAGCCTGAAGAAGTTCTTTTTATGTTTTAGCACTGAATTTATATACCACTAACAAATTCCACAGTGTTTTTTGTCTCATATATTGATTGGAATTTTTTTATGTTCTGCATACAAGAACTTTCAGTGATAATAAGCTGAAAAGTATCACTACATTTGGATTTTATATGTCATATAATTATACTGAATTTAATAGGTTAGCTGTTATATCTATAGTTTTGCAGAAATAAGTATTCAGAGAGTGGGAGCAAGAGCCATATTTTGACTTGCACTCTTCTAGAATTATATAAAATATAATGAGATCTTGAAATAACAGAACCAGAACAAAGCAATAAAAGGACTTCAGTAGATAGAATTTTAGAAGATAGATTTACCTGAAGAAGAGCCACTTGAAAGGTTGTTACCATCTGAAATACAATTAAACTAGATTTACAAAAAGATTTAGCTTAAAAAGAAACAGTTTTAAAAAATAAACAGACTATTAAGAAAAGAAGACAGAATATAAAATTTCCACACATTTTAGAAGCAAATTCAGGCAGCTTGAATTCATATACAATATATGTAATCTGCAGAAAAATTGTTCTAAACGTACATTGCCTTTTTATTTGGAAAATTTAAGAACTATTCCATTAAGAAGTACTTTCATAATTACTAAGTTTGTCGCATAGATCAATATATGTTTCCAATTACCAACTTTTAAAGTTGGCTAATGTTTCAGACAGAAAACTAAAGTAGGTGTATGTCGACTAACGTGCTATTGCTCATGAAATGGAAACTCTTCTAATTCTTAGTGATAATTTCTTTGCTAGGAAATGCCAGTTTTGTTTGGAAGAAACTTATTGAAAAGTAGAAGAATTCATAATCTCCTTAGGAAGAAGAGGCTTTATTCACTGACACTTGTTCAGAGTATGACCTTAGAGAAATTTCATGTTCACTTATTTCATGTCTTCATGGAAAGAACTCCTCAGACTATGTGTCTTTGCCAATTGCTTTCAGGTCTTTGAAGTGCCCAACTTGCCTGGCTGCTATGCTCATTAATATACTAAAATGATAATGATAGGATTCTATGCCTGAGAAATAAGACACAGTGGTGGTAAACCTCCTTATTTTTACCTATAGATCTATTTTTTTTCCTTACCTTAAAAGAACGTCTACTTCATTCTGAATAATGTAAATAACGAAACATATTCCTTATGAACAGTGTCCATCTGAAAGCTTCTCAAATCCATTTRAATATTTTTTTCTGCTATCTAGTAGAGTCCTCTTTGTCTAAGATTGAGATGATACCCTGATAGTTTTGAATTCTCCCTCTTCAAGTTTAAAAGCTCTAATTCAATTTAACAAGTGCACAGATGTGTTAAGTTCTCTGTGCTAGTTCTTATTATGAATAATAGAGACATGTCTCTCTCTTCTATCAGAGAATGATGCAAAACTCACTGCCTTTATACTTTCCTGAGGGTATGTATTATAACGTGGGATGACTTCGCAAAATCATTATCCTAGCCTTCAAGTTACCTCACAGAACCCACCTGTTTTAAATGCCCTGAAAAGAACAAATAGATAGGAGACGTGTTAAAAATGAATAAAAATATAGGACTGGAAGAAACCTCCTGGATCTAATCCAATCCAAGAATCCTTTTCACACTCACTTCTCATACTTACTATGTATTTATTTAAATAGCAAAAGGAAAATTTACAGGGTCTCTGCATATCCAGGTTGTGTTCCTTTTCCTGTCCAGTGTGCACAAGTCACCTCCACTGAAAGCTACTGAAAGCTGTGTCATTCCCTCTTTTTGGTTTGTTATCTTTTTAAGCAGAGATTGCCTTATTTTTATATTGAATGTTTGTACAAGATATAGCACAATAGCACTGTGATCCTAGCTGGGAGAGGCGGTAATGCAAACAGCTAATTACAGTGGCTAGAATCCAGGGAGGCTTCCTTTCTCGTCTGAGCCCCAACAGTAGCCGTCACGAGGAAACAAAATATAGCCACCTGTCTTGTATTTCTTTGTCTGTAAAAGAGGACTAGTAGAATTTATTTATCTTAATGGCTGTTCTGTTAATTAGGCAGTTAGGTATTTGTGGAGCACTTGAAGGTGAAAGTACCAGAAGTCTTTCTGTCTTTTAMTGTTGATTGCTGTTTGGCTATATTCCTTTGCTAAGAGTTCAACACTGTCTCAATTCACCTAACATTCACTGTAATTTACCTTGGAGGCAAATACACATATTGACACTGGGGTTGTCAGAACTATGCTGCTGGTTGGCTAGATAGAAACCTTTGTCCTCCTGGAAACAATTTTTCTTGACTAGCCCTGACTTCGGATGAATTTGCTCCCAGTGGTGCAGCTAAAAATAAGACCCTGGACAAATTTCTCATCATGTTTTGGGCTAAGTCAGGGGGTTACTATTGCTTATACGTGCCATGTTCTATGTGGCAAAGTTGTATACATCAAACAATATACAATTTTTCATGACAATGTTGTTGTCCAGATATGTTTAGAAAAAAATATATGCTTGCCTCTCACTAAACTGCTATGCCTACTTATATAGCAAAGTGCTCTGCACAGAGGAAAGCAAATACCGTTTTTTGAGTTAACTCTTCGACTTAAAGGAAAGGCCTAATTTGAATTTCAGTTGCTCTTGTTTTATTTGTAACTTCAGTGGATGCAGTGATCTCTACTCCTGAGATGTAACTCCATTGCTAGGACCAGGATAGAGCCAAACCTGGTGATGTGTAAGCACCTTGAAGGATCTCCTTGCTTGAAAGGTTTTCTGATTTTGGTTTTAGCTGTTCTAAGAATGTTATTAGCCTGTTCATTTTCTTTGAACGTTATCCAAAAAGTGTGCATTTATTGGATGTATAACAGATCCTCTCATTTCCTTTAGAGGAAGGAACCCAAGAAATTATTCCAGGGTGTCTTTAATAGGCTTATAGATTTTTGAAGTGATAAAATGATAAGACAATCCTCAAATATCCCTCTTCGGCAGAATGCAATTATGTGCTTAATCAAATAATTTTCTGGGCTTTCTCCCATGAGGTAAAGAACACTGTGTTTGGGAACCAGTGTTAGCTTATAGGTTAGTACTTCTAGCTAGTCAAAATGTTTTGAAGTTAAATGAATAAAACTTGTGATAAAGTTACCTCATCTGACTTTAGCTATTTTAGCCTACATATTAATAGGACTGCTTTAGAAAGGACTGGAGTAAATGTTAGAAAAAGCACTTATAGGTCATTAAAAAAGCAGCATGCTCTAGGTGGGGCAGAAGATGAAAACAACTTAGAATAAAATTTCCGAGAGATTTTTCTCATCTTGTGCATGTGTCTACATTACAATCCCACAAATGGTCTACTTTGAGTAGAAAAATTACAGCTACATTCTTCATATCTGTTCTGGTTTTGGCTGGGGTGGAATTAATTTTCTTTCTAGTAGTTGGTATAGTGCTATGTTTTGGATGTAGTATAAGAAGAATGTTGATAACACACTAATGTTTTTAGTTGTTGCTGGGTAGTCTACTTTCTCAAGGGCTTTTCAGCTCACATGCTCTGCGAGGTGCACAAGAAGCTGGGAGGGAGCACAGCTGGGACAGCTAGGCCAGCTGGCCAATGGGGTATTCCGTACCATATGATGTCATGCTCAGCATATAAGGCTGGGGGAAGAAACAGGAAGTGGGGGACGTTCGGGGTAATGGCGTTTGTCTTCCCAAGTAACCGTTAYGCGTGACGGATCCCTGCTTTCCTGGGGATGGCTCAATACCTGCCTGCCCATGGGAAGTAGTGAAGGAATTCCTTGTTTTGCTTTGCTCGCATGCGTGGCTTTTGCTTTCCCTATTAAACTGTCTTTATCTCAACCCACGAGTTTTCTCACTTTTACCCTTCCGATTCTCTCCCCCATCCCACCCGGGGGAGAGTGAGCGAGCGGCTGTGTGGTGCTTAGTTGCCGGCTGGGCTTAAACCACGACAATATCGAAGTCAATATCCTGGCTTTCTGTCTATGTGTGACTATGACTTTCTGTCAGTGTGAAATGGCTGCTGATTTTCTCTGTGCCCATTCTGTGTCATGCTTTATTTTGATATTTTGCAGTTACTAGCTTTACAGATGCAAAATATTTGACAGCTTTGAAGAACAGAATCAGGTGCCAGGAGCAAATATTAATTTATGCCACCAGTTCCTTAAATTTCTGTAAAAATTCCTCATCGAATTRATGAAGTGGATGAACATGCCAGATTGGAATGTTTGACAGATTTGGGAATAAAATTGGACACTTATGTTCCCTTTCCTCAACAGATGATTTAAAAGCCATATTTATATACAGAAGTTATAGTAGCTTAAAACTTTATTATAAAGAGTTTAATGAAGTCTGATAAAGAGTTTAATGATGTCTGTACAACACACTGTACAGGAACTCTTATGTCATCTTATTTTGGTTAACAACTGTTACTAGCAGACAAATTTAAATGATAATTTAGGAGCGTTCACACAGGTTTTTTTTGCTAAACTGGTATAAAATCACATCTCTTCTTAATGTAGTTCTTTGTAGACAATCTACAGAAAGCTCTTTTTTTTCTTTTACAGTGAGTCTAACAGGAGTGAGTTCTCTTTTTCTAAAAGCGTCTGGTTAAATATCCATTATTTATGCATTATTTCAGTTGGAGMTGAAAATTTTATACAACTTTTTCAAATGATTAGATTCATGAAAATTTATGAACAACACTTTTGGGAACAATTTTTTATCATCATGGTGACAACCAAGCAAATGTTAGTGTCTTATCAGATGGACAGAGAACAGTTCATAAGAAATGTTATGGTACGAGTGAAAACAATTTTCAGGGCTTATGTAGCTCAAAACTTTTGATCTTAACACTTTAATATGCTAAACAAATATCCTTCACTTAAAAAGCAGGAATTTATGTCTTCAAGCATTTCACAGATAAAGTGAGGTGGGGTAAAGTTATTAAGTGTTTTTATATTTGGGTATAGAAGTTAATTTCCGGAATTATAAAACATTTACATGATCTAAGAAGAGGCCACACAGAAAGCAAACAAACTTATTAGAAAAGACTTGAAATAAGAATGAACAGAATTCTCATATCTGGAAATGAGACAAAATTGAGAAAGAGTGATTGGATGATGAATGGACATCTATAGCAGAAATCACTTTCTATAAGTCTCACTTTAACTGCACATTGTACAAATACATCCTCACTGGAAAAGAGGATGTTACCCAGTCATGGAATAAGTGCTTACAGAAGAAATTTCCTCACCTCTCTGAATATAAAGATGGGACAGATATTGTATTCAATAAATTTGGTTAGAAGTTAGATATGAAAAATGTTTTGGGATATTTTTTTTTCCCTGAAAGGAAAGAGTTAGATATGAACACGGATTTCCTTTGTTTTACTAGTAAAATGGCATATATTGAAAAATAGAATTGTGGCAAAACACAAAAGCAGTGAAACAGAAAAGAGTGAAAAATCGGTTGGCTGTGATTTAGTAGTATACAGAATTGGTGCATGCTAGGATTTTCCAAAATTTAGCTATTTGATTATACAAACACTGGTCAGACTGCCATAGAGAACTGATAATAAATTCTTGCAAGGAAGAATAAAGGGAACAAAAGGATCAGCTGTAAGTAYTTTTACACTGCTATTGTGAAGCCGGTATCTTCACTTTTCACATTACTGCCTATTCAGCTTTTTGCTGCATATGAGATAGGAGCTCTTGAGCACCAGACTAGAAAAAATTCTATTTATACTCAAATGGGGTCATCAAACTACTGGCAGCATACCATATTTTTTTAATAATCTATTATTATCATAATCTGCCAAGCCTAATGCTGAATCAGAACCTAGCTGTGTTAACCATCATAATGGCACATAACGAAAGACAGGATCCCTGTCCCAAAGAGCTTGCTTACAAACACTGTTTAAAATATCTGTCAGTATTCAGCTGGTAAGTTTTTAATTTCCTTCCTATTCAGAACTAAATGTAGTCTCTGAGCTCAACCTAGCAAATGTCCGTTGCCTTCCAYAGGTCTTTAATTTGTTCAGAGGGCCCTCAGCCCTTTAACAGATTGGAATCCCTGTTTTCTATTTGAAAACAGAATGCACTGTGTGCACGGTACAAAATGCTTTTTTCTTACATTGTGTTAGATTTCAGTCATGAGGAGCACTGTGGTAAGCGATCTTGTTCAAAACTGTTGGCTGCAGCTAGCAGGATAGATGCTTTTAGAAAAAGGAAAGGTTTTTCAAAGTTATACTTGATAAATTTGATGTTAACTCTTAATAAATCAATTAGAGGAAGAATGATAGTATGGAAGAGTTATCTTATTTTCTAGGGTCAGGAAAATAACTGTAATCTTTGTTTCCTATTCACTTTTATTTCTTCTCTCCTGCAACCTGACTCAGTCATTTTTATTTGCTGTCATGTTGAAAAGACATTCTAGTATGAGAAAACTCAATCTAAGGAGCTCTGGAAAGAAATCTCTCATCATCTGTGTACTGCTGGGTAGTAGATGTTAATGCAAGCTGAAATCTTTTGTCATTAGCTGTTGCTTATCCTGGTTGTTTGTCAGAGATGTATTGCACTTGTTATATGGCTGGTTCCCTCTCTATTTTTATTCTCTAAATTGGTTGCTGGATTTGAAGGGATTTTGTTTCTTTGCCTTTTTTTTTTTTTCCTGAACCAGTACCCGTTACTGTTCATTTTCTGTGTGATCCAATGAAAACAGGGCACCTGCTTTACCTGTTGATGTATGTTCTAAATAGAGTAAGATTATGAAAAACTAGAGAATCTGCTGTTTGCCTTTCTTATGGTGGGAACATGACTTAAAAAAGATGTTTTTACTGGTAAACAATCCACCTTCTTTTGTGACCAATTTATTGCTTATTGGTCTCTTTCTGCCTTCTCTAAATTTCAAGGCTTTTGTTTGTTTGTTTTAATTCAAATCCACCATTGGCCTGTACACAATATCTTGCAGTTATTTCTGGATTTTTTGCACAGGTTGGCCTCTTTCTTGAGAATTCTCTCTGCCAAGAGGAATTTTTGGCCATATGTAGCATATTTTGTATCACCATTCTTCCCATCCTGCCCACATAAGTCTGCCCCAACCCACAAGCAACTAGGTAGGAGTAAGAGCAGCCACGTGCCTGCTCTAGTTTCTGCCAGTTTCAGGCATCTGGCTGTACCCACTAGCAGCAAAATGGTTCAAGGCACCTTTCTTTGCCTCCTTTTGCACCTTGATCTTTCTCTATTAGGTACTGAGCTTGGAGCTCCACCTATTCATTTTTCAAGAACTCTCAGCAAGGAAATCCCCTGTGTATGTCAGGCATAACTACTGTAAAACAAGAGAAGGGTGTTTTGACTAAGTGCTCTTTTTGCGGATGTCCTCTTTAGCGGCTTTTCACTTTAAAATATGGCAAGTGACAACACTTGAAAATGTACAGTGATGTATCGCAAATAGCAGAACAAAAAGCTCTTTTTCAGGACATGAAGCTCTTCCCCCNCCCCCCCCCCCCCCCCCCCCCCCAATTGGTATTTTACCTTCTATTTTGTCAACAAAACCACATTAAGCATAGACCAGCTGAACAATTTCATTTATGTTATAAAATTGTTTTTTAAAATCAGGAAGTAAAGTGCTCAAAATTCACAAAATCATGGCATCCTGAAATAGAAACAGAATATGAGTGGCATTTACTTGATGTAATTTTTATCATTTTTTTTCTGATGCAATTTTGTTATTTTTTCTGATATCCCTTAATGGGATTTTTACCATAACATTACTAGAAAAAGAAAAATGTTTCCTTGCTATCTCAAGAAAAATGAGAAATACTGCTGTATTGGTTATTCAAAAAACCCCTGCAAAACAGAATAAGAAAAGGAAGTATAAAAGCACAAGATTTTAAATATGTATTGTAAAGAATATTTACAAAAGGTCTTTTAAAAATGTGGTATTTGGTGAATAATAATGATTTGCAGACCGCTAGTTTCCAGTAATGGGAATTTTCCTTTCCACAATCTTGTATCTACTGCCATTGTAGGATTATACAGACAAGCAGAAAGACTTTGGCCCATCCAGAGTGATTCAGTCAGAGCTCTTTCTCCATGCTTAATGAAAATAGTATTTTTTAGTATCCCAATTAGTTATAGAAGTAAACCGCAATCTTCTAAAAATGTGAATGATTTGGCAACATTATGGGGGGACTTTTTGTTTATGTATTTTTTGATCATCACAGAGCTTTGAGYGAGATCCTATGCATTTTGTCCAGAAGGTACGTGCAGAAAGTCTAGATTATGAAGAATGGCAAAGACTGCTTTTATCAGAAGGAACCTGGTAATGCTGTTATATGCACAGCTACTGGCCTGCTCCTTACAATCTTCTCAACATAACTAGCAGAAAAAATAATACAACATGTCATCGCTTCTGGTAGTACATAGTGCTTAGAGGGAAAGTTCTCCCCTTGCTTCTTGCAGTGAAGATCGTACCGGTCTTTGTCTCTTATCTAGAGAAAGCTGAAGTGTTGATTTAACAATCAGAAAACTTAGGTTCCCGGTCCCTTTATCGTACTAACATTAAAGATTATTACACTGTGAAAAGGTATTTTCCAACTGTTGCTGAGCCAGCCAGGGGAGAGTGTTAATGCTAACTGTTAGAGCATGCTGTGCTTTACTAAGAGCTTGTACAAATGGGGATGTGTTCTGGGAAATCTTGTAGTAAGAGCAGATTACATGAGTGCAGATGCAAAGCAGAAGGATCATGTGCTGTTGCTGCACAGAGTGAAGGTCAGCAAAAGAGCACATGTTCTGCAGATAGTGGTACAGAAATACACAGTCTAGCTGTATGAGAAGTGGACTTTTGTTTTGTGTAGAGTTTTCTGATTTTGACAATACTTACGTTCCAGAGTGGAATGAAAACAAAAGCATTTCCTGTATATCCAAAAAACCCCACATCCTTCAAGCCAATCTAAATACTTCAACTTGATAAAATCAGGATGTTTAATTATGTTTTAATTTTTTTTCACATGATTTATATTTCTAGTCTAATTTAATCAAACTTTCCACCAGCTATTTTTTATTTGGAAAAGAAAATAAAAATATTCAATTTTGAATAGGCTAAGGTGAAATATTTGGGCTACTCATAATGCTTTTTTGCAATTTTCCATTCATAATCAATTTTTGTCAAGGGTAATGCACTTCTGTGAAATGTTTTACTTTTAATGAATTTATATTTCCTAGGAGTACTCACAAGAACCATGCTGTTAGTACTACCAAAGATCTGATAGATTATCTTACCAACTTTATAATGTGTTTGCTACATTTACCTTCTTACTGTTTTGAATTCCATCTTAAATGAATCAGGCAATGGGGATTGCATCATTTCTTTGGTATCATTATTGCCTAGGTTAATTACTCTCCCACCTAAGAGTAGAGGTAAGCAGAGAACTTTCAATGAGTAACTTACGATTTACAAGTTTGGATGGCAATATTGGCTTGCACTTCTCGGGAGATGCCGCATTCTCTTCATCTGTTACATACTCAAAGTTAATAATAAACATCATTGCTACTCCCTCTTGATTTTTCACTGGAATTATGTGGGTGTTGCAAATGAAGGTAGATCCTGCAGATGGAGAAAAAAAAAAAAGAAATAAATATATAAATGAAAGGAAAACTTCACTATTTTTTCACTCCAGTAATTCCAGTTACACCAACAGATAGTGAAGAATATTTCTTTGAATGTAATGATTGAACACCAAACACACTGTTCTTTAATTTAAACAGGAACATTTTCATTGAAAGAAATACATCTTTTGATAATTTATTAGATTATTACGTCTTCCAAAAGATCTCTCCTTTAAAATCTCAATTTTACTTTTTGTTTTTTATTCACTGGAAGTACCTATATAGACAGACTTGCGATATGGAGACATATAGCACCGAAAGTAGCAATGTGAATGCTGTTCCAACCACAACACTAGCGAAGAAAGCAGAACCCTATTCTTCTAAATGTCAAACATTCTTCAAGCTTTTGGTTCTATTACAACAGGATGAATCATGCATTAAATATTTATGGGTGTAAATATATCACTATTCTTATTTTAGCTCTCAATCTTTTGGGGGCTGTATAATGTTGTTTAGGTTTCTGTTAGAAATGATATTTGTTATCTGATCATATGGGGTTTTATATTCTGTCACAAAAAGATTCTAAACGGTGGTAATAATTTTAAATAATTTTCAGAAGTATTTGACTTAACTGTTATATACAAATTGAAGTATGAATTTAAAAGTACCCTAGTTTTCATATATATGGAGCATACCCAGCTTATACTGAAATGAACAGAAGGTGTAACTTCTCAACACCTCTGGTACTCAGGGTGTTCTTGTTTAAATCCCTAATTACAGATTGAAAGAATTCTTTGTGTTAATTCTTCCAGTATAACTCTTAAGAAGTTTCATTTGACAAAAAGTCATTAGTTTTGATTTTGATTCCTTCTATTAACCTAACAAAATATAGTGGTTCCAAAAATAATGTGATTCCTGTAAGCAATACAATAATGCGCTAAAAGCTTCATGCAAACACAACTCTGAGATGGTGTCTTTCCATGATAACTAGGGACTGGTTTAATGTACATCATCTGCAATTTACGCATTCAAATGCAGTAATCACTGAAACTTGACAGGGTGTGCAATTTGACAAAAACAGATCCTGATCTGGGCTACACAAGTTGTTTTTTTTTTTTTTTTTTCCATTGAGGAGAGAGAGTAAAGATTTATATCATTATAAACAAGATCAGATTCTGGCTCCTCATATTTAATGTAGTAATTGCTATAATGTGGTATATATGGCAGTTTGAGCTATGTATAAAATTGACATACTGGCCTTTCAAGTTTTGCAGCTGTACCTTCAATCCATTTAATAAAACAGTTAAGCTGTGGCACTTGCCACAGTTGCCATGGTTACTTGCTCAATGATTTTAGTAAACAGAAAATAAGCAATTTAAGACTGTTCCATTAGAGCTAAAAATAGAAGTGCTGCAGGCCAAGCATTGCAACATAGACCGGTTAAACACAGGGTCTGAAGAGAATTTAGAAATAATCTTTGTGGTTTTAGCTAACTAATAAAAATGCATACTGAGTTTAAACAGTCAAATGATATTTATTGATTCGCTTGGAAGGAAATACTTACTATTTCATGATATAGACTATGTTTTGACACGCAGGTTTATAGGTTGAGCAGATATCCCCCAATCTGACACCTTTAACACAAAGGACTGGAGGTGGGGCTAGGRTGAGGCGGGCATGGCTTTGAAGAACACTGAACTCCAGTGGATCAAATGTTTATCAATTTTTGCAAACAAGGATGACAGGGAGCCTCAGACTTCTTTAAAAACTTTCCTATTTTTGAAGGCAAGCGTGTTTCAGCTTTTGAAATGCTTCCCACAGTGCTAAGTAATGACACTATCTCCCGTTTATGTAGAACATTCCACTCTCAAGCATTTACAAAATTCATTTGTACTGGAGTTAAGGATTTGCATCTCTGGTGAGATGCAGAAGCTGTTTAACAGTCCAGAGCTTAAGAACGTGGCAAAAAGAGCACAGGGTTAAAAATTTAAGCTGTATGTAGAAATATTTTTGGAACAAAAAATGGGAAAGACTCATATCTGGTATAATTCAGCATAGTTCCTTTGAAGACCAATTGCACCAGCAGGCTAATGAGTCCAGTGTAGTTCATGAGTCTGAAGTTTTTCCCAAGACACCTGGGCTTTGTAAGAGGCATAGAATATTTACTTTGTGTGAATGACTGGAATTGGAATTCCGCAACTTAACCAAAATATGCTTGTTGCAGTCACTGTTAGTGTTTGTCTTTAGTACAGAAACTGTTATCTGCTATACACTTATCAGTATCTCTCTCTGTTGAAATGGCAATACGGAAATACAAAATACAAAATAACAAGGAAGACGTTAGTGTGACTGAAAAATAAGAGTTGGGTACAAAGAAAGAATACTAGCAAATTCAAAAGATGATAAGTTTTGAGTTGTTGAAGTTGATGGCGATAAAGAAACATTAAGAAGTAGCTTGTTTATAAACAATCTTATTCAGTATTTGCACTCTGGCATTCCACTGCTCTTCACTGCACTCAGCATGTTTTCCCTCTTTTGTCTCTATACTGACTATTTCGAGAGTAAGCAATTAAGCAATAAAAATTGTAATGAAGTTTCTGGAATTTGCATTTCTCATCTAACGGCACAGGGCAAGTGGATGATATAATCAAAATAATTATGAAAATTATACCTTTATAATTAATAGATTCAATATCCAGCAATATATCTGGACTTTCTAAAGATTACTATTGAGGAGTAATCATGAAATATACCTGTTGTGCTCTTTTGTTATCATCGTTGGAGGTGATAAAGAGGAAAAGCTGGATATTTTCTTGTCAGCTTGAATTCCATGGTTATTAGGGCTTGTTTTCTTTTGTCTATGGCATTTTAAAGCCCACTCTTTCATCTAGTTAAATTAGTGGCAAAATATCCATAAGTGAAGAAAAGATTCTGCTCCCCTATATGCTGTGTGGATATGATGTATGTTTCTGTAGTTAGGTATTCAACAGTATGATTTCACAAGACCAGGCAGGCTGGTGTGAAACAAATAACTGCCAAAATGTATACAGAAGTGACAATAAACATTTAAGAAATAAAGATTTAGGATATATTAGGATTATATAAGTATATATTGCAGTTTGAGCAATTCAGGTGAAGCAAAGCCTATTTAATATCTGGCTGCATAGTGTTTATAAGTTGACTTGCTTCATGAGAGCAGTACAAAGCAGGAACATCAAACCAATTAATCTGGTTCATAATATCTATTTACCTTTCCAGTGATTTTCTATAGAAGATTTTAGGACAGATTTTGATCAGGCTGTATCTTCTATTTGAATTGTAATAGCTCTGTTTATGAGCAATTGGGAGAGGACAATACAATTAGTACAACAGTGAAGGCATTCCAAATTTCAAGACCTTCCATTCTCATATGCAAAACTCTGACAAGCAAACTTTGAAAAATGACACATTCCAAACAACTATTTTGATTCAGCCTTCCCGGGAACAAAATTTTCACAGGCCGTTACATATGCCAAGCTCAAAGGATCTGTGAAAAATGAGACACTGTGACATTTAGGTAATTGTCCTAATTCTGCAGAAGCCCCATGTTTCACACAACAGGGACCCTTGAAAATCCATCGTGATTCTACAGGATGGCTCTGCAGCCCTGTTGCCCTGAAAGAGTCTGACAGTTGCTATCTGCATTTCATCATTAAAAAATTCAGACTCCCTCACCTCAGTACAAATTTGAGGACTGCCTTCACTGAGGCTGAGACTGGTTCCAACATATTTTGGAACCAATCTTGGCTCCCTGCGCCAAAGCATTTATGACTTATCAGATATTTTTTGTTACTAGAGCTGCTGTGGACAACTGACTAACGCTATAGAATCATAGAATCATAGAATCATTAAGGTTGGAAAAGACCTTTAAGATCATCGAGTCCAACCGTCAACCCAGCACCCATGCCCACTAAACCATGTCCCAAAGTGCCACAACGAAAGATGTTGAGTATGTCCTCTGTGTGCATATGTAAATTTCTGGACAGGTTGACCTCATACAAGAGTTTTCTAGGATTATGGTAATTTTTTACTGCTGCAACCTACAAGTAGTCCAGTGTAGGTATCTGTACAATCCATGGCCACTTATGCTCATTTAAAATTGAAGGTGAGATGGAATAAATCACAACAAAACAAAGGAAGAGCCAACAGCTTGCCTACTAGAACAAGACCAAAGACAGTTAAAAATTAGAGACACAGACACTGTACATGTTTCCAGAGCTAGGCAGCCCTGTTCTCTGTCTGAAGACAGATCTGAATGAAACACTTCTGCAATGTGACAATTTTATGATAATATAGGGACAAGAGGAGGAAGCGGGGTATTCTTTGCAATTTTCTTAAATAATCAGCATGTTTATTTTGGAAATAACTACCCTCCACTTCCCCCAAAATGATTAATGTTTTGTCATCAAAATAAATGCTCAGCATGCCTTCTCTCAGAGGCACAAAGTTAGAACTTTAGTTACAAACATAGAATTTATACCTTACATTTTAATTTAAAATCTTAAACTATCAGTTATAGTAGAAATGCCACTAAATACATTTCATATCAAATTCTGTACTAAGCTTATTCTTACTTCTACCAGCATTTTACTGAAAAGGAGCACAGAAAAGTCTGCATAGTTCCCATTTTGTTAGTAATGAGGTGAAATATGTAGTTTTCATAGGTTCGTTTTTGACTAGTTACTCTGACATTGTTAGAGTTTGATCACTGTTATACTAAGTAGCAACTTAATATTCCTCTGTTAAGAAAGAGTTGACTTCCACAAATACAAAGAACATAATGTAATAAAACATAACCAATGGCATTGTGTCATCTTGTGTTCATATTTACAGCCTTATTTGTCCTTTCATCATAGCATGGCTCGTGGGGATTGCGCAATGTTAATAAGAACTTCTCTGGGGAATGAAAAGAGAGATGATCTGAGGGAGAATTAATGTGGAAGACCAGAAGATCTTTTCTTGACTTTGCCCATCCTTCATGGACTCTTCGTCTTTGGGACGAGAAGCCAAGCCATGGCTTTCTACTAACTCCTTAACTCCCCAAATCCAATATTCTCTTCCTCCCTAATGGACAAAAGAAGTATCTCTACTTCTTCCAGACTGGGGCAGGTCTCGGAAAGTTGGTTACTCTATTCAGGTCCAGGACAATACTTCTCCAGGCAGAAAGTAGAGGGAATTTAATGAAATGAAATGTACGCTCTGGTCTTGGGAAAGGAAAGACTGTCCTGCTTTGTGTGGGTATTCAGGAAGGCTGAGGCTGTGGGTTTTGTCCACCATGCCCAGCAGTAGTAACAAGCCCCTTAGGAGCCTATGACATGCTGATAACGCAAGTCTTGTTCTCTGGCCCAAACTGCTGTTTATAATCTATTTTGTTGCCAAATGCTGGCAGATAAAGGACATGGACATGCTCCTTATATGGACCAGTGTGGTAGGGTCACAGGGACTGTGTGATAGATGAATTGGATGACAGGCAAAGTGGGAAGGGGGATAAAAAAATCTTGTGAAATAAGGCTGTTGCACACTGCTGACTCAAGAATGCAGAGACTTTTGCATTCTTGAAATGCCCTAAGGATAAGCAGAAATCTCTTACTTGAAGCATCTTCTTGTGTCATCTTCTGGAATTGTGACCTTATTCCCTGTTGCTCCATATCTACTTTCAGCTGAACTTTAAAAAAAAGAAATGTAAGCAAGCCAAAACTTTTTTTCTATATGTTGTCAAGATTCTGGTAACAAACTTGCTTGTTTTAGCAAGCAAGTGCTCTCATCAAACTGTGAACGGTGCAGAAGAATGACACCTGAAAATGACTGGTTGTAATTTACTAATGAGACAAGTAAAGCAAAGCACCTTGTATCCTTGAAGGGTCAGAAACAAAGAAAAGGAAATTGGAAGAAAAACAGTACCCAGTGAATATTTGCTCTGCCTTGTGTGATTTCTATGACTTATCACTGAAGAAAGTCCTTTTCTTTTATGCTTAAAATTCAGAAGCCTATTTACCTCCAATTTGAGGTCCACTCTAAGCAAACAAGGTACTTAGTTGAGCTTTTGTTGGCATTTAGGGACAATTGCACTGGGGATGTGTATTGAATATTCAAGCGAAAGCCAGTTTGTCAAATATTGAGGGATGATGTGTATTGTGATGTGGGGACTCACCATGACCAATCAAGGGCTAAAATTCTATTCCTTTGTGTTTCTATTCAAGCACAAGCCAAGAATAGTGCAGCATGTCACAGGGAATCTTGTTTTCAGACGACTTACTGGAAAGGTTTGCTTTCTTTCTCAAATTATACTAAGAACTCTATTCCTGTAGTGTTAAGTTGAAAACAGTCATGTGAAGATCCTGCAGAATTTCACACAATGTTATGTTAAAGGGCTCCAAATGACTTTGCAAGCCCATTTCTGCATCAATTAAAACTAACTGTTTACTAACAGATTTTCACAACTTAGTCTGCTTGTTTATATAATAAAAATGAGTAGCAGAGTGACTGAATCTGTCCTCAGAAAATTGCCCAGCTCTTAGTGATGTAGAATCAGAYCACTGGAGACAGATATCACATCGTTACTTGCTTAATTCAGTAACAACCCCAGGAAAGAAATATCAGGCAAATATTTCTGTCTGTTTTTACCTTCAGCTCTTTGCATCTTTGCACTTGATGTCATTTATTCAGCTCTTTGGAGACATCTGAACTGTAAAGACACTATTTAAATTTTGTCAAAACTTTGGCTCTAAAGGAAAGAATCACCCTTGGATGTTCCTTCCCTCCCCGCCCCCCTATTTCTTATGTAGCTGCACACATGAGGAGTAGGAGGAAACTCAATGCTAAGACTAAAGACGATAATATTTGTACCCATAAAGAGCATCTATTCCAGGAATCCCAGGCCGTATTGCAAATGTTGCCTGTTGCTGCCCTTCAAAGTGTACAGGTATTATTTTACTTTCTTCTACATGTGGTAGGACTGAGGCATAAAAAGAAAAGTGTTTTATCCAAAGCTTCATCAAAAACAAATGAAGAAACTAAGGGAAACACAAAGAAACTCTTGATCCCATTTTCACAATTGAATTAGTAGATAACAGCCCCACACTATTAAAATGTGTCTAGTATATTTCCACACAGAACTTTGGGTAATGGGTTGTACAATTCTCTTTATCTTCTACCTGTGCTGTGTCTTTAYGTCACCATTTTCCAATTCCATCTGACTGAAAACGAGCTACCTTGTGTGGCAAGAATGGGGAATTCACAAGCTTCCCATTAAACATGCTGCAGATGTAGCTGTATGACTGTCTCTTTTAAAAAAGATTCATTGCAGAGGACAACTAAAAATAGATGGCAGGTTGAAATGTATTATATCCCTTTTCAATTGAACAGCTATTTTTAAGGGGGATGGGTAGAGACAAGAAGAGTATATTTGGCTGATATTTATTAGGGAGCTTACAGTGATTAAATGGGACCTGTGACATTTCACTCCACCCTCCATATCAAATAGATATTCATTCTGTCACTGAAATGGTTGCTGATACTAAGATTTGACTTATAGGACTGATGTAGGTTTTGTAAGGTAACAGTGTTTAGAGGTGAGGGAAGAATTTTTAAACTACCAAACTAAGAAAAAAATTATCTTCTGGAGGCTGTGGACAAGTTCATTATTAGACTGGCCTATATAGGTATCTCATTTTCTCTCCCTTTAATCCCATTTATAATATAATTCAATAGCTAGATAAATACTGTTCAGCTGCTCGCTCCAATGTGTCTTATGCTACTGCATTGACAAAATTATTGCTAACCTCCTGATTGTAATATCTGCACCTACACTAATAGAGCTATGGTGATTAACTGTAATGCTGAACACATTTTATATGGGAGGACAGTTTCCTAGTGCTTTGTTGTTTAAGCATATATAAATGTGTACAGAAGCTATAGAGCAATTAAATATTTGGCAAGGAAAGAAAAATGAAAAATAAACAAGCAGTGATGCTATAGATCTATAAAGTAGAGACCAAGAAAAGAGCATAGAGTGAAAAATGTTGAAAACTGTTTGTACATGGAAGGGTAAAGACTTATTTAGGTTCCAGGCTGCATGTAGAATAATTTTTAGGAAACCACAGCTGGTGCAGAAATTGCAAGATAGGCTTTTTTCTTTCTGTCTCAGTTCACCTTAAAACTACATTTGAGTTTTGTCAGAGGGGGTTTCTCTAGAGTACAAAACTGAAGTCAGGAGGCCCAGTTCCTACAGTCAGTCTTGAACACTCTCTCAAACTGGTCTTTCTCAGAGATACACTCTGGTACATGCATAGTGCAGTGAAAGCTGGGTCTGAAATTGTTTTCTGGATGGGTTCTCATTGCTGGCAGTTTGCGAAGCTGATATGTTCAAACATGAGTGTTACTTGGAATCATTTAGGTCCTAAACTTAGTCTAAAATCTCTATTACACTTTGTCTTTTCCTTTCAGAAGAATATAGCAAGTAGTGCTGCTTCTGAAATGCAATGTCTCTGACTTGTTAATGAGAATATTTCTGTCTCTGCATATGCAGTTAAGTATCTTGTGCCTGGTTCCTTGCACCTGTGTAAAGCCTCTGAGTGCACCATGCACAGTGTATTACCAGATGCTAAGCAGTCAGACATGGAAGGTCAGGGCAGATTGCACAAAGGGCTACATCTCTGGAAAAAAAAAATGTTAAGTCTGTAAACTCTTTCAGGTTGACAGTTGAATAACACTTTTGTGTTATAGATGTTACAGACTATGGGAATGAGGCAAGCCCAATGATTTTCATCTTGTTTTCTTAGTATAAATGCTTGATTTTATGGACACTTGTAATATAGTTGTAGTGAATGCAAGATATACTACACTTGATGAATTTCATAACTGAACTTTTTTACAGGGAAACATTGCAAGCACAGTGCTATTTTAGAAAGAGAGAAACTGAAATGTTACACTTAGACATTTTCAAAATGAAATATTTATTATTCTTAAAGGACAATATTTTTTTTTACATTGCACAAGATATTCCTGAGAGACAAAATTAATATTTTGAATTGTTCATTTCACTGAAAATATATAAAAAACTAATTTCCAGGATTAACAGTGAATAGAAAATCCCTTGTTTGCTCAGCTGCATGACACACTTGAGCTGAGGACATACTAAAATAAGAGCTTTTTGTTAGGTACTAAAATGTGGATATACTTGAGTAGAGTTTTATGGCTATTAACAAAAGAGAACCTAGAATATAATGCCGTAAAACACGGAGCATCCACAGTAGACAACAAAAAATTACCAATGTCCAATGTCATTGGACATAGATCAGTACTACTTGAGAAGGGTCAGTGATGAAACATCAGATTCTTTTCTGAAGTTGAAGAGGTGGGTGAAAAAAAAATGTAATAACTTAGCCCAAGTAATAATAGTGAAGCACTATGAAAATGAGTTTGTTATATTATGTTTTCAGTTGTATCAACAGGCATTTACGTATTAGTTTAAGTAATTTTCATTCATTTTTCAGTCTGTGTCAAGACAGAGAATTTTTAATTAGGAAAGGTCATAGCAGTAGGGATTATATGAATTCAGTGGAATGACATGTAATTAGAATAGTTTTGAAAACAACTGGATTTCATTGTGAAAATTGTTTTGACTTTTTTCTTTCACATTTTCAGTAAGCTTATTTAAAGCGCAGCACTCAACAAATACCAGCTGTAGAGCCAAGGTAAAAAACAATGGTAGGACACATTTTCTCTCACATTCTTTTAACAGAAAAATAAAGAACCACAGAGCTTTAATGTCTGTTTACAAACATTATGTGATGATTTTAAGGTTAAATATACCTTAAACATAAATAATCTTTGCAAAAAACAACTAGCTGACAAATAATGGTTCTAGTTTCTTACATTTTAGCTAGTTGTCTAAGAGTTAGCATGTATTTAATTGTATGTGCTAAAACTGAAGATGCTTTTTTTCTTTATTTTTTTTTCCTCTCTCTCTCTCATTCTCTTTCTTTTCCTCCCCCTAGCTATTCTTTTCTAAACCCTCATTAGAAGCTATGCCCCTCTGGGCATTCAACTGAGAAATGTCTTATTATGTTCATGAGAAAAGGGAGATCAGGTTTGTTGAATATTGTCCATCTTGCAGAAAAAGTGCAGATTAAGACATTTTTGTGAAAGTAACCTCATTTATTTTGCCAAATTAAACTACATAAACTATTTTAAGAACTAATTGAATAACCTTACAAAGCAGAATGGAAGAAAAAAAAAAAAGCAGAAAAAAAGCGCCAGAACTCCATTTCAGTAATTTGTTCCATTCGTCCAAGGTGTTGGTCCAGAATATACTATGAAGTAAAGTAGTGATCCAGGTTCTGTTCTCACTTACACTGTGCCATTTCAGGGAGATTAGGGTTTTTTCATGATACAGTTCTTAACAGATATCAAAAAGAAGAAAGTATCAAATGGCCATACAGTATGAAGGGTGATACAGAAAAACAGATCAACAGCAGGCCCCCTGAGGCAAAAGAGCAATGCTGTCATTGCTGCAAACTTTCACAAGTGCAATGTGCTTCCGGCTCCATTGGCCAAGTGGGAGGAGTAACATTTTCTAATTACAGGTGCCTTTCTCATGGAAATCATCCCCTTGGAAAATGATACTCATGGAAGCATACCCTTTCTGATACTTTATAAGAGAGTTGATCATGAGTAGTTAGAAATACACAAAATCCAAACTTGCAGAAGAAAAAAAAGTCATCATATACAGCATCAGATGTAAAGTCATACTGTATGCATTATAGTACTTAACTATAATCCAGCAAAATGTGTCTGAAGGGAGAGAAGAGATAGATGGAAAACAAGGGATTCTTGTTGTATGAAATAGCCATCATGTGGTCTTGGTAACAAAGACGATGATCTGGAAACCCTCATCAGTGAGAAAGCCAATCCTGAAAGCTGATGGGAGTAGTCAAGCTACTGGGATCGTAAAAACAAATGGGTGTAACCTCCCAGGACAAACAAAGTAGCTAAAAGCAATGTGGTATTCTGAACTTCTTAACAACACAAAATCGTGGGATTTTGAATGCACATTAATAAATGTGGTGGGAGGTCTATGTATTGTGTCAAACACACTAGTAAAATATTAGATTTTTGTAAAAAGAAAAAAAAACTTTTCTAATGGAAGGTCTCCATGCCCAACATGATGTATTTTTAACTTAAGATCTCATTAGAGTTGATAAATATGAATAACTTACTGGACTAGAAATTAATGACTGCCCTAGGGGTGGTTTTCATGACCTGACTGCAATCAGTGTAGACAAACAAAGAACAATTCCAAACAATAAAATGGTGGTTCTTCTAAATGGGTAATTTTCTGCGGTTGAGAAAAATGTAAGTGGAAATAATTGAGAGGAGAAATCAGACAAATACATGAATGAAAAATTGGAATTCTTAATGAAAATGTTAGATAACAAAAGAGTAATGTTTCAAAGATGCTGAAAATCTTAACTGCAAGTCCATCTGCATTGAACGCAAAATTAAAGGTAGCAAATAGGAATTAACAGGCATATAGTGAATGGAGAAAGGCGAAAGTAAATGCAYCTCTGTGGAAGCTGAGAGGTATGAAATATAGAAAGTTGACAGAGGAATGTGACAACATTAGAGCAAAACTAAAGGGAGTAAGTAGGTATGTAACTACATTAAGCAAAAAATTATTCCAATAGTAGTGAAAGTCCATTAAAATTCCAATAACAACAGATGTTGTAAAATTGTTAATAGTATGTGATAATTATTATGCAACAACCAGATAGATCCTTTAAGAAATATTTCTCAAGTGTGGTAATTCTTTGCTAGATCCAAAACATCAGCAAACTTGGAAGAATTGTAATCAAAGGTCTAGGTCTACAACTCAGCATTCTACAACTCTGATGTAAGCTCTTAACAAATCTTTTGGGGCAAAGTTCCAGAAAGTTGGAACAATGCTAATGCTGTGCCAGTATTCTTAAAAGGATATAGTGGCTGAAATGACTGTATGGCAGTGACCCTGGCATCAGTTCTAAGCAAAATAATGAAACTTATGATGTTAGATTAATTTAATAAAGAATACCTGACAGGAATATAATTAATGTCACTCAGTATGGTAACGCAGACATTATTAATGGACAAGAAATCTGATTTGATGATTATATTCTTTGTATAAAAAACCAACCACGTAGCCATTACAGACATATGCTTTTGTAAGGTATTCTACTGATTGCTGTACAATATTCTAATAAAGTAATAGCACTATACTTATAAAAAGCTCATTACATGGTTTACAAATTGACCGAGAGCTTCCAAAAGTCATTAATGGATGATCACAATTCAGTCCCAGAGTTGCTAGTGAAAGTCCACAGAAATGACCACAATAGCATTAATTTACTTTGAAAAGATCTGGAGAACACATAAAATCACTTCTATGAAATGTACGGATGCTTCAAAAACTAGTTGTGAAGTGGCTAATGACACGGTRATGAGTCAAAATAGAAGAATTTGGATTATTCTGTAAGTGCGACATTAAATGCAAACAAATGCATTCTGAAATGGTAAGTTTAATCATACAGTCATAGAACCAGGGCACGTAGGCTGAAACTAAAAAATGGTAGCTATATCTTGGAATGTACTGTCTCACAAAAGAAATAATAGGATAATATGTAAGAATGGCCAGTGTAGCCTGCATAAAGAGGTAGAATAAGAAGTCAACCCTTCCCTACRTATATAGCACTGGGGAGACTAAAACTGGATTACTGCATACATTTTCTGGCATCTGAATTCTTAAAGGACATTGTAAAGTTGGAGAGGGTATAAAAAAGAGCAAAGGAATAGTGTTCTTCAGAAAATTCCTTTGGTGAATCTTAAAGATGTCAATCTCTGTTGTTTAGTGAAAAGTAACTTGAGAAGTGACTTGTATTGCAATCATAACTTCATGGCAAGAGTACTGAACACTAAGGAGCTGTTGAGTACAGCAGAAAGAACCTAAATGTCTGGAAGCTGAAAGGAGATAATTCAAGTTGTATCCTCTGGAATGAACCATCAGAGGAAGCAGTGGTTCTCCCTCTCTTTATGTTTTTAGATCAAGACTGGAAGAAACGGGCAAGTCCTTTTAATCAACAAAACCTATGTACTATTCATCTTCATAAATTTCTAATGTTTCTTCTGAATATCTCATTTCAATTGAAAGAGGAATTTAGTGCTTCCTGGCTCAACTTTRCTCTGAATACACAGTGCTCCATAAACCAAGATGCTGCCACTCCCCTGTACTTGGGAATAGAATTTCATGTGTTCTGCCTAGTCAATTGGTAATATTTCAAAAACCTTTCATGATCTAGTCAGATTTCTACGTTCTGGCCTTAGCAAGAAGTGGGATCACATTTCAGCAGCAGGCTTTGGTGCATCCTTCGGTTATGGTGGTGTAGCAGTGAATTAAATTCGCAAGGCAYGACTCCTAACCTCTTTCTCTCTCCTGCTGATGGACATAGCAGCAGACAACTGTGGGATGCGCATGCCTGTTTTTCACGCAGATGCATCAGCAGTGCTCGCTCAGTACTCCAGGGCAATGTGTGTGGAGGTGTTGTGCCTCTGTTCTTCTCATTCTCTCCTCATCAGGAAAGGGCAGCGGTTCCCAACTCTGACCCTCCCAGTACTGGTTGCTGGAGGATGCATTTGGCTATCTGGGCTGCATTCGCTGCTCAAATAGCTGTTTCCTGTCTCCTTTAGGGAAAAGGCATAGGCCAGATGGTGATGCAGGGTCAAAGCACCGCCAGCGCAAAATCATTAACTACATCTCCCCACGAATAATACATGTTTATTTGTCAGAAGGAAATCTCCCTTGTGAAATGATAGTACTTTACTCATAATAATTCAGTTATAAAAAAGCTCTTTTTAGCCACCAGCAACTCCACCTGATTAACGAAGAGCATAACTGTTACTGGACATGACAGTAGAATTTATTCTTTATTTTTGAAAGTAAATCCAGCTTAACATCCCCTTAACCTTCACAGAAAGCTTGTGTTCTTAGGTTGGAATCATGCCCTTAGTATCCGTACTTGATGGCTTTACATGATGTCCTGACTACCCATATGTATGTCCATCTGTTAGGCTGGCATGGTGCCCTCCCACAAGTTGCTGGACTCTTGCCCTAGGACATGGCTGAGGACTGAATGCTTACTTAATATTTCATGTGACTTCCTGTCTGTGTGGATGTGTGGGGGTGTGTGTGTTTGTAATGGACAGGGTGGAAGATACTTGCCCAATTCACTTCAGACAAAATAATCTAAGTGCAATTCAGAATGTCTTTAGGTAGGGGGTTTTTGCTAGAAAAATAGTAAGCAATTCGATAGAGTGAGTTGGGTTTTCTAAGCTGAGTATCTAAATCTAAACAGTTCAATAGCAAAACATTGGTTTTTGTTAGGAAGAAGTGCAAATACTACAAAAAAAAAAAAAAAAGGTCAATGCTGAATAATATTAATGAGACAGACCATTAACAGACCCCAAAATAAAGTTTTCATGTGCTAAACACTAAATGGAGGAGTACTGGAAAAGTATCCTTCCTAGAAGGCTGGATTTTTGAAAGTCTTCACATAGTGTTCCAGCTTGCTTGGCATGATTTTATTTTGCCAGCTTTATTTTTCAGTTGAATACAGTTGCTGACTAAATAGCTAAATAAAATTGTGCTTCTCTTATCAACTGCTTCTAGGTGGCATATAGTTCAGAGCACACATCCAGGCTCAATCCACTTCATCAAAATGGGTGATTCCAAAGTCCTGCCACTGCAAACCCTACAGCTAGTGACTCAGGATCTCCCCCATGAGATGCTCTGCCTGCTTCATTTCCTTTCTATCACTTATGCATGCGTCCTCAGAGCTCCTATTAGGCTGTAGATCCCTTAGCATCTCTTGGCAAACATTACTATACAGTATACACTCACACTCTTGGCATCTGTTTTACTCCTTGGGGACAACATAGGAAAGGAAGAAATATAGATGTAGTAGAGGAATTTCTAAGGCAAAATCACTTAAAAAAATAAATACTTTTGCAAATTGATAAAATTGTTCCTGAAATATGTTTCGTAATGTTTCCTGGAAGACGAAAATTTGGTTTCTGCTCAAAGAAAATCTGTGCTCTGGCTCATGTGCTCTTCTGGGAGGCTCTGGCACATTCACCCTACCCATGAACCTTTTTGTAGAAAAACTAGTGAATGAGACCCTGAGTTTAAGGCCTTTTATTTGCCATCTTGGCTTTTTCCTATAGTAGTCCATCAGCCTTCCTTGGACCTCTGTTTCAAATGCATTACAGTAACCTGTTTGAGACATAACCTGCTTCAGGCATAGTGCAAAATGGAATTCATAATACAAATGATGCAGTGTTCACAGCCACAGCCCACTCTGTCAAACTGCATGTTCCATGTGCTGGTTCTTAAGACAACTTTCATAATTTATTTAGGTAAAYATATGGGAAATGAACACTGCTTATAATCTTGCTCTGTTTGTATGGGCTGAATTACAATAAAATCACGGCTAATAATCAAGAATAAAAAGGGTTGATGCTAAGTCATCATGTATCCAGTCTTGAAAATATGCTTTAGCAGAACCCTGTCAAATATAAGTCAAAGCATATTTTTCTCATAATAGTCTATTTGCCGCATCCAGTCCTTGTTGATTTTGAAGTTTAATAACTCTAGGCATTGATTATCTTTCAACTTGCTAAACTGATGACCCTCAGTAACTGAGTAACATACATCGTACTAGTATTATTCAAGCATCTCATTTTAGATTTGTTGCTTTCATGGAACTTCGTAAAAAGTGTGGATGTGTGATTGACATGCAACTAGTTGACTCATGTAAATTGGTAGCTGGCAATTTTAAGTGCTTCGGTGTCTTAGCTGTACAGTCCCCTTGAACTTATACATACCGAAAATATATGTGGCACATACACGCACATGCATGTATATAAAACCATATGTGTTCTCTACATGAAACACTGTAATCAATGGTCAAGATTGTCTGACACCTTTTATGGTAAAACTGTATTGTTTGCAGCTGAATTGTTCAGMTTGAATTTTTATATTGGCTATTTTCTTCCAAAGCTATAACTTTATGGGAGTTTTGCATAGAATCAGTAAGTTATTTATGAAAATAAGACAAAGGGGCATTTCTGGCAAGAGACTGGAAATGAAACTTAACTTCAGGTATTCTGAGTTATCTTCTTTTACAGGTTACAGATGCATCTTAGGGGAACTGGTCCTAATAGGCAATAGTTAAATACCCTATATGATTTCTTGAATAATTCATTCATGATATGGAGGACTGAGCAGTTGAAAAAAATGAAGAATAGTAAAATAATAATGAGAAACAYGAGTGCAGAAAATAACACTCAAAACTTCACACTGCAGCTTCATTGTAACATTAAAGTTTGGTAGATGGGAAAATGAATGGTCAGACCCAAAACTCCACTTTTATTTTCTTAAATGCCTAAGATTATATTATTTTTGTGAAACTTAATGGGTCTTACAGATTTTATATGCTGACTGAGTCACCTTTACTTCAAAAAGTTAAAATGTGTAAATTGCATTCTATTCATGTAATTTCTGACATTAATACCACCAAATTTTAAAATGGTCTATTTATTTAAATATAATAATTTTTTGATATATACAATATGCATTTTTCTGTGGAGTGCAACCACTACAGTCCACTATAAGCTCATCCTTTTCTAATTGCAGTAGATAAATCTGTGGTAATCTCCTTTGCAATTATGGCATAGAACATGTTATAAATACCACAAGAAGCACAAAATTTGCTGTGCAGTAAAGGTCAAAATTATAAAACCCATAAAGAGTATAATGAAGCCCATTGGCTGGGATTCAACTAGACACTTAAGTAGATGACAATTTTTTAGCTTGCGAGAAGCCCCATTGACTAAAGTGTCCTGCTGAATGTTGTCAGTAATGTGTACTTTGTGTATTACTTTATTTGTCTTCATATTGTTTAGACATTCCAGTTAAAATCTTATGCTTTGTGCAGATATCTGAAATGAAAGTGGAGGAACTAAAATATTTACTAAGTCCCTTGTGTGTAAGAGAAATTAACTAAGACTTGGAAAAAATATTTAGGAAAAAAATCCATCTGTACAAACATGTAATCTGAAGTAAAATCTGAACTCCTGCCCTGGCTTTTTTCTACTTTTGAGAAACTGCTTGTTAGGAGTTCTCTCCTCATATTTCACTTCTACTTACATCAGGCATTGACTTTGAGAGAGGCAGAGAAAGGTAGCTGAAGCCCTCCACCTTTTTGTTGCAGCACCACAGCCCTGTGAGGCACACTTTCTGAGACAGCATCATGACTATACCCACCCTGAGTGTCGTTTTGTCATGTTGATCAGCGGAGTACCTGAATTTCAGCATACAGCTCTATGTGCTTACTCTGATCACTTTGCGTATCTTTACAGGACATTCCATATATCCCTACAAATCTGGGTATAAGGAAASTGTAGTGCTCCCTTAACTCAGAAGCAAATCAGGCTTTGTGCCCCTGGGCAAAGAGATATCAAACAAAGTCTGCTGCTGTCTATGCGGCAGAAAATTTAATTAAGTTCAAGGTTTTTTTGAAATTAATTTCAATGTCCAAAAGATGAGCTTGATTTTCCTTTCACYAACACAGATCTTGAATGAGTTGCTCTAGATCTGTGCAAATGTGAGAGAGGATTTCACACCCATGCTGTGCATTTTCAAAATCAATTTCACAATTGCTTTGTATCTCACTTTTGAGATTCCAAATTGAGCTAAGGACTGGTTGAAAAATTGTTACAGAAATACTTTCCTATGAGAGTTTTGACTAATGTAGAATTTTCATAAAGTTATCTGGGGAGAAATTTTGACTTTTTCTTGGAAAAAGAACCAAATGAAAGAAACAAATATAAATGTGTTTTGTGAAAACTTTCAGTGGGGAATACTAAACTGCTACAGTGCCAGGCGTAAGTCTTAGTTCATTTATAGTATACCCTCCTTGTATTTGCTGGATTCTCTGACCATGCTGCATCTCTCATAATACCTTATAAGTGAGTAATTCTTAGAATAGGCAAAGTACTGTAGAAATGTTTCAAAAAAACCCCAAACCAACCAAACTTCCAATGACTGAGAAAACTAAAATAATTCCATCTACATTGATTTGATATAAATCTAAAGATTTGGTTTGATTTCTTCTTAATGGGAAAATATCAATTTGGATTTTCTTTATTAACAATAAAATTTTTCCATTAATTTTCTCCTCTCCAAAAAGCTTTAAATTAGATTGTTTTAGGTAGACTATACTTCAGAGTTGCACTGTGCTTTTGGGCCTCCTTCAGGTTTATTAAGTTTACATATCTGAAACTAGCTGCAAAATACTGATTTTAATAGATTGTACCTGTGCTGTACAGTTGTAAATAATGTGTCCAAATTCACATCCCTCAATTAGGGAAGCAGTTTTGGTGGGGGTGAAAATTCCCKCACTGTAAAACTCTCAGGTTGTTTCCTTTTCTTCAGCAGCTCTGAAGTCAGAAAGACTCAACTCAACTACAGTATGCCTCTAGAATGAGTATATATATCCTTTGGAAGGAACAAATTATTTTCACTTCAGAGAATGCACTTTGTCCACGTACCTTTGAAGTTGTGCAATATTATTGTTCCTGTGTTCAGGTTTGTTGTGTGTTCTGGCTAATCTTGTGCTATTACTGCACTGGACTTCTGAAACTCCCTCTCAACCCTGTGCTGCCATTTGACACCCAAGAAAAGCAGAGAGGCTAACCTCACTAAACCATAACTGGCAAGGGAGCTGAAGAGGTGGATGGAAGCAGAAATGAATCTGACGTTAGAAAAAAGAGCAGGAACACTAGATGTCCTGCAAGCCAGCAGTTTTCAGGCTCAAAGGGAAGTCTAGCAAGCATTCYGGATTGAGATGCCTGTAAAAGTGGGAAGGAAAGAAAATAAATTCCTCTCTCTTCCCTGCCAAAGCCTATTGCCTAAACCAAGGTAAGCTTTAATCAAGATTAAAGTGTGTCTGAAAAATAAAAAGAAAAGTCAGTTCAGATCCAGCTAGGAATATATTCTGCTAATCCATCCATGAGTCTTGTTAGCATGCTAGCATGCCCAACTTTCAGTTTCTATGCTTTGCAGGAATTTGCTATTGCAAATTAATGTTACTTTAATGAAGCATTTCGTTGCTTTTTTTTTCCTTGTTTAAACTCCCATTAGAGAAGTATTTGAGGGGTGGTACAATAGACCATAGCAATGCCTTCATGGTTATTCCTCCCTAAAGAATCCGAAAAGGATATTACTTGGCCATGAGGCTTCCTTTAAGATGTTAGAAAGCATACAGTAAAATCCTTACTTAGGCAGTTGCTGGTGTTCACTTGTTGTTAAATTTTATTTTAAAATAATAATTTTCTTGTTTAATGGCAAGTTTTTAATCATCATCACATTAGACTGTGTTATATAGTTACTCTGTTCCAATGGTTTATAATAGAGGTCTTTAATTGCCTCTTGCCCGTTTTTCCTTTTCACTTTCTCTACTCAGGACCCAAACATCACCGTTAGATAAGGGGAAGTTCTTCTCTCAGCCATAACGGTAGGAATCATAAGTGAAATTCATCTCTGTACAGATACCCAGCATGAGATGTCTGTGTTTTGAACAGCTGGACAAAGATGAATTTCATACGCACAGAAGGCAAATCGAAGGCAAATTTTTAGCATTCAAACTATAATGACTGTGTAGATGGACCCTTAGACCCTATTAACAAGCCTAGTGAAGTCCAGCTGAATGGCTCTGCTTTTGCCACCTCAGAGTTATCATACCAGGTAATGATACGCTTCAGAAGAATATGAAGGTAATTTTAGCAGCTGGGTTATTTTTCATAGTAAAGGCCACATTTAACAAAGTGTCCTGCATAAGCTGCTTAGATTTTTGAGGTGAAATCTAAGTCTTACTCAAGTCATTGAAACCAAGCTTGTTTATTTTTCTGTGGAGCATTTATGTAAGTTTTGTGAGACTCAAGAATTATATAAAAAAATGTAATCCTCTGCAATGAAAAGTGTCTGTAACTAAATCCTGTCGTAATGTTCAGGAAAGCATCCTTACCAGAGCACACATTCCTGTTTCATGAAGTGCAGTGTGGTAGATGTTGAGCAATTAGCAGTTTACAAAGAATGCCCATCGTGAAGAGGGATGAAAACTGCTACTTAATGCCTGGCAGAGAGAGAGGATGCTTTCCTTGTCCTTAATACTGGTGATCTGCCCATTTTTCTTCTGTTCACTAACCTTTGTGGTAGTGAGCTGAAGCATAAAGATTTTGTTTTGTTTGGACGACCTCAGGCTGTAGTTGACTGGCCCGGTCTTCAGTGATTCAACTTTTATTCGATAAAATTAAATTTCCATATGTTGCCCCCAGATGGAAGATTTTAATTTTAACAAGTTCTGTCATTTGGTGACATTAATGATAGTATACAAAGCTCATCTCATGTTACTCTCTAAGTTTTGTTACAATATAAAATATGCGTCTTGTTTTAATTTGTTACCACCACAAGTGATATCTGAAGCGCTAGTCTATGCCAAGCTTTGACAAAGACTAAAATCCTGTTCATGTCAGTGATATTACAGATGTGGAACTACAGTTGAATTCCGCATGTAATTCCTTCCTAAAACAGGAGGCTTTGAGTAGCAGAACTATGCAAGCCCTTGCGTAGCATATGCTCACAAATAGATACTGGCACACAAGAAAGCTTCGTTCTTTTCACCTGTCTACCTGATGTGATGGGAGTGTGTATTTATGTCTTATAAAGACAGTGGTATATAACATTTGAAGTCAAAGTATGTCAGAAGACCAAGACCATTATATGCTGCCCACAGTGTAGACTAAAGCTATACTGATCTTAGGGAAAAAAAAAAAGACTCTTTATTTCCACTTTTTTTCTATCATCTGAATTACACTGTTGGAATACAGTTGCAGTTGAAAAGATACCATAAAATATTGAGGTTGGTAAAAACAGGTGACATAAGCCAAAGACTAGTATTAGAAACCTATAAATTAGAAAATTAAGAACTGTATTGCTTTCACAGTCTAAATTAGCATATGTAGTCTAAAGTAACATATGTGCATATATTGTTAGTGCAAATTTTGAAAATTTATTAAAAAATTAAAGGGAATATTTATAAATAACTTCTAAAAATATAACAGAGATTAATTTTCCTAATAATTCATATGTTACTATCAGTAAGATTTTTATACATGATTGATTATTTTAGTACATTACAGATTATTTTATAATTAAGTATTCATAAACTGGAATATATACACTTTGTAATGGAGGTCATGTATACAGCATTCTGTAGCATCTCTGGCAATAATTTATTAGTGAAATTGTGTATTCAATTAATATTGTATTATTTGATAAAACATTTATATAGATCCAGATCTGATCTAGGAGCCCTATAACTCTGATATACAGTGCTGTTGCTGTTCAGAAATGCTGAGAATAGTATGTAACACTTGAGGACTAATTTTTTGCTAGACTGTGATATTCAGACCTGTTAATGCAGAAATATCACATGTGTTATGTCTTCATGTAATACTCTAGAAAGTGAAGAAATGGAGGTAGTAATACAATACTTTGCTAAARGGCTTTTGCATGCTAACCATCTCACTAATCCTATTTCCTGGAACAAAATTCCTAAGTTATTTTTTTCTGTTTTGTTGTTGCCTATATTTCCCACCCACATGAAGAGTCAGTATCACTGTTGTTTGGTTATAAATAAAGTGTTATTGGTAGAGCTGAAGTCCAGTGCACAGGCTCTGTTCCAGTTTGCAGCTAGAATGCTTTGGACTTGTATCATCTGATGCGTATTTCTTTTCACATGGCATACGCAGAGTTCTTTCTAGTTTCTTAGAATGTTGTGGGTGTGAAACTAAAATGTACCCTTGAAATGGCTTAGGCAGGTACCTAATTTTGTGTGAGCTGGTGCAATAGTTAATGCAGAGAAGGACAAATTTACGTTTTCATAGTAAACATTCAATTGTGTATAATTCCTTCTATCTTGAGCTCTTCATATTTTTGTGCCTGCATTAGAGCAGAACACTGCATATCTGTGATTGTCATGCAGTAAAATACAAAATGTGAATAACTGTCTACATTCCTTTTCTGAATCACACTGGGCTGTTTTATCTTGTCCAGCAGTATTTAATATATCATTATTTATTATTTTTCCTTTGCAACTCTCATCTGCCAGAAATATTCAACTTTATTCACACCCTCAGGAAACACAGGGAGACTCTTCTACACAGTCAAGATACATTGGAGTTTTGCCTCTTGTACGGACAGAATATCCCCTAAGGAACAGCATAACATCTGTGCTTTCTGTCAACGCGAGAAAACTGGTCATGCTATTGAAAAGCAACAATGGTGGCACAGGCAATCTACCTTGTTCTCCAATCTTTTCCCTGCTGCTGAACAAAGAAATGAAGATTATCTTGCAAATCAGTTGCACTAATAAATTTTCTCATCTATTAGATGAAATAGAGTTAGAAACAGTTTCCTTGATAGTTCTCCAGCTGTCAGACTAAGTCCTAAACCTTGACTGGAGGGAAAATTTTAGCACAAAAGTATATACTGATCCCTCTCCCAGAAAAGTTGGAGACATGTTAGGAAATAAAATATTCATAGAACTAATAACAGTACTTAGCCTCTCAAGATCCTATATATGCCAGTACAAAGTACAAGGTATTAGCAAAAGCTTTAAAATTACATCCCTACTACCTCTATAGATAATTCTGAAAGTTAAAAAATATCACCTCAGTGGGAACTTAGAAATTAATTAGAAGTGGTATTTTCATGAATGGTGTAGATAACTAAGGAGAGTTTGCCTGAACATCTCATTACAATTGAGTAATGACAGTTCAGTGACTGGTAGTTAACTGGTAAAATCATCTGACTGCTCTTGTATCATTCTGTTGTCTTAAATTCTTAAATATGATATGGATTATTTTTTCCTTATTTGTTGTACAGCTTGACCCTCTTCTAAGAGGCTGGTCTTGAACAGTCAATATCCTGCCCCCAAGAATTTCTGCTATGATGCAATATCATATTTAGCAGCTTCCACATATGAACAGCAGATGGTTTGAGCTGAATATACATAAGCATATGTGACTGTATGTTGCCATCCTTTAGTTCTGTTTAACCCTTCAGCAGCAATTTGCCTTTGCCATTTAACAGTCTTGTTTGGAAATGGGAAGGAATTCAGACTGTGAAAACATGAATATTTTTTCCYGCTTACACTAGTGGTTGGTTTTTTTTATATTATTGTGATAGCTATGAATAATCTGCTTGACTGGTCAATGGGTATGAAAGTCTGTTTTGTTTCCAGCTGCTTACAGCTCCTCCATGTTTAACAGCAGACAGACATGGGAAAGTATGGTTTGGTAAAAGTCACAACACATCATTTGTGAGACAGTGCTTCCAGCCACTGCTGCCCACCACAATTTTATTAATTTTTAGGATTCTGCCCCACTTTACTCCATTATTATTTTCTCTTCCTGTTTTATGCAATAGCAAGAAAGTCTACTGTTCTGGTTGTCAATAAACTAGCAAATTTTTTTTTTGTGCTGAGTCATTTTACTTAGAAATATAGAAGTGCTCTACATTCTTCTTATCAAAACACTTATGTTGGATGGTTTTGACATTGCTTCATATCTCAGGTAATTATTTAAATTGTCAGAAACAAACAGTCGTGACTTATAAGAGGTATGCTGAGTGCTTAGCAACAGAAATATGAGTATATATGCACCTGTTTTCTGCCTCTCTCAGGAAGCTTGCAGCTGACCAAATTTCCTCCAAAAGATACCTGTGTGGAAGAGGAGTTGCCTGCCAGCCTTATGGTGCTGAAGTGCACCCCAACGGGTGCTCCAGAGCAGCCCTTCTCGTGCAATGTGGGACATGGTGCAGGTTCACCATAACTTAGGGTAGATCTGTCTCTCTTTAAATTAGAATGTGCAATGTGGCTTCTCTCCTTGAACTCTAGGCATTTAAGCCATATCAGAACTTGGCTTGAAAACATTTCTAAAATGTATTTGGTATTACCAGTGCCTTCCTAGGCAAATACTTAGCTTAATTGCAATCTACTCCTGTATTTTGGGATGAGACCCAGACATGCAGTAGCCTGTCCTACCTCCTTACCAATGCTTTGGCTTCCATAGATCAAGAAAGAGATTACCTTACTTTCTACCCATCACATCACTTAGTCTAGGTGGAGACTGAGTGCCCTGACTGAATGCCCCAATTAGGGCCTGAATCTAAATAGCTTCTAGAGTAGTAGGAATGAAGGCAGAATGTAGTTTTATGTGGAAAAAGGTCCACTGTTAGTTGATTTGTCTACAGATACAACAGCTCAGACTTGCAGTAACTCACTGGAAGACTTGCATTACACAATGATTTCATATGGTATACATAATGATCTTTTCTGTTCAGTTTTGTACATACAAGAATTACCTTCCAATGTGTTTTTCTGTAACTATATGTTTGCATTAGCTCATTTTGTTTACRATATTTGAGGAAGTAATAACTACTTGCTAAATATTAGTTTTGTAATATGGTTAAAATATACAAAAAGCTTTCACCAAAGCAATCACCTTTAGCCCCTAAAGTACTGAGCATGGATGAAGTGTATCCAGATAGCAATTTTTTTTTTTCAACAGGAAAGATTTTTAGGACCAGCATGATTAGCTGCTTGCATCTGGTAGCTGCTGCTTTTAAACAATGCTTTGTGAAGCATTTTATGAAATACCTCTAACTCAGAATACATATTCATTAACTGTAAAAGCCTGTACAGAAAGAGAACGACACTAGAAGAGTTTAAAAAAACGACTCCAGTAGTGTTAGTAAATTCAATGGAATTTATAATCCTTTTAGGCTCGCCATATAACTACTCAGAAGCCATTGGTGCTGAATGACAGAAGGAAATCCCATTTAACAYATGCTTGTCTCTGTCCACCTTCACACCTACCCTAGTATCTAAATATGACCCCAAAGGCATATTGGAGGAGGAATTAAATGACAGAAATGGCAATTAGGTATCTGATTCTGAATTATTTTGCTACAGAAGTTGAAGAAAATTAGACACCAAACTACTACGTATTTATAGCTGTTCCTGCCTATTAGTATACTGCTTCAGTGAAAACACATACTCAATCAGGCTAACAAATTAAATGCCACATTTTCACTAGACTTCCTTTAATATATACTGGTGTTACAAAGGCTATTGTAATAAGGTTTTTATTAACCGTAAGTTTACTTAATTCAATATTCAGGCTATTGGTTATAACATCTTCAAATAAAACTAAAAATATTTTCAACAGCAAGCAATTACAGAGATGCTTGGGGGAAGGAGGCTTACAGAATGCAGTGCAATACTGAAGAAAAGAATATGGTAGTTTGCCACAAGAAAATTAATGTAAATGGACTTTATTTTATTTAAATGTTGTACCTAAACAGGGTAAGAGCATTTATTTTCTTGTCAAATGAAGGATAATGAAAAATAACCACCCAACTAAAATGTATTAAGTCTTGTTACAAAATAAACTCAGTGGATATTGTGCAAGAAAGAATAAAGTCACAAAGTCATTGAAACTGAAAAGATTTTTTTTTTTTTTTTAATATGAAGTGTAGTAATTTCCTGTGTGGAATGGAAATGAATGATTTTTCTGCCAAAACCTCAAAATAACCCAAGTTGCGTAGTTGGGAGAAAGTCGTTTCTTTAACTTTTTTCTAACTGTTTAACCTTTGCTCTAACGCTGGAGCAGCTCCATCAATGAGATGCTACTGAAGAGCAGCAGCCTACATTTTATCACCGTGATTTACCTCAGTGCTCAGAACTACTCTGTACAGCAAAATGAGAGACCCCATGGCTACAATTGCTACACCAGCTAAAGCTGACAAGGTGCTAGGTTGGTGGGAATTTTCAGAGAAGAATTGATGATGAGGGAACCACTGCTGAAACTGACGCTGCAGGGCTGAGAGAGACGTGTGTTTGTAAGAAAAACAGACATGCAGGCATGCACAAACTGAGACTGTAAGGATTCTTTTTTTTATCAAGACTTTTATCCCACAGCTAAGTTTTATCTCGTTATTGCCACCACACCTTAGCCTAGGTTTGCATTTTCTCCATCCAGTGTCATTTTTTAAAAATATGTTTTGACTTCAATTTTGTACTGTGAA
Source organism: Oceanodroma leucorhoa (assembly GCA_030449065.1). Taxonomy (NCBI): domain Eukaryota; kingdom Metazoa; phylum Chordata; class Aves; order Procellariiformes; genus Oceanodroma; species Oceanodroma leucorhoa. The sequence continues at coordinate 8,380,798 of JASVER010000003.1, forward strand.
ACTGCAGGGCCACTCTTAGATATCCTGTTTGTTCCCCCTGCTACATTTAAAAGTGGAGGGAAGATTCTAGATACAGATGGATGAAACCAATACCCAGAGTCAGCCAGTACAAATTGCAGCCATTCAGGAGTAGGCAGACTGGTGACAGTGAAAGGAGGAGAGAAACTTCAGGTGGCCTGTATGCACAAGCCATTCATATACACTGACAAAGCATAGGAATACCCTGTTATCAAATTCACTCACAAATGCATGAGTCTGTATGTGAAACAGACATCCTGGGTTGAAATAATTTATGACTTCATGTAAAAGCTGTACAGATTTGTTTAGTTTCAGTGCAAATTTGAGAGATTTTAAAGATAGCAGCAAATATTTGAAAGTTTGATCACTCTCATATTTTTCCAAGTGTGTTTTCACCTTGAAAAGGTGTTAAAAATCAAAAGTAGGTTGAATGTGTAGGATAAAGAGATAAGAAAAAGATTTCAGAGAAACAAGTCACAACAGTTGTAACTGTTCTCAAATAAAGCTCAGATTCATAGAGCTATTTAGGTCATTAGGCATCTAAGACTCACTGAAATTATTTGAAGTTACATCTCTAGACCACCTTGGCCCAGTCAATTTCAGTGAGGGAAATGTCCCTTCCAGAACCGTTCTAGATCAGATCATAAAGCTGTTTTTCTCTGATGACAGGTGGGTACTGTGAGTCCATGATGAGTATTTTTCTGCTCAGAAGGAAAAGGAGCATACACAAAATAGAACAGAATGCACCATAAAGAAAAACATTAAAATGCAAAGAAAGAGTTTTGGATAGACTGCTGAAAATTTTGAGGGAGACTTTTCTTCCCAGAAAGTATAAGTTTTCCAGCTTCATTTTTTTTTTCCAAAATAAAGCTACGTTCCAAACTTTCACAGTCCTGCCTGGAATGGAATTTCTGTCCCCAGCAGTTCTAGTAATGAGAAAAAGATTGTATACATTTTCCAGGGAGATGCAGCATGAGAGCGTTTGACTGTGTTTCCTTTGGGCTAGGAAAGTAAGTACTGAGTTCTTCAGGCTGCTGCTTCTCAGAATGTAAATTATTCTTGCAGTGGAGAAATGTGTATCACACGCTCTTTCTGGTGGTTTGTATAAGAGAATTCTTTATGTCATATTTATACAATATTTGACTGGAAAGGAATTACATTTGGTGAAATGTGTAAGTTCTGCACATGTGTGAGTTTTTTGTAAATGATAAGTAAAAACCATTTAAAGTGTTACATACTATAATTACGATCATTGTATGTGAGTACTTGCTTAGAAATTGCTGGTAGTTAATACAGTTTCTCATCTTCAGAAGTATCTTCATTACTAAGAGATTTTCCATGAATAATTTTTTTGTCTACTTTACAGTGTTAACAATTTCAAAGAGCAGTCACTATCTATATGGACAGCAGTTTGAGGCAGTGCAACGAAAGGCTAAATTTTGCAGAAGCTTTACATCAGTGTAAGCCCATGTTTCTGCCAACAGAAGCAGTCCTGGCCTGTTTTGGACTGCTAATTTCCACTCTATGCAACCCCTTCCTTTGTGCAAGTACAGATGATTGTGTGGCTGTGAAACCATAGTGAACTAAAATTAAACTGGGTTTTGGCTGGCTAATATTAACTTAATTCTCCTCCCTATTTCAGGTCAATAGAGAGACACACATCCCATTGTGTTAGGGGGGTAACATGGGGTCAGGAATAAGCACTTGAAGCAGACTGAAGACAAGTCTCATTCTTTCAGCACCAATGACAAGCTGTTTATGGTTACAGATTCATTTTCAGAAACACAGTCCTATTTATCTTATTGAATAGATTACACGGGGTCAATTCTTTTGCTAGTACTGGGCATTTCTTTGGCAGTATCAAGCAATAGAAAGCTCCAGCTTAAATTTTACCTCAGCTGTGTGTATCCGTTGTGCCTACAGTATGATTACCTTTGTTTTGGCCAAGACAGTGCTGATTATTCCTTAAATGGTAATATTAACAGGTATCAGAAAATTTCAGCTAAAAACCTGAACTCGACTGCTTTCTAGGCAAGTGTAAGACTTTCATTTTATAACAAAGTTGTTGACATCAGTCATGTTTCACTAACAGGAGAAAAGTGTATATTTTGAATTTATCTTTGATTGCTTTCATTGATGCCTAGCCTTTAAGGACTGAAACCTGCCACGGACAAACAAGTTATTCAGTGAAATCCTGTAGGGTTTTTGCAGGCCTGGTTGAAAAACAATGCTACCTACTGTAATACAACAAATATCTGAAACAGAACACTTACTATAGACTTAAAAGCAGCTCATACCGTGACACTGTTCCAAGATGAATGACTGTGATAGTTACAGATTGGTTGAAATGCATTACAGGATATGCATTATATATCAAGACATTATGAATTATGAGAAACTACTGTCAGGCAAGAAATTATGATAGCTCATCTTGCCATGCTAATTACAAAATGTCTGGAAAATACCTTATCTATATTTATGAAGCTTCCTGCATTGATCAATGAAGTAGCTGTGACAGTGTAAAGAGGGGCTCTACAATAACTAAAACTTCAGTTAAACAGGTATCTAAATGGCACTGGAGAACTATTCACAAATGTATACTGGTGCAACCTATGGAATGAATGGTGTTTGGAAGTGGATTTTGTGACCTTGGAACAGCTTTTAGATCCGAAAAGTATTTTGCTCAGGTCGTCTGGAATGAATAATATCTTCCAACATAAACCGATGATGGTGGTACTCAAATCTAGCAGTTAACTAGGAAACAAGTTGTGTAAAAGACAAATGAGATCCTAAAATGCATTTCATAAGGTACATATGAATGCCGCTATACAAGACACTGTTGACACTTCATCTGAGACACTAAGTACCATTCTGGGTGCTCGAGTTCAAGAAAATTAAACTGAAATCAGCATAGGTGCACAAAAGGGTAGCCAAGAGAATGAGAGCTTATCTTACTAAGAAAAACTGATATGTAGCCTTAAAAAGTGAACGTTAATGGAGCAGACAAGTCCTGTATGGAAACATAAGGGGATGAGATAAGAAATACTTGAGCCAAAGTCAAAGTGGAAGAAATTATTATTAATGACTCAAGTACACATCTCAGCTGGAAATTAGATAAAGGTATATAATCATTAAAACAATCAAGTTCTGAAAGAGCCTTTCAAGCTGTTGGTCCAAAAGCCATAATTGTGTTTAAGTTGGAACTTAGGAAGTTTAGTAAACAGATTATTTGGTGTGATTCTCTGCAACAGAAGCAGGTGGAACTTGATGGCAACGAAGTTCTTTCAACTTTAACATTCCTGTTGCAACTGAATTACCTTCTAAAATCTGCTTTTCAGTCAGCTTTCCCATCCCTTCCAATACTTTTTATAAACTCAAGAGATTATTTTTATCTTTTGCTATGGTATTAATAGCAAGTCAATGGTTATTTCCATCTACCTCCTCATCAGTGTGTCAATGATGATTAAATGTACCTGCATTGCATTATGTAATATTACTGCTGTTCAGACTGGAGTATTCATTTTTGCTGCAACAATTTGACTAAAAAGAATGAAAAGAATCAAAAAATTGAGAGGAAAGTTCTTTTCATGCCTACCGTCTTTGAGAGTGCTGTGGAAAATCTGCTGTTATTTAGAAGTTACAGGTTATATATGATTAGAAGGGCAGCCTCTCTAAGTCCACAGCTTCCCTTTCTACATATCGGAGCATAAGAGTAGCTAAAGCCATGGCACCATTTAGAATGGAATAAAAAGAAGTCTCCTAACACAGACTTGTTATAGATTAATTCCCCTGATGCACAGCAAGGAATTGTACGTTTCCTTCTTGAAGCTTAGAGTGAACTCTCAATCTGCAGAACTGTAAGATACCATGGTATGAAGCTCCCGATTTGTAGGATCTCTAAAGTGGATATGCTTAGAAAATTTGGAATATACAGAATTATTGTAGATTTTTTAGATTTCTTTTCCCTCAGAATAGTATGTTTTAAATTAATAGWCACAACTTATGAATTTTTGAATTGCTCTTTTTAGTTCATAAATGATTTCTCAGTCAGATAATCATACCTATGGAATACGTGGATATTTAAAAAAATAATCTGTGAACAAGTGGGTAATACAGTACTTGAGAAGTGCTGCAGTCTAAATTATTAACAAATTAGTCACAAACGGTACTGCTAAATTAAAAAAAAATGATGTTTCCTTCGCATTTTATGTTATACCCTAAAAATATTTGCTAGCAGTGGTTGCTACCGGGCAAAGGAYAGATGATCATTAACTGTTAGCTATCTCATATATTGGAAATTTGTCAAGAACTGTAACAGTACCTGTGTGTCATTAGAGTCATAGTGTCATACCCTAAATTACCTGTAAGGCTAAGTGAAGCTAGTAGGGTCGTTCAGCACAGAAATAGGTTTATGCTCCTTTATATATATTATCTTTATGCTAGTTCGAATGTATCTGATTGCCACTTTTAGTTAAGCTTTTAAATGCAACTATTTTCCAGCAAACACACGTTTTGTTCTCTACTGTTAGGATACTAAATATAGATTTATTGATTTGAAGAAAATATCACAGGCTTAGAAGAGATAAATGAGTATCACAATTGAAAATCTTTTCTGTCACTTGGGACAGGTTGTATTTTTAGCCTTTGGAGAAAAGCCAGAAGGTAGTTCAAAGCCTGACCTTTACTCCTCAATAATCAGACCTATATATAGTGTTTTACCGGACAGACCTTCATAAAAGAGCTCCAGGTCTTTGGTCTCCTTATTCTGCTCACTGAAGTAAAAGGTTTCAGTTATTGAAAAGGATACTTTGCTTGCAAGTAGATGTGGTAAATGTTATTCTAAAAGAAATCCATTCCTCATCTCATACTCCATACATTTCCCGGATTTAGGAAGAAGGTATCTTCACTTAAGTGTCTATTTTGCTTGTTCTCTCAAAATGGTATATGCCTGCTTGACTGTATACTTTTTTGCAAATTCTTTCTACAGTAAGTGAAACATCTGCAGCTTGTATCTGGCTGTATTTCTGCTGCTGCTCCTTTGCTGCTCCTCTTTTGAAAAGGAAATACTTTATTCTTACTGGAAGGATCTGAGAAAATAAATATATACCACTCTCCTTCAGCTATGTAGCATTGTTCTAATTGAGAAAGGCAAGGATCATTAATCATGAAAAAGGCTCCAAACACGTTCACTTTCTTAGATTTAGTACATCATAAACAGCAACATGTACTTGCCTCTGACTTGAGCTATGTGCTAAACTTGCTTGCTGTAAATGTGTCATAACTCCATAACTGTTTAAAACTTTAGAAGGAATAGAAACAAAGCTCTGTGTTAGAGTGGAATGCACATTTTCAAGGATACTCCTTGCCTATCAGTAGTTTCATCACAAGGTTATCATTTTGTGACAGTCTTTAAAACTTTTAACAATGAGCCAATACAAAAGATACTTGGTTTAAAAGTATTGCAAACTTTTCTGAGTAAAATTACCTATCTCATATCATTGCTCTTTCATCTATGGCTGTTTAGAATGTAGCATTTTGACTGGAACTAGTGACAAAGAAGAAGCACAGGATAGTCCTGAGACAGATTCTGGATACAGAGTTTATAAATTTAGACAAAATATGTTATAAGATAGAACTATTTAGTTAATTTTAAATTAGAAATAAACACTCATCATCTTTTGAAGGTTTGAAAACCAATTCCAAATGTGAATTATGATTGTGTATTTTACAAGAATAAAAACATATTTACATTACACAGAGCAGTTGCTCACATATGTTTTTACATGTAGAAGAGATAAGGAAACAGGAATACAGACTTGCCTACTAAAAAGATTTGCTCTGTCTTCTGAAAATGTTATCTCTTGTTGAAGCAAAATCTCTTTATTACAAAAGATGTCACTTGTAAATAAGATGGGCTGACACTGCATTTTCCTGACCCTGTACACAAAAGAATTTTGCATTTCCATTAAAAATATATAACTTATGGGACTCAGCTGACATGCATGGCCATCTTCAAAGCCTGAGGATTTGCCTCTATGGCCAACCTGGTTTGTGTGTTCTTTGGCAGCTCCTTCTTTCATTAATAATTTACAGTGGTTCTCACATGGTTTCAGACAGTTTCAATACAAAGTTCCAATCATACCTTAAGGAGAATCATATAGCAGTTATGGCCAGATTCTGCTGCAGTTTGAAATGAAAACACTTACAGGTGATTAAAAATTTTCATCATCTAACTAAATGCAGATTTATTTTCAAAGAAATTCCTGTCTGATCATCTTGAAAATTTCATGGCAGATTAACACTAATATATATGAAAGCCTTATATAAACAACTGGACTAATGTGTTTTGGGGCAGGATCTTTTCCTCCAGCTCCTCCAGGTGATATCTTAATCAGAAATATCTGTTTCTTGAAGATCCATGCCAACAATAGAGATGTCTGACTACTCTTCTGATTGACGATAGGAATATTCAGTAACACCCTGCCCCTAAAGAATCTTATTTTTAAATGAAATTTGCATTAAAGTTTTTCCAGTATTCCTAGAGGTTATATGAAGGACTTCATTTGAGACTTCCTTGATTTAATTACAGGTTCTCCAGTAATGCTGTAGACAAGCTTGAGCAATAACTCTGCCCAAGTTATTCATAACTCTGATTCACTTTATTCAAAATCAACCCAAATGATTGATGTAATATTTATCCCAGAAAGGTACAGCAAGTCTTATTCATTAAGGAATACGGTGGCTAACTTTTCTGGAATTTAAAATCTGTTTCTACTATCTGTCACATTTCCATTCATACCTTGATAAGACATTAATAGAAAACCAGATATGCTTTCTATGTATTTGGCCAACAAGGTTCAAAAATAGAGTATGCAAGATAGAAAACATGAAATTCTGGCTTCATTCGGGTAAGCAGACATTTTGATACTTTTTTTCAGTAGGACCAGATTTCTCTTTGCAGTTCCGTTGGGCTTTTGGTTTTTTTTTTCTTGAATTTCATCTTGGCCTCTTCTTTTTTTGCTGAAGTGGCAGAGTTAAAAAAGACCCAGGACCAAATGCTTTCCATACGAGCAGTCTTTGAAAAACTGATGAGTATATATGAACCAAAAATTCAGGGATATTGTGACATTTCATTGTCGCCTACAATGTAAAATGAAATTAAATGTAAGTAAAACTAAATGAAAAGTAGAATGAAATGAAATTTTGTATTAAGATTTTCTTCAAGGATAAATTTTCATGCTAGCAGTTATTAGGAAGTATCTCACTTCAAAAGAAAGTCTTGTGTCTGTTATCTATGAAATCCTGCTTCAGTGAAGTGATCAAAATGAACTACAAGTCACTGTTGATACCAGAAATTTAGTGCAGTATATATGTATCAGTGACATCCCAGGAAGATTGATACATTTGGAATTAAACTTTTACTTTAGACTTCAAAACGTAGTTTCTCATCTGGGTTCAGTTGATCATGTCTGTAATAGGTAATACAGACCTAATTAGTATATGGAGCCCCCATGCACAAAGTAGTATGGAAAAACAGCTGTATGTTGAAAGTCAAATGTACACTTCCCTTGGCAAGTGCAATCACTTCCATTTGCTCTTGGAATGGTCTATTCATGTGTTTTATTTTGAATTCATGTAGGATGGGTACTTGACTGGCTTTTATGCTACTCAAGAATTTCTTGTACAAGAGGAAGCTATAGCTTCCCTGCTAGTGTGATTTACTTCTTGCTAGCTACAAGAGCATAAGAAAGATGTTACGCGGCTGAGGATCTGTCCCCAAGAATTCATGATGCAATATTATGCCAGGATGCATACAAGAGAGATGCAGAAATAGAGAACATAAGGAAAATAGTATGAAATAGTCGTAAAATATCAGACCACAGTTCAATCTAGTCTAGTATATGCATAGCAAGAGTCATTATCTTCAGGAAGATAATAGCTTATATCATGTTTTTATCATGTTGGGACAGAGCAAGCAGAACAGCCTCCTTGGGTCSTGGGGACCAACACTGAGATATCAGAGGTACCATTGCTCCTAGAGGATTTCTTTAGGAATGTAACCCCAGTATGTTCCTGTAGGTATTCAGCACTTGGCTCAAATTTATTTTTATGTCGGTTTATAAATATATTCCTACTCTGAYCATTAGTCTTCATATGCAAGTCAGTGTTGAGTTAAATCTTTTTCTACTTTTTCCATTGAAAAATTAGAATTATATCCTCAAGGACTCTGATCCCCTATAGACTTCTAATTTTCTTGCAAGTATTATATAAAGTATAAACTTTGATATGTCATATATTAATATTCTTGGTTCACTGTTTGTATGTAGTAAACAGTCTAAATTCTGCATCACAGAAAGAAATAATTTGCAATCGATCGGATGTATTTTTTTAGTCCCAGAAGAAAATATAAAACTATAACACTTCCAACTGCTTTCTATCTTGATGGTAGAAAAAAGACACCATTACACAGTGGTGACCTTTCTGACCAGAAAGGAGGATGAAACAGATTAGTCAAACATGCCAAATGCACACTTTTAAAATAGACATAGAATACGATTTGTAATCGTATCTCAAGACTAAATGTAAATGACAAGGCATTCAGATACTGTTACCATATCTTGTCACCTTAAAAAGACAACACTATGAGTAGGGAAATGTTAAATAAATGACAAAGATGATGCTATCAGTTTCCAAATTAACTCTGTAAACTACAATTTTTGTTCACTTCAAACTTTTTAAATGGGGAATCTTTGTGACTGAAGAAAAAGAGAAGATACTTTTAAATCCCAACATTCTGATTTTATTGTTAACAAATCTTGGATTCTAGTTATTTTTAAAGATTTTTTTATACCTGCTATTTACATTATATTTGGTTGTGACAGTCATGCAGAGAATCAGCTTAATAGAAATATCCAGTTAGATATGGATGCAGCATTTTAGCACATCAAACAGAGCCCATGTTTTTTAACTTTATTTGTCATAGTTCAATACCTCTTTGACATGCATTAAAGACATCATCACACATTTCAAAATGTTTTGACAAATCTTGTCTCTGTATGCACTTTGTGGTAACTTGAATGCAAACCCATTTTGGCACTATTGCCCAATGGAATATGGTGCAAATTCTTCAAATATTTATTCTGGAATGTGAAAAACCTGCTCCATCAAAGGCAATTACAGTAACAAATGCCAGGTTTTATTAGTTCATTTCTGTTCAGCACTATTTGCCCAAATCTGGCATCCTGCTTTGTCCTTCAGGAAAACAAACCCATTATGCCCCTTTTGTGCCTGTGTGATGTATTAGCTGACATTAAAAAGCTAYTCAAAATTAATGCTCACAACAGACTTGTCTGTATTCTTGTGTTGACAGTGAGAATTGGATGTATTTTTCAATCATAGCAAATCTGAGTTAGCTTAATGTGATTGAGTAAGATTAATCAATATTCAGGCTGACAAATCTGAGGTTCTCTGTGTTTTAATCTAGGATGATCTTTAGCTTTTGTGTAGTTCTCTATTGCAGTTCTCTGCAATATTTTCTCTTTTTTGCAATATATACTTGGATGAACAATGACATTTAAATTATCATCACTGGCCTCTGTGTCAGCACCTGTTGAAGTAAATGGGAGTAGTTTACTCTCTCGGCTGTTGCTTTATTCTTTCTGTGGATTCAGGAAGACATGGCTGCATAATTTAAAGTCACGACACATTAAAAAATTTCCTGTAATCTGAAGTGTTAAAAAAAAAAAAAAGAAAAAGAAAGGGAAATAGAATGTTGTGAGTCTGGGAAGCAAAGGACGGACCATTCTTTTCAATCCTACTCAACTGTATAGTTCTTCAAACTTTGGAATTGACATTGCACAGGAAGAGGTTTTCAAAATTTTCTTGTAGATAAATTAACTTCAAAGGGCTCGTAGAAATAAATTATGTTTCTAATTATCACATCCCATGAATGCTTTGTAAATAAAGGATCCATTCAACTGTACTTATATCAAGTACATTGTCAGAGTTCAACTAAATGTAGGTTTGTGTTGAAAGTTAGGCGTAGGCAACTGATACAAATAYGCACATACATGCACTGGCTTTGGATGCTAAGAGACCTTCTGTCTTTGGTTCTGTTTTACCTAAGTGGTAAGGATAATCCATAGTACCTAACCTGTCTGGAGCTGGACATGATTAAATACAAATGTCAGAATAGATTTAGTTCATAGGCATAACATTACACGGAAATTCAACCTGATAATATTCTGCAATAGGCTAGTATAACTTAACAGGGCTATTAACTCTGTACCACTGGCACTAGTTCTTTAAACTTAAAGACTGAGTATACCACATTCAAAGATGATAAAAGCTTCCATTTTCTTCAAGCAAAGTGAAAATTAAAGCAACAGGATAAAGCATTTTATGTTGTATAGGCACGAAGAAGTATATACACTAATGTAGATAACTACTCATTATTTCTTATTTTTAACAAAATAGAGGTACTTTTATGTAATTAAGATGTTTCAGTTAGGATAAATACATTTAAAAGAGATTTGGAAGGGCATCTTGCATCATTATGGTTAGTCTCTTGCTATGCTCACCTTTGCAAATGGGGTTCCAAACTTTTTTCAAAAAAGCGTGTTGCAGTTTTATTTCTGCAACAAAAAATATAGAGCAAGAATATTGTGCTTTATGCCTACTTCCTCTTAAATTAGAAAAAAGTAATATAGAAGGAACAAATTAACTAATACAATTAGTTGTATTCTCAGCCAAAGTTTTCTATATGCAATTCTTTTGTGTCTGCTATTTGAAAGATTTAATGCAATGCTGATTGCAGGAATGTGCTGTGTGTTTACGTATTCCATCACAATGGACAGTTGGATGATCATGACAAATCCACGACAATCATTTAATTCAATAACTTTCAGAGCTTTCACTACTTCAGAGCCAAGTCCTGAGATGCTAAACATTTTTATTGACAGCAATCTCACTGTGAATTACAAGCGCTGATCACCAATTAAAAAATAACCTAAAAGTAATGGGGAAAAAGAAAATGTATTTATATTCCCTCGATACACATTTAAAGAGTGGATGTAGTGTTTTCATAAAAGTACTGTGTTTTGGGGAAAAATTCAACTTCAGATCCCCTTTCACCCATACATTAAATCATCAAATCCTCTAGATAAAGATAAGCTTATGTAACTAGTTGATCAACATTAGATGCCTGAATCACTGAGGATACTGGTCTGCTACAATTCTTGGCTAAAAACTAAGCTTAAGAGTTAGTATTTTAATAAATGTCCCATTCAGCCTTGCAGTCCACGTGACAGGTGCTATACTCATAATGAGAAAGGTATAACTCTATGAAGCATTTTCTTAAGGCATATGAACTGCAGAGTCATAGGCTTATAGATCAGTGAATCACAGGGCCAGGACACCCGTTGCGTACTTAGGATGGACTCAATTTCTTCTTCTAAAAGATTTTGTGCACTAAAGGTTTACCTCTTTTTTTCCAGCTATAGCAGTTGGTCAAATACATGATACTTCCTTTTCATGTAAGCCATGATTTGCTTGTATCTTTAGATGAAATTATCTGTGACAACAATTGTATTAGTCATTCCTGAAACATGATTTTTTGCCCAGCCTCTTCTCAAAAATTCCTAGCACTGGACTCTCTGCTGTATTTATCCTGGAAGACAACTGAAGCAACATCGATTACTTGCACGTAGAATATAGTTTTGGAGTAATCTGTCAACCAGACTAAATGGGAGAAGTTTTTGCACTAATTAATAGGCTTAAAGACCCCCCAGCCATAGGGACACTTCACTGGTTGGAGGAGTTTTATAAGGCCATCCCCAAGGTTAGCTTGACTTCCTGTAACCGGTGCTGCACCCCCCTGAAACATCCTTTTACTCCAGCCATATGTTCAGGATTGGTAACTGAAAGGTTGTTGTCATGGGAACCACTAAGAAGACTTTTCATTGTCCAGAGTTATCCTAAATAATGGAAAATAATATGGATAAACTCTGAAATGTAGTCCTCATTAGAATTCAGGAAGACCCTTGCTCCAGTGGGGAAATACATGTGAGAGAGAGGATGTGCTGCAGTGTAAAAATCTCTCCTCTAGTCATGTTGAAATGCTGAAGAAAAGCTATTTTTTACTAAGGATCTAAACCTCGTAGAAAAAAAGTATTTAAGTTCCAACAATAGGAGATTGTGTTCCTACAGCAGAAGCTTAAGAGCTGATTAAAAAGGTGTCTGGGTATGTGTGCTGCAAAGGCAGTTAAATGTACTGCTTTTGCCTACCACTGTGGTCTTCCAATTTTTTTCTGAAAGTTACAGCACTTTTGCTGGTGGAAATTGCTTTTTGCTTTCAGCAAAACAAACAGATCTGAACAGATGGAGCATCACAAAAGCAAACCGATGTAGTTGTCTAATTTATCTCTACTTACGGAACTGTTATGTACAATCAATCCATCATGTCTCCACACAGGGGGTCTCTTTGCTGTTAATTCATAAGCAAAACGCCCATGGAAGCCAGTCAGTGGTGGCTGAGTGGCACATGAATACCAGGGAAACTAAGATAAAAATATTTAGTAGGAGTGGACTAGCAAGGGTGAGAGAAGTTTTGAGTAGACAATTTATTATTTGCATTTCTTCCTTCCCAGTGTATTACATTCTGATTTGCTGAAAAGGATTTGGTATAAACAAACGTATGCATGAACTACAAAAGGCTCGTTGGGCAGATAAAGCAGGATTTTAAAATATAACTCTATTTTAAATACTTTCAAATTAACATTTCCAATGCTAGTTTTTTTCCAGTATCTGGAATAGAAGCCATTAAATTAAATAAGCTTTTTTTGTGTGTTTTTTTTTGTTTGATTGTTTGTTTGTTTGTTTGTTTGTTTGTTTTTTAAACCATTTGGAATAGAGTTTAAACTAGTTGAGTTTTAAAATACTGAGAGAAATTCTGTTCCAATTAATTTATTCAAAACAAATTCAAAAAAGTTAGGGAATATCCTGCTCCCCCCAAAATGTTATTTCTGCCACACAAATGATTTTTTTAGTGCTTTCTTTTTATACTTATACTACCTAGATTTTGGGAGTGAAATAGAAACCTATTTCTCAGCTTGCCATCTCAGTTGATATCATTGCAGATCTGGGCAAAAAATCAACTCCCCTCTTTTTTCGGTATATGGACTTCTGATTTTAATTTTATTTCAGTTTTATTTTTTGGAATATGTATGTGTAATGCTTCAATATTAACAAATAAATTATCTATAAATTAATAGATTATGAACTGCTTGTTTAATCAGTTGAATAATTCTTATTTCTCATGAGTGAATGATGTTGTATGGTATAACTTTTTTCCCTTCTCACTCAGATGAATGTAATCATTAGATTTAAAGAATAATGAATTATAATCAGCAAATAAAGATTAATGAACAATGAATAATAAATGTTCTTATTTGAAACCAAATATCAGTACTGGCTTATATGGATGCAATTATTTGTAAAAGAATATAAATTCTCCAAACATTAGTTGTGAATAAAGCCAGTTTGCTTATTATTAGGAGATAAAAAGCCTACTCTTATGATTCCATGTATGTTTGAATGTCACTTCTGCTTAACCACTCTCTTTGAAGAATGATTATGAAATCTGAATCTCATTATGATCCTTCAAAGGTTATAATAAATAAATAATAAACACAGAAGTATTTAAGTTGCTTAACTACTTTGCCAGATACTACTTCTGTGGAAATAATAATCTTTGCTGAATCATGTAGTATGATAAATATACTTACTCTGCCATAGTATTTAAAAGGATAAAAAGGAAATAAACTGACAAATTACTTTCAAAATAATTTTCAAGATTTTCAAAGGCAAAAAATGTCAACTGTGATTTGATTCCATCATAGTTTCCATTATGTGTACTTTAAATATAGTTTTAAAATACCTTTTACATACCAAACTGGAATTTTGAACTTTACTTTTTTAAATTAAAAAAAAMCCCTTTTCCTTAATTTCCATATAAAAGATATTATTTTGAAATGCCACAGAATTTGGTTAGGGCAATGATAAAAGTGTTTCTCATAATGTTGTTTCCACTGAGGAACTTAAAGATTTCCACTGTATACTTCCTAATTTTGGCTCCATACCTTCCTGTTACAATTCATAATTCACATTACAATTTTAATTTACATTTACAATTTTAATTAAGGTCAAATAAAATTCACATAACATATAAAAATTACAATTAAAATCAAACTTTTATTGCAATTAGGCTGTATGCAGAGATAGTATATAAAGCAAATGTTGCCTGCTTCTTGTTGGAAGCTAGCTTTCAAATCTTTGTTCTTTCAGAAATATCTACACAGTAAAGTGCCTATCTCTTTCAGATGCAGATATTAACACACAATAATTTTACTTTTTTTCAGTGATATTTTTTATCTTACAAATTTGGGCCCTGTTTCAACTCACCGCAAACGCTTTTCCTGCTCCTGATGAAATACTGTGCCATGGACACATATTGAATGCAATAAGTCAAGTTCCATGAATGGCAGGGGTGAGTCTGTATTTTGTTATGAAGTATGGGTAAATAACACTATTTCAGTGTATTTTGACTTTCTCATAAAACAGAAATACTAACTGTTACAGGAAAAGTAAAATGGTTAACTGTTGTCCAATTGCTGGRAAGTGTGTGATTTCAGCTTCCTTAGTTTTGATATGAGAGCTAAATTGCCAATGCACTTGGTGTAATTTGGTATTAAAAATCTGGTATGGCATGTAGCMTTCAAATGGGACATCTTAAAAATAGTAAGCATTTTCTGTGTGCACATTTCAAATTACTTTGTAATGATATTTTAATATCAGCTGTTTGGTAATAAGCCTATGAGTTATGTCCAAATGTTTATAAAATGCAAGTGCAACTCTTGCTGTCTGATATAACACTGTACTACAACTGTCATGTTTACCTAGCACTGGGAAAACTATTATTATAAGGGGATTGTTTTAACCATCTGCCTTATTGTATGTGACTACGGAGATTGCTAGTGATTGCACTGAGGTGCAAGTGCTGGTTAAGGTTTCATTATTCCTCCCAAGTTTATGGAGAATGATACTGAAAGATTACTGAATGTTATATAGGAGAAATTTGCACCTTATTCGTAACAGATGCCCATATGGTTTATAAGACAAAACCAAGAATCCAGGACTATAGAAACTGATACATGTTATGCYAGTAATTTCCCATGGAACTACTACTATTAAGAGAGTTCTTAAAGAAAATGCAAAAACCCATTAAAATCAGCCTTGAAAGTTAAAATGAAACATTACATTCATCGCTGCAGTACAAACTACACATTACTGTATTTTAGTGAAAATCGAATATTTCTAAAAGTTCAATTAGAGTCAGTTATAACTATGTATTCAAAAGATGTCACGTATGAGTGTTAGGGGCTAAACTAACAAATTGCTTTGAGTGTAAACCTATCTTAATGGTCATATTGCTAACAGACCAGATGTTAAAAACCAGTGTTTACAAAGGGCTAGTCATGTTTGTTCTAATGCAAGTCTGTGTAAGAAGTGCTAGGAAATGCTTGGTTTTGGTGGTGAAACTAGTGTTTGTTCAAAATAGTCCCAGATCAGGAAATTATCCTTGTTCAGGATATAAACAGAGGATTAGGTTTAGGAATGTATGATTGATCTGAATGTGATTTATTAAAAATAAATGCATGTCATTTAAACTATTAGTAGTTTTTATCTATTTAACTCTTTTTTAAAAATTCRGCTAAATTAAAAATTGTGGGTTTAATCATGTGATTTTAACTATTTTATAGTAAGATTATATCTATAAATTATCCACTGTTACGTCTTTTATAAGAATAACATAAAATGGCAGATTGTTCATTATTTCTTTTAAGTTTTGTACAAGCATTAACTGTTTAATCTTCATGCTGTTTCTAATAGCTTTCTTCGCTGAAAATAAAATATGAAAAGTCCTAGGTCAGAAGTTGCGGCAGGATGATAAACAAAATTAAAACCTTTAAGACTGAACTTGCTCCATGGTACTGCGCACTAACCAATGGGTCTTATTCCTCTTTCTGATGAAACTCACCCTAGAAAGCTCTGACTTGCTTCTAGTTACATACGGAACTGAAGTGGTTCTGGTTTGATTAGAGTCTATCATCCCAGGACCAGAATGTGATCTCTAGTTGTTCACAGCTTTGTAGATTGACAAGTTAACATTTTTTGCTTGTTTCCATAGTAATGTAACAGATAAACCAGAATTAAGCTGAACGTATCTTGTTTCAAGAGTATGAAGATATATTTACACTATTGTTTTTGGTGTGTTCAATTGTAAATTGTGTTTTCTATCATGAAAATATTATTTTATTAACTGACTGTTTTGAATGCACATATTAGACTATGCTTTTTTCCACTTAAGGGAGTCATCAACCACTCAAACCAGCCTGTTAGATCAAAGTTAGGTCATTCTAATTTAATTTCTTTCCAAATATTGACTTCCTTTTCTTTGCAACCTCTTGATACTTCAGATTTTTTATATTCTTCCTTTGAAATGTGTTTTACTGCATTTTGGTCTTTTTCTCCCCAGTTCTGTTCTTCTGCAAAGGGACATACTTCATAGGCCTTTTTTATGCCAGTTTTTAGTAACAGTTATAATAGTTAGAATATTATCATCATTTCAGTTTTGCAAGTGAATTTGTACCCCTCAAAGGCTAACCCTTTCAACTTTTTCACAGCATGTATTTTTTCATTTTATAGCTTATACTGTGGTGTATGCATACTTGTTCCAATAACTTTTTTCCTAAGAGGCATTTTCGTACATAGTAATGATCCAAATGTAAACCCTTGTTCATTATTTGATTGCACATTATAAAAAGCTCCAACAAAGACAGTTGTGGGTGGAATATTCTCAAGGTCATTGATTGTTATTTTCATGACCAACAGTTGTTGCTGCCACGAATAATTAAATGTCTGAAATTTTACAGCGTTGTATCTTATGATACCTGAAAATGTCAATGGATTAATCCACTTTTAGATTTTACTTCTCAAATCTTCAAGTCAATTTATCTTCTTCTAAACTATAAATCTGTTCCTTTAGAAGACAAAATTACAATATTTTTACTAAATAACGACTAGAAATAGAAGTCTGAATATCTATAGCCCTAACACCCTCACCTTGCTGTCAGGTCATCAGAGCATACTATGGAAATAATGCCATAGTCTCCTGCTATTTAAAGACAAACATAAATTCTGTGATAATTCAAAATTTTATTTGGAACAATAGCAAAAATGAGTCTTGCAGTTGCTGTTTTTCTCATCTCTCTCTATAATAATAATGCCAACCACTGATAGTCTCCTGTTCTTCTTCATCATTCATCAGAACAGCACCACAAAAAAAATAAACAAAAACCCCAAATCGGTGGGAATATTAACTGAAAAATCACTTCTGCTTAAACATCGTCAGTCCCAGCTTTCCATTATGAATTTTTTAGGCTGTTTTTTTCCAATGTTTAAAGGAGTTAGACAATAAAATTATATTGAAACTAGGTGAAAATTGATCCCCTAAATTCCTACAATTCCTTTCATAATTTTAGTCTGAGCAGTTTCCAAAGTCACACAACACGTTGGTTTTAGCGGCAGGATTAGTCTCTGTGCTACACACAGAACTGTAGTTCCTGTCCCAGATAACCTCAAATCTCTGTAGATTCTACTGTCACTTTTAGACTCTCAATTACTCTTGAACACTCAGTTCTGAAACTGTTAACTTCCATTTCCACCAGCCCATTCAAGTACCTGAATGTGACTCTCACTTTTTTGGATAATATTGAGATACATCTATATTGATCTGATGCTTTATTCATAGCATCACCTTTCCCGATCTAATGTAATGCAACCAAATAGCCCCTGAACGGGTTTCCTGCTCTGCAGTTTTCTTTGTCATGATACTATCAGTGAGAGCTGTGAGTTATCACTAGGTCTTCTACCTGTTTCTTTTGTAAGTGTATAAAACTTGTTTTTATTTGAGGAAAGTATATCTACTTCTCTTTTCCTTTTTTGGGGGAAGTCTTTCCTGTTCATCCTCTCAGGCCTTTTAGCTGCTACATACATTGACAAACATATCCTGCTTAACTATACCTTTGGCCAAAAGGGGTGAATATGTCAGTTTTTATCAGCTGCTGAACATTTGGCCTGTTCCATGTCTATTGCAGGTTCTGCCTTGTCCCCAAGACTGAAGAGCCCRTCCTGTGCTAAAGTATTTCAGAAGTCTACGGACTTCTGTGACTTCACCAACAGAAAGAAAGTGTCTGCAATGGTGCCCCTCTGCCCAGTAACATTCAGAGCTCAGCTATCGTGCTATGAGACATGATCCAGCTACACAGAGGCAGTCAATGCCAAGTGGAAAGCCCTGGCTGGCAAAACCCAGGGTGCTTTCCCAGTAGGAAGCATGCACAATGAATGTGTTTTACAGACTATTCGGAAACTTAATTTATTTCCATAAAAGCATGTCACAGTGTTCACTGCTTGCTGAATATATTCGTGACAGATAGCTGGCTTGTGAGCTGATTGTCTTATGATTTGAAGAGAGAATGAAATATTGTCCTCAAAGTGGATATTCACGAACCAGAGATATGTAACCACAGCCACTGTGTTCTGCACTGTGTTTAATTCCTCACTCCCATTACACTGTACAGAGTATCTCAGAACCTCTGCAGACAAGTAGATAGTTTCATCTATGGGATCTGGAAGCACTGGAACTACCCAGTCATGCATATTCCTAGGAAAAGAGATTCTTTGTCTAGCATTTTCAAATATTCAATGCATCGACCTGTTGATGAGTAAATCAATATAATGCCATTAATATCAATGGAGCTAGTCCGGTTTGTACCAGTGGAGTTCCCGATTAGATAAAGTTTTCCATTTAGCAGGGACAGTAAGGGACAGAACTTGGTTTGTCGCTGGAGTCCCCTCACATCCTAGTTGCACAGCGAAGATTCAGTGACTCCAAAATGTATTTGTCTAGTGTCAAAATGAAATGTTTATGCTGTGCATTCTGAAGTTTTTTTTCCACTAGCTGCAGAATAATTCCGAAATTTTCACTGAAAATAAAATGGTAAACGCTTCTATTTGTGCTTAGTTTCCTGTATTTTATTTCCCTCCTGATTTTCTTCTGCTGCTTCGCTGAGAGCATTGACTGAATTAACTGTTCCATTGTAGTGCTGAAAACTTCACCTGGATAATACTGCCTGCTCATAGGATATTTGTTGCATCTGCTGCTAAGTGTCTGTCACTGTTGAAGGCTGCTGTCTTCTCTGTYACTCAGACACACAAATATTTGCTCACCCTCCAGTTACTTTTCCTAATCTTCATGATATCATACTTTGCCGAGTCTTACATTCCACCTTCATGGTGTCTAGCAAATAGCTTTTCCATGCTTGCTTTGTGCACATCCTGACCTTTCAGTGTCATATCTAAATGCTGAATCTTTTAACGACTGTTAAACTGTTTCACAGCTGTTGCATATATGACAAATGATTGTAACAATCTAGATATCTAGGATACTACCACATTGAAGACAAGTAGAAAAATATTTCTATAGGGCAAGGTTTCTCTTTTCTCTAGAGAAAAAGCATAATACTGTTAGCTAAGTGCTTGCTTCTTTATGTCCTCTCCCACCTTTACTCTGTGCAGTAAGTGCTAATAGAATTAACAAAATATTTCCTGTAGATTAGAACTATTGTTCTAATCACATTTTGTTTCAAATTATTTAAAACTGGTATTTCCAAGGAAAAATTAGTATTGAGGGCTCTGTAACTAAAACCTTAATAAATAAAGGCCATTTTACCCTGGTTTTGGTATGAGCTTGCTTTTGCTGAGAGGTATCCTACCAGTTCTCCATATATGTTTATCAGATTACATTGCAAGGGCAGTGTAAAAATTCAGCTGTAAACAGAATGGTTGCAGGTTTATAAACATACCAATAAATATGGCAAATCGCAAGTTTATTCTGAAATAAATTCATTCAGAGTGTTGATATGTGCTCTGATCACATTGTAGATATTCTTGTTCTCTTAAAACAGTACTTTAGAGATTTTTGGCTTTTTTTTAAATTCCAGATTGTTGGATCGTGTCATATTCCCCTATTGATTACTTAACTTTCTCAAGAAAAGAAAATTTTTTTCTGCCTATGCATCAAAAATTTGGTGTTTGGTTATTCTGCAGTTTTGTAATCTCATCGTTTGCCCACTATTCTACAAAATTATACTTTTAAACATTGACCATTTTTGACTAAGGAAGTTAGTCGAAACTAACTACTTCAACTACTTCTTCAACTAATCCTCCAATCAGAGGAACCTTGGCCAAAGTAAATTGAACAAGGCCACATAAAGCCAGTCCTTCTTAGGCACAATGAAGCATCATTTTCAAGCATACACAAAAGCAAGATTTTTTTGCTATCCTAAACTGATGACATTTATTAATGATTTGGTATGGGGGAAATGGAAAGGAATTGCTACCAGGGTATTTATGTTTTCAATCTGTAACATGTTTTTAAATTAAAGCTTTGCTTAAAGGCTTGAAATGAGAAATTGCAGTTAAGTTTTTTTGAATATTGCTGAAAACATTGTAACTATACTATATGAATAGAGTGAGTGCTTTACAATAGAAAAGACATCATGCTGTTTATAAAGTCAGCAATTGACTAGATATTTCACCTACTATTAATAGTGTATCAGATGCACTTATCATATTTGATTTGTCATTTCAATTAACAATCTAGACCACCTGTTTCTCTTCCAATGTATGATGCTGGATAAGGATAGCAGTGCTGCTGCTTCTGTAGCATTTACTAGCTATTTTGTTTTATTTAGTGCATGGTTCAAGGAAGRAAGAATGACTTTTATTCATGTTAACACTCTATATGAAATAGTATTTTAAATTTACCTTGGTGACCCTGTACCTAAAGGAACTGGACCTAGTAGACTTCTATTCACTCTAAGGGAAAAAAAAAAAGGAAGATGACCAAATCAACATAAAGTTGTATGAATATGTGGAAACTATTGAGTTCCTTCGGTTTTGGCTGTGGTTCTGTTTCTTTTAAGCATTATTAAGGTTTTTACTTTTCTTTTGTGTTCATAATGCTCACATTTCCAATTTGCTCACTTTGCTTCTGACCTCAAAGATGCTTGCTACCAACCTGATAGGAATGTGTTGCATTACAGTAACGCAGTAGCTGCAAGTGCTGCACAGTGTATTTTCCACATGGAATGCTCCTCTAGGGTTCCTAATTCTAGCTTAAGAAATATTTATAATCCCCAGTGCTTCTGATCTTAGGAGCTCTTACAAGTGCTTCAAAAGCAGTGAGAGATACTGAAAAAAACTCCTGCCTATTTTGGCATATAAATTGTTTAAATGGACTGAATGTTTGGAGATTATAAAAAGTATTGACTTTTATGACATTTATACATGCACATATACATGTTGTCGACATACAGGTAATTTAAAAGCTACAATAACTGGCTGAGTTGCTTGCCTTAGTACAAATACTCTAAGATATTAAATCTACTTATAGTCTACTTATAGTCTACTCTAATAGACTACTGATCACTGAGGATAACAGGTGAAGAATTATTTCAATAGCAACCTTGTGTAGTCAGCCATGGAAGAGCTTAGCTGTCATGGAAAATAAAACTGAGCCCTGAGAACTCTCTGACTAAGGAGGTGTATAAAGTTTGGGTTGAACACGTGCTGCTAGAGAACAAAATATTCACCATAAATTGGGTATCTGTAGTCACAGCTGCACTGTTGTAAACCACATGAAATTGCTTTTTGTATGACAAAGCTGATGATAAAGTTATCATTAGACTAAGTCTTCTGAAAGTATTTGATGTGACTGCTTTAAAGGATCCTGGTTCTGGAGACACCTACATAATATTAATCCTACTGAAATCAAAGAAAAAATCTGTATATGCAGTAAGATGATGACATGTTTGAGGCCTGAAATTAGATGACGAATACTTTATTAGGAAACAACAGATTTGGTTTTCTCCTTTGTGCTTCTCAGTTAACTAATTTCTAGAAAGATGGGACACTAATGAAATGTTGAGATAGGAGATATCTGATTCAGAAGAAAAATTAATATAGTGGTAATAAAAATATATTTTTATTTTAATAAAGTAATTGTCTTTTGTATAGTTCTCTGCTCTTTCACCCATAGAAGCAGTGGAAGTTTTACAATTCAGAAGTGATTATTGTAAAATATATTTCATTAAGCAGCCCAGTATCAGTTATTATCATTATCTCCAAACATTTGATTGTTTACAGTTAGAAGTATATCTTTTTCATGTTTCTCACGGCATGTACACAATACATGCACTTTTATTTAAGGTAAGTTATATAAGYGTACAAGCTATATGAAAATATAGTGCTTAGTACTCACACAGTGCCTGTCAGTGCCTTAAGAAGACACAACAGCTACAGGAGACTTCCCACTTGATATAGAAATAATAAAGAATAGGTACTACAGAGAAATTAGTTTGGGATTGTACATTGGGAGTTTGTGTCTTAATATATCCACTTTCAGTCAACAAATCTTCCAAGTGTAGATGGTAGGGAGTAAAAGGGCTGTGGGAAGCTTGGACAGAAGTAAGATCTAGGTTCTGTGCTTGTCTGGAGGGTTTCCAAGTCCTCTGCTAACTCCAACTTGTAAAGGATTTACAAATAAAAAGATAAATACACTTTGAAACATTCTGGTTTTTCTTCCACAGGTTCATCTCTAATGGGACTTCCCTAGCAGCTTCTTCTTTGTGTTGCTGTGGAGGTATACAGCCACTATGCATACAGCCCTAGCACATCTCCGGTGCCCTTGGGATTTGCAGAGCTTTATCAGAGGAGGAGTGGATAGGCTGTTGGTATCCAAGTAGGGAATTCGAAGAAGCTGCCAAGTCAGCTATTAGCAGACAAATGAATGACAGTATATATGAAGTAGAGTTCATGTTTCTGGATGATGGAAATTTCATTAGAGTCTATTTCCGCTATCAATTATTAAATAAATTCACTGGAGTCTTTTCCTTTCTTGCCTTACTGAAGACAAATATACTCTGAGGAAGTGTGTGCTAACCCTTGTTATGCATGAGCAGATTTGGAAATAAGAGGTATTATATTCCTTTCGTGCTCTGGGGATTTCCTGGAGTGCCTCACTAAAATTCTGTGTCAGATGCTTGTTTGTGCTTTTCAGAAATGAACTGATGTCAAAGGAGTACAAAACTGTATTAAACATCTAAAGAAGAGTTGCAAAATGGGTAGCAGGGAGTAGCAAATTCTTAAACCCTCGGACAGACATCTGAGAGAAGTGCAACTGAGTAAAGAGTATGAAATTGGGGATTTAAAAATATAGAAGTCTCTGATATTGAGTGTTCCAGCAATTTTAGTGCCTAATTGAAAGGAGAATATTAACACTAAAACGAACCTTTCAGATGCTTTCTGTGTAATCCTCAGGCCCTATGTCCTTTTCTTTCTGTCTTCCTTTAGCTGGGTCCACACACAAAGACTTCAGAACTGAGCCTTATATGATAAATAAAGTTCTGGACAAAAATTTATTCTCAACTGAAATCCACATACCTAGAAATTTTTAGTTGGAATATGTAATTCTTTTGAAAGAGAGCTCATGTGGTTCCATGTTATTTTCTCATTGAGGCTAGTCATTCTGTTTCTTAATTTTCTTTTTTTTTTTTTTTCCCAACCAGTGCTACCATCTGCCAAACATGGTTGTCAGTCCACTAGAACTGCCTGAATCTAGAGAGTAGCATGGATCCTTTTTTCACTGCAGCCTGCACCAGCTCATGTTCTAGTTTGTTGTCCTAAAAAAAAACCTCTCAAAGTCCCCTGCTGCTAGTGATACTGCCCACTTTGTGGTTCTGGGTCAATAAGATGCCAAATTGCTACACGGAAGCCGGAGAAAAATCGATGAAGCCCCAAAAGATAGAAATGCTGTTGCCAAAGGTCACTAATACTACTGAGACTGTTGCTATTTGGGAATGGAGTTTTAAGAGGCAATCTAGAGAAATAGCCATAGATGGGAAATGAAATGTCCAGTTTGCTGTTCCTTCTCTGACGTATTGTAGATATGCTTATAACAATACATACCTTTCATCGGTGATCTTTCTTTCCTCTCTCTCTCTTCTTAAAACAGCAATTGGCTGACACTAGTAAAAACCAGTGGCACTGGCTACATCAACTAGAGCTAGTCCTAGCTTGATTTGGGATGAGGAACTGAACACAGTTCTGCTCATACATTCACTCTTGTTCTGCAGGACTCCACTTTGTTCTGACTTGCTGGGCTAAAGGGTTAAAAGATCCTATAATAGGTATTGGGAAATACTGTGACTGCAGAACCTTTTGAGCTATCTGTGCAGTTGCAAAAAAATGTTCATGGCAATAGATGGAAAGCTACATTTGCAAAAGTTCACCAGCCACACTGAGGATCTTTTCAGCTGGAAGCAACATGGATGGGACTTCCATTTTAGGATTGCTCTCTACTGCAACATTAATCAAATATTTCTGTCTGAACTGTCTAGACTGATATGTAGGCACTACAGTGTATGTGTCTTTTTGAAGAATTCCAGTGTAATCTACAGGAAGTTTTCAATTTTAACGTAAAGTCAGCTGGGAGCACGTTGAAGTTTTCTGATGTATGGGCAGTATAACGAATTGCTGCAGCTGATTCTCAAGTTGTGATTAATTAACGTTGCAGAGATCTGTGTTTTTAAATCTTTAGCCACAAAACCCAAATCCCTGTTTTCCAAGTGGGTAAAGCCTTATRTTTAGTAATAGCATCCCTCCTAGCATTCATCAACTTACAGTCTCATTATACATCCACTGYTCAATTTCCTCCATAACACTACCCATTGCAACATTGTTTTGGGGTGCTACATTATGGCAGAATGGACTCAAAACCATCTGAAGTATGTCTTTATCTCACCTCTCTTCTATTGGATGGAATGTGACAAGCATCAGACATTTCATGACCATAGTCACCTCTGAAGTCAATGGGAGCATCTTAGCTGATTTGACTGGACGTGAGTTATCCTGCTCCTTCTCCCATTTCATCAGTGTGTGTTACCTGTTAGTATGTTAGTGCCGCTTAGCAAAGCATGATTGTCTTCTGCCAAATCTGTTCTCCTGTTCTGGATTTATCCTCCATCCAGGCTTCTTTGAGTAAAGAGTCTTTCTTGGAAGAAACCTGCATTGGTTCTTTTCTGTGGTTTTACTGAAGGAAAGTGAGGAAAACAGTGTTCTCTAGCCACTGTAGGAGAAAGATACTATCCCTGCCAAATATACAGAGCACTCATATAAAGGAAAACAGAGTAAGAGCAACTGCTCAAGGAAAATGACATAACTGAGTTAATCAGTACTCTTTTAACACCCTTTGTGGAACTTAGCAGGTTTTGTTGGAAATAATAACCTTTGTTATCTCCAGCTCCTTGGTTAACCTTAACTGCTTAGGAAGAAGAGCTGGATTCTGAACTTGTCTTAACAGGCTATGTCACCTGTTGGAGAAAATAAGGTAATACAGATCAAAAGGGGACACTGCTTATTGTACTTTTAATGCAGTTGGCTTCAGTTTATAAAGAAGGTGACTGCAGAAATGGTCTGCTCCCTTATATCAAATTCTGTATATACTAAGTGAAAACAGGAGAGTGGCCACTTAGCCACTGAGCAAAGCTTGGTGATGCTATAACGAAGCAACATACTCAGTTCCTACTTTCATTTTCACTTCTCCAAGCACTTACAGATGAGAAAAGTGTGAATGACTTATTTTGTCTCCTTAAAATGAGGAGTTTTCAAAAGAACCAGAAAATGAGATGATACGATTTTTGTCTCATTTTAAACAGCGTGTCAGATGAAAAGCCTGGCAAAGTTATGTTTTGACAGTGAAGATTGCTGATTATTTGGGAAAGAKGTATTGTTTCTAAATGATTCATTAAGCTGGAATTTAAGTCTCATTTTATTCTACAATTCTTTATCCTCATCTCTCTGAGTGCAAATCACAACTTTAGTTTCTAATAACTGAAAGGCAATTTTGACTGGCAAGAGTGATTCCTTCGGTCTTTAGGAAAACGAGGAAAGATCAGATGCTGCACTTCCACTGTTAAACGGCAAATTATTTGCACAACTTGGAAAATCTTGAAGACTATTAGAAGACCAATTGCCAGAATAAAAATCTGAAGCAAATGAAAAGAACATTACGATGCATATCTGTCAGAGAACCCACTGAACAAAGCAAATAATCTAGCAACAGAATTGTTATCTATGTTAAAGAAAATCAAAATAGATTATAGGGATGAGAAAATAATGTCAAATGAATGCTCAAGGAAATGAAAAAGCAAAACAAAATGCAAGCCATTTTCTGTTCTGCAGTTAAACCTGTGAAACAATTGGAAATTTCTCTATAATTATGCAAACACATATGGAAAGAAAAGACTAGAGAAATCGAAAGACCTGAAAAAATCCCTGAGAGTTCTCCTGCTTCTGAAGTCAAGTGGATACAAAAAAAAAGTCCAGTCATCCCCATTATTTTCCTATGTCATTTGAGATTTAGAATTCCTGATTCTTTACATTCTTAATGTATTTTAATAATCACTCGATAGTGATTTGTGTATGCGTGCTTAACAAGGACGATGATTTGAGAAGAAAAAATGAGCATTCATATCCAAGACATCTGATCATTACTGAGGAATGTCCTGTAATTTATCACTTAAAATTTATAGAGGAACTAATTCTTATAAGCGCATGAAATTCTGAGTATCTCAGTGAAGGATTTTCACAAGACAAGTCCTTACTACTTTGTGGGATTTAATGAGCCTTTACGTTTTTAAAATTGAACATTGAAAAAATGGAAGAATCCTAAACTGCTAGTTCCTTTAGAAAACATGTTTCTAACTGGCAAGTTCTCGGCCTTGAGTTTGTAAATATGTGAAGGAGAGGGTTCTCCCTTCAACACTTCCTACATATGCCCATAGAGGTTTACTATTTTTTGTAATTCTCCTGGTAAACCACTGCTTGAATGGTGAATTCTATTAAAAAGCACTGATTACCTATGAAAGCTATTTCCTACCCAAAGGGAAGGTGGAATTTTTTAGACTTCAAATCTGTGTGAAATTTTGCTGAGGTAAATAAGATCAGTATATTTATACTGAAGTTTAGCAAACATTGCTTGAATTGTACTGTCTGCTTAGTTTATCTTTTATGTTTGTATACATCTAAAAATATCATGTCTGTTGCATGTAACGTGACTAAGCATCCTACAAAGAAGTCTCAAACTTGGTGATGAAATCAGAAGGTTACTGTAAACCAAGGAGGTACATGTAAGGGTTTTGGAAAGAAACTAACAGCAGGTCCAGAAGGTTTTTTTGTACACAGCCTAACAGTAATTTCTTCTCAGTCATGTACATTTCATTGAACTTTCCCAATGAAATGTAATATATGGATATTTTCCTGTTTAACGTCTAGCTTTTCTATTTTTACTGCAATGTTTTTCTGCACAAAACTACCAAAGGTCAGTTATCCGAAATTTATCTCATAATTTAATGAAGGAAATTAATTTGATAAGTGAGTGCTGATAAGATTGAATTTTACAATGGGTTTGTTGTGKTTTTTTTAATTATTATTTTTAAAGAACACTTTGATGCCAGTCTATTCATGCCAGGAAATCAGCTATAGCTTCTAATTTAGTTTAAATTGCATTTTATTTTGATGGGAATTGTCAATTTACTGTTTTGTGTGATGTATAAATTTTGCTATAAACTATTAAAATATTCAGATAGAATCATTGTCTCATATATGAGATAGATCCTTTATGTGTACTTCAATTAAAACACTGACTAGGCATAATACTCAGTAAGTGTTTTCCATGCGTAATGAGAACAATGAAGCTCTTCTCTTTACGGGTAGAAAGTACGTATTAAATTGAAAATCAGCATCACTGATCAGAGATAGTCACATTTCACTGACAAGGCATATCTTGATTTTTTGGTGTGTGGTTCTCTGACTGAACAAAGGGTGAGGATGAGTTATGCTGCACCTACCCAAAAGTTCCAGAGGAATAATGAAGTTAAAAACAATAAACATCTTGGGCAAATGAAAATTGTTTTTCAACCCAGAATAAAATATATGGGTTTTGGAAACATTTAAAATGGTTAGCTACAGATATGGTTTCAAAATTAAAAATAAAAAGTAGCTGTTTTCAAATGACAAAGCAAAACAGCTGGCTTTTTAGAACATTTACCTTTTAAGATTTTGTGGGATTTTGTTTTCTTTGAGTGAACTTCAGATTCACAGACATGTTTCAGAGAGCCCCAAAAGTCATGCTTTTAGTAGAAGAAATAGGTGGGAGATAAGATTCCACAGAGTTTTTACCACATATTTATATTATGTGCTTTTTTTGGCCACTTCACCTATGATCTGTTTGCTTTCCTCTAATTTTTCCATTTAAATAATGGAGTCGTCTCAGCAAAGATGGGTAGCCAAGCCCATCTGAAGAGCATGGAGATATCACTTGAGTTTTTAAGAAAGCTCAGGAGGGAAGAGATGTTTGCAAAGAAGTATAGTTCCACCTCTCTGCTCTCCAGAGACACTTAATGTCCAGAATAGCATATTTCTATTTAATTGAGCTACTGTGGAGTAGGTACTCCAGATAGAAAGTTTCCCAGGAACCCYATCAGGATGGTTTCAAGTTAAGAAAATGTTTCAGCTGGAAATGATGACAACACTTGGCTAAATTGCTGAATCTTTTGTAGCAATCTGGGGAAAAAGGGGCATCCAATCACTAGCAGTTTCAAAAAGTCAGAAAGAGAAAGAAAGATTGTGTCTTAATACTGAAACAAAATTTTTTGTTGAACCTAAGAAAATATTTTGGGGCTATTTCAGGTATTAAAGTTAAATCACTGAAAAATTTGAAATAAAATGCCCTTTCAAATGGGAGGAACCAAATATTTGCCTTCAAAACTGAAAATAAAACTTTCAAATTTGGAGGAAAAGGGAAAGATGTTTCTCTCCTTCCTCAAATGAACAGATTTTCTGCAAATTGATATAAGTTGTTCCCTCATAGTTGAATTTAAAATATTTTGCTGGCAAAACATTTATGTGAAAAATAATCTACCTTCATGAAATATCTTTTGAGGTTGAAAAGGATCACATCAGGATATTTATTTCCTGATCTACTAAACTGCAGTCTCAATATCTCAGAATACAAGGATTTAATAGGAAATGGAGGACAGACTGTAGACAAGTCTGTTTTTTTCTTATGTTCTGTCTCTAATTTTGGCGGAAAAAAGAAAAATACTGCTTTTAGGCTTGCATGCTATTTTCTGCCTTGGGTGAAATGAGACAAAGGTTTCTATAACCACATTAAAATAGGCCTTATGAAAGAAATATAAGTTCAATAATAAAGGTAGAGTTACAAATCAAACACAATAATCAAATTGTCATCACTTCAGGACACATCATACCCTTCATCTGCATCCTTTGTAATTGAATAGAGCTGTCCACATACTCTGAGGGCAGAATATGGCTGTGAAGTACTGAAATACTTGCATATTTAGTCTCTGGAGATTTAAGTAATGGTTATATTATTAGATTTAAAAAAAAAAAAGTTCCTCTGCTGTTTTGGCTCAGTCCTTCTTTGGATCTAACACCAAACAGGGGACCATTACTGAACTTGATTAGTCAGGAAGGTACCTCCTTGCTCCCTGTTATTCACCAACTATACCAGTGCACATGGAATACATTAAGCAGGCTATCTTGAGACTGATGTTCTCCTGTCCCTTTACTGCTAGAGAGAAAAAAAGGCTGCCTGAGAAAGCCGAGTGGATGGAGCTGCTTGGAAAAGAGCAGCATGAACATAATCCACTCTGAGAAATAATGAAAGTGTAGCCAGCTGTTACATGTAATGACATGGTATGATTTCCAGATGCTGGGCAAAAATGCTTCAAATAACAATCATGGACATTAAAACTAAGTAGGTGAACATGAGCTCTCACTCTGTATATTAATTTCACCTGAAGGAATGCAATCAAGATGGATAGTGGCACTATATGGGAATGATTCTTACTGCTAGGCAGGTTGGAAGAAACACTTCTGGTTCATCTACCCTTCTTTCACTGTAGATAAATCAGTTGAAGCCGCACAATTAATCTGTATTTTGGATGGCCTAAAACATTAGCTTTGTTCAGCATCCAGGCTCTACCTTGAAACTTTGTGGACAGAGAAGCCAAAAAGTCTATTTTTTAAACCGTCAGGGTGAATCTCAGTCTGAGGTTGTATCAACACTGTGTAGTACAAATATCAGGCCATGAGTACTATCTATAATGCTTTGAAATTTTATATTCTAGTTTAATTTCCAAGCAATTAACATTTTAAAAATGCACATTTTATGACGTGCTGTGAAATCAGCAGCCTGAATATTGGGAGTGAAGGAGAATCACAGAGCAGTGATATGGCATTTCACTTACAGCTCTTCTTGAATTTCATCTCGATCTAATGGGGAGGAAATCTCACTTCCACCAACATCTAAAAGATTTTTAGCTCGTCATTTCTTTCTGCTAATATAATTTGCAAACCAATAATAATGCTTTGGTGATGTAAACAGTTGTTTATCTAAATTAACTTTAATTTTGGATCAGATTCTTTTCGAGGTTGAATGGAAATAAAACATTTAAAGGAAAAGTGTTCGCAGCACTAATTAGTGCTGTGTTTTCTCTGTGGCAGGTTGACCTTTCTGGCTAAGATTTCTTGTGGTATTGATTAAGACTTTGTTTGCATAGTGGCAAGTCCACTACAGGAAATAGCTTTAACCAAGAAGAGAATTGATATTAGGCAGGATTACACACACTTGCAACAAGATTTTATTCTGAGTTACATCCTTATGGTTAATTGATGTATACTCACGAGGTAACAGAGACACTTTAGTTTAAAGAAATAAGAAAGGTACAGTCTTCATTGACATTAAAAGCCGTATAGATTTAGCTAATCTTTTAATTTGACAAATTTTTGCAGCTCATACTTTAGCTGCAAAACTAACAACGTAAGCATTCCAGACAAGGTTACATAGGTTATGTTCATCTGAGTCATTGATATGTTCTTATTTAATGAGATTGATTTTAACTAGGTTGTAAACAAATGCAAATTTGCTAACATGGAAAAAAAAAAAGGCTTTCATTCTGAGCATTTTGCCCTGCCACTTTATAGCTTCTTGTTTAATTTCTACTTCGCAGAAGCTCAGTTGCCCTGCTGGAAAGCCTTAAGTTGTGAGATATAGGCAGAGCAGGAGTTCAGAAAGTGATTTGCCTTATGAAACAGGCAAATCCATCACAAGGAAAAATATTGCTTGCCTTTAAAGGCATTCTACCAGTAAAATGTAAGGTCGTTGTGAAAAGAAATTTGAGAAGGGATGGGAGGTGGGATTGTAGTTTACTGCTTTGATATGGTCTTCTCAGAAAGAGGATTTCTCTTTCCTGCCTTTTAAACCAGTGCCGTTTTCCTCCTACAAGAATCTTAAATTAAAAATTGGGGATTTGGGCTTTTTAGATTGGCTGATTCTTTGGTTGCTTTTTTTCTTTTTCTGGAGATAGGCCAACTAATAGAAGAAAGCACTTACCCCAAAGTCTTGGTTAGAATTAGTTTCACATGCTTTAGGTGAGACATAATGTCTGTGTGGTCACTATTGTTGTTGCTTACATTATGAGGAAGAATTTCTTCTTAAATTTATGCAAATATTTTTTCCCTTCGCTTCGCAGAGAATGATATCCTAAGTTCCCCATATAACCTCTTTGTTCTAGTAAATTTATTTTAACAGTAAACCTGGAAAAAAACCATATTGGTTGACTGTCAAGTCTATTGTTGAACTTGTCTTGTCATTTTCAAAGTGAAGCTGTAGAAATAGTTTCTAATAATCTAACTTCTTACTTGTAACACTGTGCATGGTGTGCCATCTGTATCTACTATGGGTACCTAACTGCTTGCTACGTAAAAGAACATTAAGACACTTTGCTCATAGAAACTTTGGTAGCAATAAAGATATGCTTTAGTTTTGGATTATTGCTACATATCAAATAATGAAGACAACTTTACTCTTTGATTAATACATGAGTAAAATGTGTTTTCATTTTGTCTTCTCAGTCCCAAGAAAATGACACATTACTGATGGTGTGGAAGACTCCAGCAGAACTTAGCCTTTCTCTTAGCGATATAATTGAGATAAAAATCAGTCACGTTATTTACATTGRAGAGGGAACAGATTGCCCTTTTTTCTCACTTTCTACTACAAATTGACTCAGTGCTCTAAAATTAATGTAGTTCTTTCTGATTATTTCTCATGGTTTCACTGATTTGGCATTTCACTTTGCTAGAAAAAGACCGTCTTGAAAAACAAAGAACCTGACACAGTAATGACAGCAAATCAACGAAAGAGGAAACTGCTGTGCTTGCTCTTTTCCTTACTTGCTAATCTATATTTTCTAAACTGAGAAAAGGTTACAAAGCGTATAATGACTGTGCTTTTACCTACACAGTGCTGTTGTGTATATAGGGATTGCAATGTTGTGGGAGTATGAGCACAATTCTGATGCATCATTTCATAATTTATCTTTAAAGAGCTTAAAAATATTTTCCTTAGGTCTGTGTTAATAGTATTATGCAGCACTAAAAAAAAAAAAAAAAAAGGTAGTATTCTAGACAATTAGGTTAAAAAAAAGGTAGTATTCTAGTAAGTGTGCTGTATTTGAAACTGCCTTGATGCACTGGCCAAGGGGATTAAAATATGATTTTCATTCTGACTGAGAATTCTGTTTGCATCATTGGCAAAATACAATCCTATAATTAATTCAACAGAAAGCAAATACTTAGGTACCGATATCCTGTCACTTGCTTCTGAATTTGGTGCCCAAGTTAACTATGGAAACAAATGTAGAGCTGGAGGGAAAAGTAAACTGCATATGTGATTTGAGGACAACAGATGGTCCAGAATGGGGAAGTCAGTATGAAGATTTTTTTAGACCTTAAACTATTGATATGTTAGCACATATCACACAGGACAACACCATGAAGCTAGAGAGAACTCATTGGAATAGAGGTCTGCAATCCTGGAGTTATGTGGAGTCCTGGATTCCTTACAGAAGTAGCTCCATTAAATTAATTCCCCATTGCCAAGGTTATCAATTAAAAAGTAAAACAGATCAAATGACAATATTTGATGTCCTCCCCTCAGCAATGCTGCAATATAAAGAATGCTTACGTAACCTATTAAATGTCATATGTTAAATTTATATTATATGCGTATTATTTGTACATAACATTTATATTATGCCCATGTAAATAGAAAGCAAAATTTTTAAATTATAGAAAAGTTTCCTAGTGTTTTATATCACTTTGTAAACTTAGAAGGAGCTTAGCTATGGTCACTGGAAAGAAAATGTCAGCAAAAAATCAAAATAAAAGTTCATTAGATTATCTGAAGCAAGTCTAAGGGAAATCCTGAAACAGATATTATGGATTCATGGAAATGTGAAAAAAAATTATAGAATCAGTATTAGGAGACCATGTGGTCTGGATGGCCACTATTGTCAAAATATTGGAATTAGGAGTTGTGACTCGGTGCCTCTCAAAAGAGGCTGGTGTGTTCTCCTGCAAGGGAAACGTGCCACAAACACACATTGATACTCAATCGAATGTGCATCAACTTGACTTTCAAATGGACATGTTGTGTATTTCTGCAATGGTGTGATGTATTTGAAACCAGTGAAACAATGTAGGGGCTTCCAACCAGATCATATATTGACTGTGTAATTTCACCTGCATCACTGGTAAAATGATGCAAGCTCCTGTCTAATCTATCTGCCACAACGGTCAGAGGGGCAAAAAGGAGCAGATACATTCTAGCTCCTTTCCAGAAAAGCCTTAAGATCCCTTGTTATCACAGTAGAAAGAATTAGGTAGTAGTCTGCACTCAGACTCATTTCAATAAACTCCAACTGAAATATTCTGGTTTTCAGAATACACTGAGCTTTTGGCTGCTCGTTATATCCCACAACTCACATATAGCATACATAAACCCACCCTGTGCTCTGTCARCCTCTGCTGATTTAATATATACAATTTATTATGTCATCTCATATGTGTAAAACAGGGAGATGTGGACATTTTTTTTTTGTCAGAGGGAAGTCTAGCTTTTTTGTTTCATTAAAATGCTCAAATCTGACTTTTCCAGGATGATTTTCTAGATCTGTAAAGTCACATGAAAAAACCTTTATCAAACCTTATACAAAACCTTTATCAAACACATGCATCCATCTAAAACATTGTGTTAAATGCTTCATTGGTAAATGAAGACAGTGGCTTGCTAAATGTTTTAGAGCTCTTACGATCACATGGAAGTAATTGCTAACAACACGACACTTTGCCATTGACAAGTCCAGCAGACAGCTCTGGGGAAAATAATTTGCTTTACTCTGCTAAAGTACTTTTCTAAAATATCTGATCACTCTACCAAGCAAAAAAAGCACTGCAGAGGTGTTAAGCAGTAGGAAGATATATGCCCAAATACACATTCTAAAGAGCTCCAAATAAGAGGTGGGAGAGTGGAGTAGTAAGGCATGAAAGAAATAATTCAGTCAGAAATGTGTACTTTAAGATTTCCTTTCCTTTCTCTTCTTTCCTGTCCTCATCACTTCTAAAAAAAAGTTGAAAAGTAGAAATAAAGTATTTTTATACTGTGAATGCTGAACATCTACAGAAAATTCACCTCCATGAGTATAAATTTGGGAGATGGGCTTTTCAAATGTACTTCACAGACTCTGTTACACAAGTCCCAGAAGGATACCTATGGATTAGCCAATTAAAATAGAGCCAATCGCTATCAAGCATCCTTTAGAAATCGGAGAAAGTAAAAAAAATCAGTAACTAATTACCCATTCCAAGTATATTTAAAATGACAAATTTTTTCTGTTTAATCCTGACACATTGCAAATTTCTTTTGTTATCTGGTGGAGCTGCACTATGGATTCTCAAAACTCTATGTGCTTCTATCAGACACATGCTTATTTTAGTTTTAAAAAAGTTTGTACAGGGTGCAATTGCATTCTGTAATTCTAAGAGAGGGTTAAAGTTGTCATCCTCTTTTTTATTATTCCCAATAACTACTGTTCTGGGTCAAGATGTTAATTTCAGCATTTCTATATAATTAACCACCTTTTGTTTATTTGTAATATGTTCTAGTGGAAAGGACACATTACTTTGGACACTTCAGTCGTTTAGACTACCAGTACTTAGGTATAATTTTCCACATACGCTCTCATTTTTCTTTTTCTGATTCAATCCCTAATAAGTAGGTCTTAATTTATCAATAAAACTCAGCTCAGATCACTTTTAGCACTAGATTAAGTGATCAGAATCCAAAAGTATTCAGCTCCCAGACAGAGTGAGCCTTTTTGAAAACCTGAACCTGATTTACGTGCCTAAGTAGGAAGACTTGAAACTGACTCTGAAGTTCTAGTAGTGAATTGTTTATTCACCTCCATATTTTGTCATGAAATGTACTGAAATACAGGATGACCACACAAATCAAGGGGTCTTTGAATCCTAGATAGTCAAGGTATATTGGATCATCTCTGTGGTATTACTAAACACATGTATAATATGAATATGGCCTGTCCTGTTGCTGAACTTTCAGCAATCTCAAATAGTATTATATCCTCTTTGCTTATTCCTACAATACATTTAGTGTAATTTAGGATTATTGCAGTAGCCGTCTAAGCTACTTAGGACATTTTAAAAACCATATGTCTATGGAGCAGAGGTTTCCATGTCAGATATGTACTTCTGGCTTTCATGACTATCCTCATCCTAAGTTTTTTATAAGCCCTATTTACTGGGGTGTATGTAGCCCCTGCTTTGATCCTCGCCCAGGAAATGAGAGCTAAAAATAGCTTTTCATTATTTCAGTCCTAGCCTCCTGGTTCAAATCAGCATTCAGAGAACTGAATAAGATTTATCAAAAAATAGACAGAACTTCTGTACCTATATTCCAGTATTTTGTAGGCAGCCTTACTGTTTCTGAGCTCTAATTATCAGTTTCACAGCAGTTAGCCTTTATTTTACTAAGGATTAAATATTTCCAAGTTGTAAACATGCTCAGCCAAAGTATTTTTCTTACCCAGAAACTGTCCATCTTTTGCAGTTATTTTGGGCTTTGGGGAGCTCACAAATGGACTTGAATGTGATCTATTATGAAACATGCTGTTAAAAATAAAATGTTAGAAATAGCACGTTTCTAACTGGCAAGGAATGATTGATTATTGCAGCATATGAAAATCAAGATGTTAGCAGAATAACATTAAAGAACCATATCAGAGCTACCACATATAAAACCAGAATCTTTTGTTGCTTAGAAGGATGTAGACTTTCCAAAACACTGAGGTGGCTGCTTAGAAAATATTTTAAGATGTAAGTACAGAAATGGTGATATTTCTTATGGCATATCAGATTCATTTGTCTTTTTTAGACATATTTACAGCAGTCAATTTTTCAAATACTTACACTGAAGAATATCTACTCTGTTATTTATCATCTGCTGTTGTGAAACCTTTTGTCATCTTAGAAATGTCTGATGGCAAAATGTTCAGAAAAAGATTTTTAAAAGCCAGCTTTCTTACCTTGATATTATACTAAACCTTCCTGTCTTCCTTTCCTCAACATGAAAGAAAAGAAATAGTACTAAAAATCAGACAGCACATTTAACTTTAGCTGGTTTAGTTAATACCTACCTTTGCATTTGTGGTGGTAGTTACGCTCTTGATTCAAACTTGTTTGTTCTAACTCTATTCTTGACATCATAACCATATGGCTGGGGCAAAAATCAACTTAATACAGGAGCATGCACCTATTAGATCCTAGTACCACTGAAAGTTGAGTTAGGGTATCCTGCTCTGCTGCTTTTGTAGTGGTGTTGCCAAGAACTAGAAAAATGTAAACTAGGTTCATCATGGAAATGAAAAAAACCACACCACCAGACTTGAAAACATGTTACAATTTCTGCCATAAGGCMATCCTGTCTTGGCAATGGAACTTCATTGCCTAGTTATATATACTGTTGTTAAATATACATCTCATAAATATCTGTGGAGTATTTGAAAGAAGAACAACATAAAAACTGGAGAAGCTACAACCCTGATTTTTACAGTATCTGTGTCTTTTCTGTAATAAGAAAGTGCATGAACCGGGAGTGTAGTTTTACCACTAGCTTAGATGATCATAGTCTGTTGATCTCAGCCAAGTTTCTCCTCCCATGTCCCAGGTGAATTCAGTATGTGATATTATGCAGCCAAACAAATAATCATGAAATGCATATAGACAGCCRCGTTGAGTTTTTGTTAGACAATTTTCAGAAGTTGTTTTTTATGGAAATTGCTTTATTTGTATGGTTCTTTACTAAATTTTGTCAAGTTGCCTAGCACAGAAAGTGATGGTTATGGGGAAAACTCCTGTGCATACTCCCCAGCAGTATGGAATTAACAAGACGTCTGATATTCTGAACTGAAATTCTCCTTCACATTCATGCACTTATAGACACATTTCAAAGGTGACATTTCTTTCCACAGTCTCTCACAGGCTTTGTGATATATTGTACTTCTTTTGGAAATTGAAAAGGCACATGAGCCTACACAGTTTTAAYCTTTTCATTCAGGGGCTTGTGAAACAATTTGAGTCTGAAATGCTGGAGATTCTGCTGTTGCTATTTCTAAAATTGAACCTACGCCATGTTGGGAGCATATCATCTTGTGACCGATTTCTGTGAGCAAGCATATGAATGTTAAAGGAAAAAGGAAATGAGAACTTCATGAGTCTGATGCTTTCAAGAAATGTAGACGCTCTTCACCAATATATTTATTTATCCTTAGGAATACTTATTAATAATTAGTATCATTACAAGGACAATGGTTTCACCAAAGCCTTTCTCTCACAGTGCGTTTTCTATCACATCTGCATCTTCTGAATAATTTTTCCCAATTTGATCACTTCAGGGTGCCCCATTTTTTGGCATTCCATCCTCAATAGAATATAACAATAGTAACTAGAGCTGGATGGAATTTACAGATGCAAAACTTCTCTATTTAAAAAGGTTTTTAATTGGAATAGAAATTTTATTCAATCAGGATAAGGTAAATTTTGCTAAATTATCCACTAGAAAGTTTCTCATTTCAACATTTTCTAAACTGAGAGTTACATCCGTTATTCCARAATGACTTTTCATCTCAAACTTTTAATGAATTATGGTACAGAATATGTAAATCAAAAGCTTGGTTAAACCAAAGCAGACTGAAAGTAGCTAAAATGTTTCCACTATTTTACGCTGATTTACGATTTGCAGCTTTTGTGGAGATTTTGACTTTTTGTCCCAATTTATAGTAGAAAGAGTTTTTCTTTTTTCAATTTCAAGAGTGTTCCCAAATTGGGAAAATTATTTCCTACCTGGTTCTAATAATAGCATGTTTGAGTGGGTTGTGCTTTCAAACCTGCTGTGTCTGAGTGCTTTGCCAACAGTTAAATCAGGGTAACCTACCTTAAGTTCTTAAAATGCCTGGCTCTTGTATAAGTGCACCAGAAAACTATATGAATAAGAATAAATGCACAGCCAGTGAGTTGTCCCCCATTGGCCAGAGAGGACTGAAGTTTACTTTGCCCCTTGGATTGAGTTGGGCATTTTCTAAAATGATTGTTAAAGAAAGTAGACCCCTAGCCTAGCTCCTCTCTGAAGTTTTTGGAGTTTCCTGCACACAGTGGGGAGCACAGAATATTTTCAGAAGAAAGATACAGCTATAGAGACACTTCCCTGGCAAATTGAAGAGGCAGCTGGTTGCTGAGCATCTTTAGTCAAGGTTGTATGGTTGAGAGACWATGGGGCTTTTATATTACAGTAGCTACTCCTGCTTTTGTGGCTGTAGTTGTGGGTACTGAGCGGTTAAAAAAGAGGATGCATGAAACAGAGAATGCTCTTGTGCCTGCAACTCTGGAAGATATCAGTCCAGTCCAGTTCCTGTGTCACTTTCTACTTCAGAACATCAGGGAAAATTTAGTTGTGGCAGAATTAAGAAATAAAAGAATTTGGTTAGGGAACTTAAAAAATTAAACACAAACTCTGGCTGCTTTGATTGTTGGTGTCTATTTGTGTATCTGTGTGAGAGAGAAAACAAACCTTTCCAGCTTCTCTTTTTAAGCTAACAAAATCTGTTTCCCGGTGGTTGTATCTGAAGCTAACAAAATCTGTTTCCTTGTGGTTGTATCTGAAGTATTTAAACATAAAAAAGAAAACTGTTGCTCTCAAATTTTTTTCCTAACATTTGAAAGTCTGTTTCTTTTTTGACTCTGTCAAAGACTTTGGGGAAAAAAAATAAATTAAACTCTTGCTCATCTAAGCAGGTTTCATTTTTTATGGGTTGTATATATTCAAACAAATCTGTTCTCTCTTTCAAGATTGTGGGTTTTCTTGTCAAAATGCTCAAAGATCTGTTGCTCTCTTTAAGCTCACTGAGAAAACTGCTTAAGAGATTTAAAACTCTGTGTGAGCATCTATTAGTACATATATTTTTTCTAAGGTACATGAATCTTATAATTTGGGGTCTAAGGCATTACAACTTCCTTCATCAGACAAGATCACTGTAAGAAAATTCTTAGAAAAATCTCATCAAAATATATGCATCTCTGATCATCACACATGTATATTCAAAGTTTGAACAAAATTAATTTTTAAAGTACAAATCACTCAGTGCATTTGTGTGATAATAATCCAGTGCAGTAACATTAACACAGAACTTGCTTTTAAGTGTCATGAAGCRATTTTTAACAGGATTTTGGGCTTCTGTTCAGTCAGCAGAAACCTCTTAATAATATATATATATCATAAATACATTAGAGCATCTATAAAAAGATTAACTTTACTGGCTAGTGCATATGGTAATTTTTTCAGGCTCAAAATTTCCCTCTTTGTAAAGAATAAAGTGTGCAAAATTACCAGTTGAATTTATCAAAAAAATCTTGTACCGGGAGAAGAACCTTGAAGATAATTGGGAAATAAAACAAAACCAAATACATCCATATGAAACCCATGTGAAAGGCTGGCTGCCAAACACATACACTTAAAGTTACATCTCTTTCTTTTTCCCATATTTGTTTCTAATTTCTATTTTAAAATGTGCTGAATTGGGTACCTGACTTTCTTATGTGTGTGTGTGAGGCACCAGGGAAACCTAGACTGGATGACTAAAAAAATTTTCTTTCAGAATATGCTTGGCAAGCATTGTCTCACTTAGCTAAGGATGCTCATTGGTATTTCAGGTCTCAGAACAAGTTATTATACAAGAATCTTTGACTTCCAGACAGGGAACTGAATGAGCCTCTCTCCCATTTCTTACTGAGACAGAATCAAAGATGGGCTCCAGGAGGGGTGAAGACCATAGTACAAACTAGTTCCTTCTCACTGCCTGCCATGTCTGTCACCTGGAGCAGAGTTTTCTTGTTATGAGGAACATTGATATCAAATGAAAAGTGGACTTGAGAAGAAGGATTTAAGAAGCCACATTTAAATGCCAGTCATGCTGAATTCTGTGAGAGTTTTAACAGTGCTATACTCTAGAAGTTCTATAATAGGAGACCTAGTCATGGACCAGGGCCTCATGGACCTCTTCAGGACTGGATTTCATTCTTAATATTGCGCTAGCCAGTTGTCAAACATTTTTACAAACACTCTGATAAAGCGGTTTGGTTATTCCTTTAGTCTTATTTAGAAGTTTTATTTGTTAATGAGCAAGTGATCATGGCAAAAGCCCAGGACAGAGGAGCTTCAAAGATATGTAGACTCAGATAAGCACTTTTTAGGGCTGCCCAGTGACACTAAATCTCCAGTATTCTATATTACTGGCGTACTATGATAAATATACCTTATTCTTCTAAAAATCTAACTAAACTTTCATACTCCCTTTTTTTCTTGCCCCAGCTGCGTCCCTGTCTGCCCAGTATTGAGTAGGAATTTAGCTTATTTCGGGGTTCAGTGTAATTTTTTATTGAATTCTATTTTTTTGTTTGTGGAAGGTGATAATTTTTGATCTGTTCATCCACTGACATGACAGTGACTTACTGTAAGCCATGATAAGCCCAGAGATTTCCCCTGAAATTATTTAAGACACATTGCTGAGAATCATACCCTATGAAATTAAAATTGCTTATGTTACTTACCCCTATAAGCAGTGCTAAGATCCTGCTAGGCTTAAGCTTCATGTTGGTAAATATTAGTGCTGGAAATCCAATCACCCTCACTCCACTGGAATGGAGTTAGTCACTAGTAATCATATTTTTTAAGGTCTCATAAACAATAAATTAGCTCTGGATTTGCAGAAAGTTCATTGCTCAGTGTGCCATGTTCTACTAAATTCCAGCTGTTTCTATGTTTCTACTAGGAGAAAAAATATTTTGAAAAACTTGCCCTATTTGTCTGTATGCCTATATACTAGACCARCAGATGTTAGGTAAATATTTTTGTTTGTCTGTGTTTTCCATGTTATTCATAAAAGTACAGTCTGAGGGTATTTAAGAGCTTGTCTAGTCCAGCTCCCTGCTGAGGGCAGGATCAGCTGTATCAAATCATTCCTGACAACTGTTTGTACAACCTGTTTGTGAGATTCTCCAGTGCTGAGGGATTTACAGTCTCCCAAGGAGTTTCCTTCCCAGGGTAATCTATCACAAACTGTATTGTTAGACTTTTTTTTTTTTTAAATGTCTAACCTAGTTCTTCCTTACTACTTTTGAAGTCTATTATATCTTCTACTATTACATCTTATACTATTTCCAGTCTACATAGAGAATAGTTTATTACATTTCTCTTTGTAACAACCTTTTACATACTTGAATACTGAGATAATTGATCTTGAGTCAGTGAGAAGAATCAGTCCTTCTCTTTCTCAAGGAGGGTGTCAATTTGTTATAATTTAATGGTTTAATTTCAGTGTTTGTTTTTCTTGCTTCTTTCATTTCTCCCTTCATTGAAGCTTCACCACTGACATTTATCCAAGGCCCTGTAGCCTAGTGTGAACCTAGTGAACGCTGAAAGATCTTAAGGAAACACCAGGCTTACTCACCTTTAGGCATATGTCCTGGGGCCTGTCCTGCTCCACAGAAAGGTCTTCTGCTTGGCGCATAGTTCCACTATGACAAGCATGCTTTGCCACATGCAGATATCACACACCAGAAGCACAGCTGATATCATCAGAGATGCTGAAATGTGAAGTCTGACTTTTAAATCAATCCCATTTATGTTGAGTGTGTTTTCTTAGCATTCTAATTTTATCACATCATGAATGCTCCAGCTGGAAGCAATGTCTGACAGTTGATTTGAGGAAATTTTTTTTTATTTTTAAACTCAGAACAGAATAATTGTAGTCCTGCTCAGCCAAGGTTCTCATAAAAATTTTAAGGATAATATATATGGAGGGTTTTAAGGCTTAAATAGTTCTGAATCTTGAGATTGTATTGTGGTGTTTCCTAGGAATGCTATGTTTCCTATGACTGTTACAAACATTTGCGGCAGTGCCCACCTGTATTGCATGACCTACCCTGCAATTTAAAAATAAACAAACAAGTTGTATTAAAATGCTTTCAAATTATGAAAATTTTCATGTTTTTTTTTTTTAGCAGTCATGCAAATGTTCAGCTGTGGAAAGACAGACTCTGGTATGTCTATGTGTGAGTCTGTGGTTCTGAGTGCAGACAATGGTTATTGGTAAGAAATCTTCAGATCAAAAGAAGATTATGAAGTTCATCTTAGAATCTCTCAAAGCACCAAACACCGGTCTTGGACTAAGATTACTGAAATAATGAATTATTTACATACTATTTGCCCAGGACTACATTTAAAAAGAACACTTACTCTCTTCTCAGACTATGCATCACCAAAACAGAATCTGAATTTACTGCCGTTTAGGACAGCTAGGGTAAGGAAAAATGAATTCCCAAATTAAATCACTTAACCATTAATACTAATCTTTGACGGAATATGCAGAGCCTAGCACAATATGATATTGATATTATCTGAAACTAATGGTTTTTAATGGATACATTGGGTCGCTCTCAGCAGTGCAGAGAATGAAACTGCAGGGCTTATACCTCCAGAATAACTTGACACAAAACAATTTATGTGACATGCTTGACAGGGTCAGTGTATATGGAGAAATTAGACTGCAATGAACCACTGTTTCTGCTTTTTTACTTTAAGGCAATCCCATCTTTTGAAGTTGATCTCAAATGGCAGTCTCTGGACCACTTTATAAATGTCTTCAAACTCAACAAATTATCTACTTTTCTTATGTATTTATCTCTCACCTATTTGACTAGAGCTGACGACAGTGTGTTTCCATTCATTGCAGCTCATCAAGAAAAGATATTTTCATCTATGGTATCTCATTCTTCAGGCCACTGTGTTGATTCTTGACTTGTAATGGTGAAAATAAAAAATTAACATTGTTGTAGTCAGTTAAGTTACACTGGTGTAAACACTGCAAACAGAGAATCAGTTCTGGTTCAACATTTTCTTGTAGCTACTAGAATTTCTGCACCATAAGTCTGGGATGGTTTCTAAGCTTGGGAACATTCTAGCGTGTACTTTGTTTTGTAGCTTGGACCACTACCATCTTGGCAGGAAAGTGTTACCATTCCTGAATGGTATTAGCGTTCTGTTAGCATACCACAGCCTTGGCTATAACCTCTGTCACTTCTGAAAGAAAAACCACGATCCCATCTTGAAGACTCTCCCTCACTTTATCTTTCCACTTAGCTTCTCATGCAACATTGTTGTGGTTCTTTAAACAAGTGGGGGCACATTTATGGAGGGACTAGACTGAGCTCTTAAAAAGCCATAAACTCACAGAGCTAGATGGAAACAAACTGTTCATTGTGGTATAAATTGTAAGAAAAAAATGTGGCTCAAGAAAGTATATTGTGCTGTTCCAGCATAGTATCAGACTCTATGACTTTTATGAAAAGTACATTTAACATGAACAGTAAAATAAAAYAGAACCTTAATATTTTTAATTTCTTTCTCCTTATTCTGTATAGTTAAATTTTCATAATACTCAAGAAGAAGTCTTATTTATGGCTTAGTGAGGGAGGACTGAAAGACAGAAGGTGCTGTACAGAGCACTCTGATTGCAAGCAGTTCCACCTCTGGCCTGTCTTGAAAGCTTCACAAAGATCAGCACAGTTGTCTTTCCAGCTGTCACATGAAAACCCTG
This sequence comes from Oceanodroma leucorhoa, assembly GCA_030449065.1. Taxonomy (NCBI): domain Eukaryota; kingdom Metazoa; phylum Chordata; class Aves; order Procellariiformes; genus Oceanodroma; species Oceanodroma leucorhoa. The sequence continues at coordinate 8,425,146 of JASVER010000003.1, forward strand.
TTGAAAGATACCAACAGTTCTCTATTTTAGTGCATAGTCTGTTTTATCTAACTTTTGAGCCAGTTGGGAAAAATACCTTTCAGTTAAAGAAGCAATTTCTGAGGTTCTTAATCAAACCTAGATGAACACTCTACTCCTTGTAGTAAAGCCATCATTAGGGAAGCTCCTTCCACATAGGGGCAGAACCCTGCTCTACACTTTCTGCTGTGCTAGTCAGTCTCATTTTCTTCTAGTTATATGTGACCTGTACTGCCATTACCTTCCTATGCAGTTGTGTCATGCAGGGGCATAGATAAGACTTGATTTCTTTCACATTTGCGACCTCTAAGCACATGCCAAGGAATGGTCACTCTGGACAGAGGTTCCTTATACTTCCATCACACCTAGAATGCCTCTAAGCTCTCATCTAGAACTCCTTGAAACATCTTATCTACACATCTCTAACAATAGCTGTAAGATATCCAATGCCTGGCAAATGTAGAAGAGGGAAAGGTCATTCCTTTCACAGAAGGATGAGAATCACATTCTGAATTACCAAAGATGGGTTTGGGGCCAAATTATAAGAAAAATAGAAACTAGATACAAATTTCAACATGGTCATTTGCAATTTTACATAAAGATTCAGATTACTGCTCACAGAACCTAAATGAATCTATGAATCTGTAAGGATTTGCTGATGTACCTAAACRAATGCAATTTCCTTAAAACAGACAAATGATGTGGTAATGGACTTCAGTTAAAAAATTATGATCTTGATACTCATAGATATTAAAGATAGGACAGAAATTAAACACTTGGAGGTAATAACAAAGTTGAGAGATGAATTATTCTACATGAATAAAGGTCATCAAACTATAAACAGTCACACATACACAAAGCAGAGATATGAGAAAAACATGTAGAACAATTAAAAGTGAAATAATCTGCCAAGGAAGGTTTCTTAGGCAACARTCCTGAGGTTCTCAAAAACAGATTAAAGAAAACACCTAAAAGAAAACAATTCTAAAGTCTTTTTCATTTCTTTTCTGAAATTGAGTTATTTACCACTCTTCTTGCCTGTCCTCTTAATTTAGTCTCTATTCTGTATGCATCTATGTTTCTAAAGACTGCGCTTAACTGCATCGTTACCTATTTCAGAATGCATATTATATGCTTGGATATGAACATAGTTTCTTTAAATCTCTGTTAGAAAATGGAATTGGAATGAGTACTGGGAAAAGTTTAACAGAGATATAGGGAGGAAAAGAAAATAATTTCYGTGTTCTAGTAAAGTTCACCATTCAGTGTTTGAAGAAAGTAATTATTTTTGTTATTCTCTACTGCGGCATTTGTATAATTCCCAAAATTTCAAATATATAAGAAGAGAATAAAACCCTGCTCTCAGTGACAACTAGTAAAGCAGATATTCCTAGTTTGACAACTGGACCCATAAGTCAAATAACAGTATTGTACGTTAAGACTTGGCTGACGAGTGGAACACTTGCTATAGCGACAGATTACAATTATGTTTCTTAAGGTGGCTTGGAGGAGAGCCACATGTGCTTTACAGAGTYACAGAGTTGTTGAGGTTGGAAGGGACCTTATGAGGTCATTTAGCCCAAGCCTTCTGCTCAAGCAGGGTCAGCTAGAGCAAGTTGCCAAGGACAGTGTCCAGGCACATTTTGAATATCTCCACGGATGGAAACTCTCTGGGCAATCTGTTCCACTACCCTCACAGCAAAAGAGTTTTTTCTTCTGTTCAGATGGGATGTAAATGTGTTTAAATTTGTGCCCATTGCCTCTTGTCCTGTCACCAGGCACCACTGTGGAGAGCCTGGGTCATTCTTCTTTACCACCTCCAATGAGGTATTTATACACTCTGTAAGATACACCCGAGCCTTCTCTCTTTAAGGCTAAACAGTCACCTTTCTCAGCCTCTCCTTGTATGCCGGATGCTCCAGGCCCTTAATTATGTTTGTGATCCTTTGCTGGACTCACTCCAGTAAGCCCAGATCTTCCTTGTATTGGGGAGCCCAGAACTGAACACAGCACTCCGGATGTGTCTCACCAGTGCTGAGTGGAGGGGAAGGATCACCCGCCTTGACCTGTTAGCAATGCTTTTCCTAATGCAGTTGGACTCTTTTGCTGTAAGGATGCATTGTTGGCTCATGTGCAGCTTGTTCTTCACCAAGACCCCAAGGTCCTTCTCTGTAGAGCTGCTTTCAAGCTGGTCAGTCCCCCCAGCATGTACTGGTGCCTGGGGTTATTCCTCCCCAGGTGCTTCACAGCATACTTACTGTTGTGAGTACAAGGGCAGGAACAGATCACGTAGTCCTGATAGAACTGGACAGAGGTTTCAACCAAAACATTTCTAACATTTACAGAATGTTGACAAAGACAAAATGTCTTTCAATACAACCTTCTTACAGATCAAATGGAACATTCTCTAAGCACCATGGCATTTTTGTTGACCCTGGCACATGTTCAAACTTTTGAAAAACTAGATACAAGGGAAGGTGGATTATTTTTTTGCCACTCTGTTCTCCCTTTGCAAATTTCCCTGGTGTCTGCCACACTCTGAGTCTGAGTACGTGCTGAATGGAGACTGATGTTGACTTACTGCATAGCTGCTTTTAGAAATGGAGAACAAGAGTTTTTGAGATGGCAATGATACCTACCACTTGTGAGACAGTCCCTGCTGGAAAAAAAATCGGATCCTACTTGCTGGTCTGCAAAATATTCCTTAGAGAGACCATGAGTATCTTGAAATGTGCCAACCCAGGTTTTTTGGCTGGCACTGCTGAGGGACTTTGACAGCTGCCAAATGAGTACAGCTCTGTCAGAAAAAGAGGGAAGGGCCAAGGCCAGGGTCCTAACCAGAAGTTTTTACCACCTACACACCTCAGAACTGGTTGCAGGGTTGATCTCTTTGGCATTGCATGAAACAAAGTGAGTATACAGAGATTAAGGGTTTAGCGGTGGGACTGACATCAATGCGGCTACATGGATTCAGTCTGCTGTGAAAGAAAAAATACACATAGAGGCAGAGGCAGAGTAATTATTGACTTAGCTTTTATATTTGGGAACAGGAAGAACATACTGCACTAGACTGCTTCTATGATGCCCTATTTGTTAGCTGGTGATAGGTAGACAGGTTGGGTGCGTGATTCACTTCACACCCTGGGAAAGACAGTGTTCAAATGCAAAATGAGTTCTTAATGCTATGTCCTTTCTCACTGTTCTCCAACCTTGAAGAAATACATGCGCTCAGCTCAGTTTCTCAGATCTTACACTGAGCCTGGGATTTGCTGATTATTTGTATTCTTCTAATTAACATTGCAAATCCACAATGTATCTAATAGCACACTGACTCTTTCCTGCGGGAAACTTAGCAGGATGCTTTTGGGCATTCATATTATTTAAAAGTAGCAGTTTGTTGCCTAAGTCCATTTTTGCTGACTTAGTCAGCAGCTTTGCTTTATCCTGCAGATGAGAACTTCCCCTTCTGTTTTACAAGTACACTGACAAACGAAACACAGACAACATGCCCTATGAACCCAGACACAGTCTGACTGAGTCTCCTTCAAGTCATGGAGTGCAGTTCCACAAGTTTAACTTTTCTAGTGATCTTAGCAACACTGAAGTAGGTAGTGTAGGAATATAGTCAGGTAAGTGTCTTCTATATGTGTCATGGTGAGAGTGATTCCATAGGTAGGCAACTGGATCTGAACCTGCAGGTGGTTTAACATCCAGGCAGACTCAGGAAGAACACTGCAGAGACCATTAAAAGGTGAAACAATTAGAGCTGCTTCAGTCTTTCGTACTCTTTGGTGCAACCTGATAACTGAATAGCACATAGTACCAGAAATAAAACCAGTCTGAAGAAAATAATCTGAGAGGAAAAATGGAAGAGCTAAAAACTCCAAGAAACTCTAAATATGGGAGACTAAATTTAAATTCTAGGTATAGGAGACCAATGGAAAGAGATTCAGGCAGTCCTGTCATTCTCTATTTGCAGAGAGAGTGTACCAGGAAAACTGAAGGTAGTCTTAGTTTGTAATAGAGTTTAATGAGTTTCATGTTTTTCAGTTAGCCTAGGCAGGGAAGATGACTGTGAATTTATATTGCTATAAAAACAGAGTCTGCATAAAACGAGAATATACAAGACACATATACCTCATTATCCTAATTTCCGGAGCATACAAAATGAAAATAAGTTTGTACAAACACTTTGAAGAAAAAGCCAACCAAGTCTCTGGTAAGATTTTGATTTGGGTCTGGGACTGGAGTGAGAAACTGGCAGATTACTGGGAGATTCTGACTTGAATCTTTATAATAAAACAGCAATTTTGAATTTTCCGTTTGAAATAAGATGGTAACAACGTTATTAATATGAAAAAAAGAACTAAAGGTAGTGTTATCTAGTGATACCTTTAGAGTCTGAAAGATATTGGCAGAGTAGATTTATGCATAAATAGGAAATTAGCAAAGGTAGTAACTAGTTAAAAAAAAAATGCAGTAGAGCCATGGAAAGAGAACTTGTTATTAGGGTAAACATATATCCAACTGTGATTTTATCAGGAGCATGCACCCATTTAGTCTTTCAGCAAGGTAAATAAGTGTGGGCAGAGAACCACACTAAAACAGTGACCCTGCTCCTAATTACAGAAGTGCCTCATTCGGTGATAGTGCATGCATCTGTAACAAGTAGTATACTGATATACTTGTTGAGTGAACAGAGGAATAAGAAAGATGGTTACTGGAGAAAAAGATGACAGATCCTTCAGGTATTGATGCAAACTAATTAAATAAGTACGTTATAAAAAATACTACTTTCTGCTGTTTCAAAACAGAAATTTTGAAGGCTGAAGGGTGGTGTATATTTGAAATACTGCCCTTTTCCTTACAGTCTATTCTAACAACAATACTGACAGATGTGCAGTTTATTCAACAAGCAAAGCAAACATTTTGATTGTGGGCTTGACTGCACAAAGCGCTGATGTTGCCAGTATAAAAAGAATGCTCTTATATCTTCTCTTTTCAAAGCAAMAAACAAAGCAAGTTTCCAACCTCCAACTCTCCAACCTTACAYTGATATTACCTTAAAAAAAAAAAGTGATCTTTAAAGACAGCAGGCTTAGACTGTAAACCTGTATTCAGTACAGTATCATTAAAATATTTCCGTTTTATACTCCTCCTGTAATTTTAATCTTTCTTGGTATAAGATGCATCATTTCATCAATGACTGGTCATGTAACAGCTTAGCCAGAAGCAAAATCTGGTTGAATTGAAACAGTGGCTTGAAAATGGGAGTTCTGCGTTGTAAAATGACGTAGGAGAGAGCTCTCTCWTACCCTGAACAATCAGTGTACACTACCCATGCTAACAATAATATTAAGAATGTGCATGATGATCAATGAACAGTTTTCCAATGTACTTCATTTTGCTTTGCAAAAGTAATATTTTATAACATTACACATTTATGTGTGTTATTGCTCTGTTTTKCTCCTAGCAAGTTCTTTAGGTGAAGCTGAGAATAGTCAGTATTTTATTGTGTAAGCCATATGGATAGCAGGAAAGTAATTGGGTCTCTCCCTGGTAAGTTATTACAGAAAAGTAGGCAGATGATCTTGTGGTTACATTTCTGCAATCAGTGCTGGGAGCTCCCTCTCACTGCAGTAGGTTTCTTGTATGAGATTGGATCAATTGCTTGAAATCAAGCCTTCCACAGTGTCCTGAACAGTGTACAGAGTGAAGCCAGGCTTCTTACAGAACTCTTCTCTCGTTTTATCACCTGACAAGATCTAGATTTTCATAGCAGTTCAAAAGCCAGAGAGTCAGATTTTTATGAAGCAACATAATAAATGCTGGTGATGAAATACAGTGCTGGTCCTTTTAAAAAACCAGGTCTTTAAAATAACCATTTCACCCTTTTGCCTCATTTCCCCACATCTAAAATTGGGACAATATTGAATGTATCTGCACACAAGTAGGAAAGGTGTGACCATGAAGTTTAATTAAGCATTAATGAAATGCTTAASTGTTCTGGTGGTAAAAGACTATTAAAAAACTATATGGAGAATAAATTAAGAGCAATAAAGAAAACAGAACTTTTTCTTCATATTTTTTTTCCAAATATCTCCTTATTCCTTCTTTCTTTTTACAGGAAATTTTCAGAGTGAACTGCCTTTACTGTTTGTCTTTTCTGTGGGGCAGCAGCAAAAAGAGGTTTTTACTAACTTTTGCCCCCATATTCTTACATATTTGTACAGTACCAATACCAGGGATGAATCTACATTGTTTACTCTTTATTGCATTATATACTGCAATATTGCTATTTTAGTCTTCCCAAGCAGCACATTTTCAGGAATATAAATTAGATGTGTATCTTTCTTGCCCTAATTGCAAGCTCCTGGGATCTCTTTGTGAATGAGATATTGTAATCTAAGACTGGTTTCAGACAGCAAAATGTTAACTGAGGTATGAAACTCATCATGGGTACTGTGGAATGTTTWCCTGTTTCCTTGTAAAATCTTCAAATGAGGTGAATATGATTATGCTTTCTTTCTGATTTATACCAAAGAATATATTCTTTCTAATTTAGAGAACATAAAGACGTAGTGAAGGTTTTTAGAATAAATCTTTCATGACAATTATAGCTAAGCATACCCCTGAAAGATACAAGCAGAACTGTCCAGAGGACAGCCATTAACCAAATGTTTTCAGGGTTTATTTTTAAATAGGAATCTGCAGGTTAGTCACTTAATAACAAAATATTAAGGCAGTCTACTCCTCTTAATTATTTGCTTATTGGTAACTAAGCTTTCAGATACATCCTACCTGAATTTGCTTTTARTGTTTCCCCTCCCTATACCTGCTGGTGATAAATAATGTTATCTTATGTGGTCTATTGCAAGGCCATTTATATCATTCTCTGAATTGGTGGATATTTTTAGTTGTGTTTAAAATACTAAGAGCTGTTGGCTACTGCCAAGATAAGTAAGCAGAGAATACTGTCACTGTAGGGTTTGCTTTGTCTGTTGCTACTTAGGAAACAGTCACAAGTCATGCACTGATTGACAGGGCCTCACTGCAACTCTTGACAACTATCAGGAGGGTTGTCATGTAGTTTAGATTACTTGCATAAAAAAGGACAAAAGAATGGAGATTCATTATCCAAAGCACTTTTGCACTAATCATAACCTTTGGGCTTTTCAGAAAATCTCCTATGTAAGGCTATGAAATCTTTTCTACACTTGTCCGAACAAAACAAAACTACAGAACAGTGAACAGATAACTACTCTAGAAACAGTACTACTGATATTAGAAAAGGGGATCAATAACGGTAGTAATAAGAGCATGATCATAGGCACTGGTCCAAAAAATGGAAGAGATTATCCTGCCCAGTTTTGTGCTTATCCCAACTTCCAATTTAAAATCGCATCTAGCCTAGAGCAATTGAAGCTACTGTTTACTCAAGAGTTATGCCTGCATAGAATATTTGCCTTTGTCTTGTAGGGGAGACACTCCCTAGTGTTCAAAAATAAAAGCTAACACTCAGCAGCTTTCTTGGCCATGAGACCTATCCACTCCCACAACTGGCAGCACAAGCTTGCCAGAGGCATATGCTGCTCATTTTTGGAGTGATAGAACAGCATATCCCATTCTGTCTTCAATGTTTCCCCATGGAGCCCAGTTCTGCCTAACAAAGTTCCTGCAGAAGAAAAAAGTTTCCCTAGTCTCCATGGAAGATATCATCTAAAAGGAGTGGTGTGCAGGTGATGTTCCACTGATTTGAAGGCTGTTAGTACAGTTTATTGTATCAGGAGGCAGATTGTATACCAGCAAATAGAACATAATGAAATGGACCCAGAGCTTAAATTTCAAGCTCATAGATTGGAAGGAAACTGTGAGAATTGTTTCTTGTTCTAGTTCATAAGATGTGATTGAAAAAGTCAGCTGTAAACTGGTAATTCTCTGTGATGCACAGAATTGCTGTATTGGAATGATAAACTGTGAATGAAACAAATCTCAGCAAAGTCGTGCCAATTGTACTTTGATAGACCAATAGACCAATAGACCTTAGATAGACCTTAGATAGAAAAGACCAAGTAATTTGGTCACAAAACTGAGTCATTCACACCCTACTAGCATTTCACTAATCTTGACATGCTGATAAAAGCTTTTCTTATGAGTACCTTAAAGCAGACATGTTCTGATAAGCCTTATTCCACATTGAGAATGTGTGGAAACCACATGGARGCAGTTGGCTTCCAGACCATCCTAGTCCCAAAGATACATAAAATGCCTGGCTGCAACTAGCTAACTTCAAATCAGTTAGCTAGTTACTTCTCATTAGCTAAACATGACTATATTCTGCAAAGTTAAAGAGATATGAAAGCAAATGCCTTCTGTTCTTAATAGCAAAAATGCATTGTAGCGCAAAAATAGAACTAGAGGCATTGGAAAACAGAATACTATAAAGTACTGCCCTCTGAGGATCCCAAGAATCACCTTTTTTTTTAATTTTCTTAAAACATCTGAACATCAAACCTTTCGATGTTCCGTGTATCTGGTAAATTAATTTTCACTTCTAATTTTGGTCCATACACTGACAGGAAAATGAAAGCAGTTCTGTCAAGAAAAAATGYCTTTATAGTTAATTTTCTTAGTGAAATCAGAAGTATCAGGATTTTCTCAGAATACCCCATCTCATGAGATTCTCAATCCAACCTTGAGAACTTAATAGGCTTTGATAGTTGTAGTGAATTTTAGGTTACTAAGTTAGTTAGGTTACTTACTAAGTAAGTTTAGGATCTAGATCAAGTGTCCTTACATTAGAGAACTAGTAACATGCACTCTACTTACAGGCTTTATGTTTTCCTGTTAGGCAATGTCTTTTTAGCCCTTATCTCCCATCTCCATGATTCCAGAGGTGATGGGAACCAAAATGCTTTGAGATCAGTAATTTAAAGTATACAGGTGTCATAAGAAATGACAAAGACTCTTAGATCGACAGAAGCTATTACACTCATCTTTTTAATGGTTCTATTYTATATCAGGTTTTTCTACCTCACGTACCTAATTCTACCGATGTACTTACTTGAGAGCATTTTTATTACTTTCATAATTATGTCTTATATATGTCACAGAGCGACCCTTGAAATAGAAGTAGTACAATGATTACAAAGGCTGCCTTGCAGAGGTTTGCAGAATTTCTCATTTGTCATTCTTTTTTTAATACATACTTAACACTTTCTCTGGCCATCTATGGTAGTCATTTGTACGCTAGTCATTTTAAAAGACCTTTCTCATTTCTGCAAAGCTTGTTGGAGTCAAATCAAAAGACAGTTTGTGATTTCAGTGGACTTTGGATTGGTGATTTTTTGTCAGTAAGAATAGGGAAATAAAAAGTTTGGTTCAAGCTGGATTACCAAAATGCCTTTGAATTCTTAGGACAGCAGGTGTTTTTTTTCTTGAAGCTGTATTTGAGTTGCAAGTGAGATGTTTATATTTATTAAATATTATCCTATGGATATGAATGTTATTTATGTTGTCAGATTCAGTGCTTTAACTTAGATTTCACGTATGTGCATAGATAGGACAAGAAAGGAGAAGACAATGGAATAAATGCATTAACATTAATTTCCAGTAGCTCACTATTCTTCTCATTGTTATAAGCACAGCAGCACACAAGCTGATCTTACACACCAGAGTCTCTGGTGCTTCAGTGGACCTGTAGCATGACTTGAAATGCCAGCAAAAATAGTCACTGTGGAGAACTAGATAATGAGTATGTGCATAGTCACTGTGTGAAAAGTGTGTATATTTAGAGGAAGGGCTTGGAAGGACTGTATCTAATTAAATAGGTGGTGATTCTGGCGAAACCTCTCCACAGCCTCTCAGTGTTTGGTGGTACACGATCAGAGAATGACAAAACCACAGAATCACAGAACGGTTAAGGTTGGAAGGGAGCACACGAGATCGTCTAGTCCAACTCCTGTTCTTGAGCAGGGTCAGCAAGAGCAGGTTGCTCAGGATTGCTCAGTTGAGTTTTGCATATTTCCAAAGATGAAGGAAACTCCACAGCCTCTCTGGGCATCCTGTTCCTGTGCTTGATCGCCCTCCCAATAAAAAAGTTTTTTCTTCTGTTCAGATGGGATGTGATGTGTTTCAATTTGTGCCTGTTGCCTCTTGTCTTATCACTGGGCAGCACTCAGAAGAGTCTGGCTAACTCTCCTTTACTCCATCCATCAGGTATTTGATAAGATACACATTGACAAGATTGCCCCAAGCCTTTTCTTCAGGCTAAGTGGTCTCAGCCTTCTCAGCCTCCCTGTGCATGTCAGATGCTTCAATCCTTAACCATCTTTGTGGCCCCTCTCTGGACACACTCCAGTATGTCTGTGTCTTTCCTGTACTCAGGAGCCCAGAACTGGATATGGTATTCCATGATGTCTAAAGGTTTCTGAAATTTTTTATGAAAACACAATAGTTGTCCTGATACTATGGCCTAATGAAAAAAAATTTTTTAGTGTTATTCCATGCATTTTGTGTAAACTGACAAGTTGAGATAATATAGATAACTAATTTTTGCTACTTAATTTGCTACTTGATTCCTTTTCTAACTCTTTCCTGTCTCTCATTCTTAGAGATCCAATAGTGACTTCCAAATAGTAACTTCAATAGTCAGATGAATGAATCTCCACTTAAAAAGAGAGAGTGCAAGGAACCAAAAGGCTTAGCAAGTCCCAACAAGTACACCTGGAACTGTGCCAGTAAATTTGGCTATCAGAACCACCTGGAAAAGAGTCAGGCTTTTGTTCAAAAGGCTGCAGAAGGGTGGTGTTTAATTTTTGGGCAGGGTGTAGGAGTTTTGGTTGCAGAGGGAGGGTATGGTTAGTGGGACCTTCCTGGAAAGGACAGTGCGTAAGGGAGTGAGCTTTGATGCTCTTGCGGAGTGTCAGCAAGTCTGCAAAATATTCAGGCTGAAGAAGAAAAGTCAGATCTGCAGGAAGTTAAAATTCTGTGAGTTAATAACAATTTCTCTGTATTCTTAACACTGGAAGATCCATTGGCAAGTGKTTTCAGGAAGAGGGCCCAGCAGATCATGAGAGATTTCAAGGGAAAATGGAATCTAGAATAGGGAAAAAGTCTATATTTAGTGTTAGGGTTCAACAATGTTTGCAATATTATTTTTTTTCAGTTTTGCTGTGGAAAAAATCMTGAATGCTGTTGCTTGAGATAGCATCCACAAACCTCTTACAGAAGGATGAATCCTAAGAAAAGGCAGGTCAATTGAAAAGCTGATAGATCTTTGGACCAGTGCTATCATTGCAGTAGTTACACAATGCCTAGTCATAAGGCAGCATTATGTCTGCTGTGTTACATTTCTATAGCTATCTATTGCTAAACATATTTTACCGCAGTAGTCCATTTTATTGTCAAGAATTGAAGTGAAATGTGAATTTCATTTCAGTGTTGTGTCTGTAGCCCACTAATGAAATCTTAGGGTGGCAGTTTTTCACATGCTTTTGTAAATCTCCAGGAAATATCTTTCTCAGTGCTCTGGGCTCATACTTGTCTCTTTCAATCAAGATTGAAAGATTAAATGTTGAAAAGAGRGGAGAGCTCAAACCATAAATACTGTGAGGGCCTTCGTTTATTCCCTGACTCATCAATTGACTTTTATATGGAGAGTCTGAGATGTGAAGTGAGATGCTATTACATATGTTGTCCCTGAAGAACTAAGCAACTTACAGAAAAACCTCCACCAAGGTGACCTCCCAGTTCTCAGCTGAAGAGAAGCAAAAGATCCTACTTAAAACTAGYCACTAAACTCTCATTCTTACTCTGTCTTCTCCATAGTGACTACAGATATTTGTAATAAGAATGTATAGTAGGTTCAATGTGTGAAATATGCCTATGCCACAATGTTTCAAGATAATTTTGATTATTGTGATGGTGTCAATTCAAGGAAAATGAGCTCCAGTTAGAGTCAGACAAATAGAAATAAGAATAATGGCACTTGCTTTAGCACTGTGATAATAACACTTTATGAATTCTTTATAATCAAACAATGCTTGATTATCTGACCCTGTGAACACCTGGCTGCACAATGGTCTCCTACATAACAAATGTGTAATCAAACATCTGTATGCCATGAATTAAATAGACTTGCAGCGGGTCAGCCATTTGCAGAGTGGTTGTTCTCATGGAACTGTCTGCCTGTTCAGTTAAATATTTGCTTCTCTTAAACGCTAACATTTGTGACAGGTTTTGTATGTCTACCTCTTAGTGTATGTTCTGTTTAATCTTTTTTTGGTGATGATATGGGCTTTTTATCAAAGTGTAACTGAAATCTTGAAATGAGGATGGGGGAGGAGGAGGAGCTTAGGGCCAAATCTTCAAGGTGGGTCTTGTGATCCACAAATACTAAACACAGCTGATGTTTTGTGCAAGTATTACAACTGGATTTGTAGACACATTTCTAGTTTGAAAGTTAATGAAATACTACTCAATATTTGGACTCAGTTACACGGTAATTATCTTAAATATTGCATTTGTCATTCTTTGTGTTTAAACCTAATTTCTTTGTATCCTACCACATTTCTGACAGTAATAGAATATATTAAATATATAGAATATTGTAGGGTGTGTTGCAATGTTTTCAGTTCTTGAAAAGAGGTGAACAACCATTTTAAATACACGTAGCCTGCATCACTGGCAATACAATCAAATTGGATAGGACCCCCAAATAGCTATGCTCTGCAAATCCTCAAAATCAATTTGAACACCCATGAACTGGGAGTTAACACTGATGTTCATTTTACATTTTGGTTCCATTCTAGCATATAAAGTGTCATCTCAAAACAGTAACTGCTTGGGATTTATGTTGCCCTTGTTTGCGGGCAATATACTTTGGAGTCTAAACAAATTGTCAGCATACCTTTAAAACAGGTTAGAAGAAAGATCCAACAGAGAACAGCTGTAGCATTGCAGTTACAGGAAACAACTCTGCTTTCTCTAATATTTCCGGGGGGGGGGGTGTCTTGTTGTCCTATTTTTCCCATACTTTGTAATTAAGCTCTCCCTAGATCAGCAGTGTTCCCTTATGAGGCAGTTATTCTGAATTTCACAGCATGTTAATTATCTTGTCTCTTTAGACAACTCTTCCTTCTACACCTAGCATGCATTTGGGTTTTAAGAGTTTTCACTGTTTTAGCTCCCACTAATATGATTTTAATATTTACATGCTATGTTCTAAGCACTGCAAACATTAGTCTTCAGACCTCCTTTTGAATCAACTCTGACTGGTTTTTTGGGTGCATGCAATATAACTTCAGTGCGTCTAAGATTTATTCTTAGTCTCAATGGCTTTTGTTGGCTCTTTACATAAATTTTTCTGCATTTTAATTTTCTGCATTTCTAAATGCTGCAATTCTGGGACTCCCTTTACTGGAATCTGATCTTCCTTTTTATAGAAACTTTAAAGCATTGTGCCTTCTGTTCTTGAGAACAGGAACTTGATGCTTTTCTTAGGTCAAACCTGTGTAAAATTTTTGCCAGGAGAATTTTAGGTTAGGCTTTTGATTACATAATTTTGTACTGGCAGAAGGCCTAGTATAGCTGTACCTACAGGAGCTGAAAAGAGCTTTGCTGTGATAACTTTTGTTTACTTGTGGCACTGGTTAAAAGTACGTTGAGGGAAACACTCTTTGCCAGGAGAAAGGGTATCTGCACTTCAGGATCTAAAGCTATACTTGTAGATATCTTCTGCTGTAGAGCAGGATTCTCTAGTATAGTACCTGGAGTAGAGAAGACGTGCTGCACAAGCAGGTGCATCAAAACCTGGAATATTGCTGTAAGCAGTGTGAGTACATCAAAGACGAATTCACTTCAGTAAATCCACAGTGACTCAGTGACTGTTTAAAAGCTGCAGACTGAGATGATAATCCACTTATCGCTAGCTTTATCGGTGATATATCAGCATATATATAGTGATAAGAACCCAAAGGACTTCTAGACTCTATCTCATTCAGGTAGGCAAAACTTGATTTTTACCAATGCTACCACTAACTGTTATAACTTCTTAAATTTTGTTTTCCCTGTTTTGATCAACCTTATAATTTGACTGTATGTTTTCAAATTTTGACACTTTTGGAGTTACATGGAAATTTGAAAACAAACTTCTTGGTAAACTTTCTTTTCTTACAAATTCTGATTGTAAAATATCTGAGTCTTTTTTGATATTGTGTGATTTAGTATTGAGAACCTATGGCTCAGACTGACCTTCTGCAACTTTTAATAAAGCCAGCGAAAGGCCTTGGAAGTAAGGAAGCTGTTGAAAGCAAAAAGTGATTTATTACAAAAACGGTTGGGCCCAGTAAGCTGGAAAGGTCAAGCTGACAAAAATCTAGACTCAGAAAATCTGCTGCAATGTAAAAGGCATTATCAGGAGGAAAACAAAAATCCAATGAAAGTATTATTGGGAAAAACATAGTTCAGTTAGCAAAGAAAACAATGTAGTTGTCCTGCAGTGTTTTTATTTCAGAAAGCTCCCTGTGGAAGGTCTTTTCTATAGAGTAGGAGCTGGAAAGCTGTTGATGCTTCTGAAAGAAAATGTGGAGGATTTAAGCAAGATGCAAAATGAAGCAAGAGAAACCCATTGCAGAACAACTACTAACAGTAGTTAAGATATTCACTAGCATAGAATACCATGTTCAAGGCTTTCTTCTAGGTTAGGCATGGCAGAAATTCGGGCCCTTGGTTTCCCATCTATAAGGTGAGCATTTTGGCTAATGGGGGAAGAGGGAATTGGAAGGGAGGGGAACTTGAAAATAATCCCTGTTAAATTCCTAAAGGGTCTAATGGTCAAAAATGGTCCTCATCAGATGATTCTCAAATGCTTCAGTGAAGATCTTAATTCTTCTGATTAATATTTTTGTTTTACTTATGTCAATTAGGACTTAATTCTGGAGGAATCAGTGGGATTAAACAAATAAGGACAAAAGGAGCTTCAAAATATGTTCTTGTAGGTTTGTGGAGATTGCAGGGAGAGCAAGAAGATGCTATAAATGGTTACTGAATTTGTTTCCATTATAGTAACTTTACAAGCAGAAGGTTTGAGATCATTTCCATAGAAAACTTTTCTTGTTTGTGAATGGGTTTTATGGTTTTAAATTTAATATACATTGACTAAAGTTAAAACTCTTCCTTTTGCATTTCACTCAAAGTTCACCACAAATAACTTTCTGTTCAGTAAAACAAAGCCACATATTTCCTGATCTTTACAGGAGTTACAAAGTGAACTCCATTCTGTACTTCTGAAGCCATCACCCTTAAGAGTTAAGTTTTCTAAAATATACCATGGCTTGTTGCTTGACTAAGGTGTGGAGCATCATAGGAATTCTCTTAACAGGAATGTACCCTGGCTAGGGGAACTGGAGTGTATCATATGACAGCATCAAGTTCAAAATGACACTATACATCAGACTTCCTGCAAGGATGGTCAGAATATTCCTCTTTATGGTAGAAAATAAGTTGTCAAAAATAGAGTAAGAAACTGTGTTCATGTCACTAGTATTTGTAATTGAAGCCCTCAGTGGAAAATTTCAGCCTTCTGTAATAATATAACTGTCAATAGACTTGTCTTTCACATTTCTTATCTACTTTTTATTGGGGTTTTCTGCTTGATTTAAAAATTTTGCCATTTCACTTTTCTGTATAGGCTGTAGGTTAAAAACTGTAGGTCGAATAGGGTGGAATATCACTTCATTCTTTAAGCATACAAGGATGCAAGAATATATGCTTTCACTTCAACAATATCATTGCCTTATTATCACGTAAGGAAATAAATTATGTGCTCAAGTGCTTGGAGTATGTGTTTAGATTTGAGATCTTAACTTAACTTAACTGTTAGTTAAGAAAATGCACCAGAAAGTCTGGGATAATAACATAAATCAGGAAAATAAATGAGAAACTAGGCTGTGCATCTTCCTCGGTTATTTAAACACAAAGGCTTGTCCTTGCATTTGCAGTAATGCTAACGATCCAGTCAAATATTTGAGTCAAACACATCAAATCTTGCTGAAACAAACTACGATTTGTGGATTGTACTCTAACTACATCTGACCTTTCCTAGCCTGGCTGTGTACTCATTTATGTGAGCATCTGAACAGCATTTCATTGTTTCAAGCTGTCTTACAGATAGTGACTTTTCTGCCTAGGAAACATGTTCATGTTCCTATTCAGTTTTATTTTAAAAAATGCTCCCAGTGGATACTGTGCTTTTATTGGATGAAAATGTTAATGCAGGCCTTCACAGTGCTGAAGTTAGGTTTTTAAGTATGAGTTTGAACACGTGCTATAAACTTACACATGCAACTGCAGTACATTATTTAGCTAGCAGTAGATGTTTTTGGTGCCTTCTGTGTCTCACTAACACAATATTTTGCTGCTTCAAGATCAATGGGAACTGTGCTAAGGATATACTAAATTACTGTAGCTTATTCTGCAACAATTTTGTGATACACGAGCTCTAGTTTGTCTAGAATTGGGATGTATGTGCCAGAAATCAAGCTTTTCTGAAGCACAGATCATGAAGACAACTGACATGAACTGGCTCTACTTGAGCCTACAAATGCAACTAAATTGCACCAATTTAACATAAAGCTATCAGCAGCATATGTTCCCATTTTTTTCTGACAAAGTGTTTAAAGTGAAAATATTCTCTCAATTTCAAAATATGGACAGAACTTCCCTTTTTAAAAATATTCTATCTAAGTTTGTGTTAGTAGTTGGAGAAAAGGGAAGGGAACATAACCAAAAGAAAGAAGAAAAGTATCCCTTAATTTTGAAAAAAGGTCAGTGTTATTTGGTAATAATTTAGATTTTACTTTGCTTTCTCTGAGGAAAGTAGTGATCCTCCCCCCAGGGGCTGATAGAGATGTGGAATTAGACCTGTCCAGTATTGCAGGGACAGACACAGTCATTAAAAAGATTGTGATGCACGAGTGTTATGTACCCAAGAGTATCAGATCACCTTTCTTTAATTTTGTCATATAATTTTAAGGGCCAGGGGAGGTTCATAATCCTCACTGATCTTTTGTCCTTGTTCTGAGACAAGCTACAAATTCTTAATACAGACAGCAATATAGTTTATTTTTTTTCTTGGGGATTGCTGTCCATTGGATAATTAAGTCACACTAACAAGCTGAATGATCCAGACTCTTAGATAAGCACAGCTTTTTCATCACCAGCTTCCTGAAAGCCATTTGAACTAATGACTAATCTTTAAGCCAACCTTCCCTCTGCCCCATGACACTCAC
The DNA here is from genome assembly GCA_030449065.1 of Oceanodroma leucorhoa. Lineage (NCBI taxonomy): Eukaryota > Metazoa > Chordata > Aves > Procellariiformes > Oceanodroma > Oceanodroma leucorhoa. Next base: position 8,442,455 of record JASVER010000003.1, read on the forward strand.
ATAATCCCACTTGAAACTCATTTCTGGTCCATTCCCAAAAGTAGCTAAAATTACACTGCCACAGCTGTCTCCTGTTTGTTTGTTGTTTTTTTTTGTTTGTTTTTTTTTCCTTTCAGAATGTCATGTACCTTGATCTAATACCTTAACTTTCTTTTTACAAATCCAGTTCTCCAACACAGCGCTGTTAAAATGGATTAAGGATGCCTTTATATCTCTGTAATAACTAATACACTGTGCAGTGAAAGCAGCATTTCAGCATATATTACTACAATAATGAAATATATTATCCATGAAAATGTATTACTTAAGCTAAATACATGCATTCTTTTTGCCTTTCAATTAACATATTTATATCTCTCTATGCTACCTCTTACAGACACTATATTTTTAGATCTGTTTTCAATAGAGCAAACATACATACCATAAAAATAACATGCAGGTGTAGAGTTACATTCTTGCTGTATTTGATGAGAAAATGTAGTCATGAAGTCTGTTTTGTATTTAAAACATGATTTCACACATTATTGAAACTTAAATTTTGAGAAAAATGTACCGGTTTGCGTTGCAGATCAAGAAGTACCCAACCATGAAGACAGCTTTTTTTATCTAGCAGAAGTTTTAAACACTCCACAGATAATCAACCTCATGATAAGGAAAGTACTATTTGCTGGAAAATAACAATTACTTCCTACTTTGCATTGGGTCATCTCTTCTTCATTTGTAAAGGGCTGAAGTTGTATTACAGAAAGGACAATGATAACTGTTCATAACTGGAGCAAAGAGAAATCAGAGCAACTGTGAATTTATTTTTTTCTCCTCCCCCCTGCCACCCCAGCCCCTGACTGTGTTGTCTGGAGCTCACTCTAAAGTTTCTGTCTAAATAGACAGGCAATGTTGCAAAAAATGATAGCTTTGGTATTCACAAATGCCTGGAAATTTCTATTGAATTTAATATTTATCAAAGATTTCATAAGATAAGAACAGCTTTCTTGTTTCCCATGTGTCGGTTCTCCCTTAAGGGATTTTACAGTTTGTATAGATTATGTTTGTTTATGGGAATATTTCATTAATACTCATTCTTCCTGGWACATGTTTCTATTTCCAACATCCAGTATATTTTATCACTTTTCTTCTTCACTCTATTCTGCTTTTCTCAGCTCTTGCTCCAGGATGTTCTTTTCCCATCACTTTATTCCAACAGTGCCCATAGCTAGAAATGTTCTTTGACATCTGCTAGACCACAGAACAACAGCTTTAGGCAAGCTGGAATTCCCATTACTTGAGAAACCTAAAATAAAATGAAGCAAACAACCAATGTGTATGGAGCGACACCTGTATTTGCAAGGTCTGGACTTGAAAACTTTGAAAATCCTTTTGAACAATGACTTTTTTTGTTTAATTTTTGAATGACTGACTTAGCCACTGGAGCAGGGTTGTAGCAAAGAGGAAGATTTCACTTTTCTGTTATGTCTCTTTTCTGTTTTTTTTCTGGGTATAAAACTAGAACCTAAGCCTAGTTATTTTTCAAAAATAGCTTTGAGGTTTTGCTCAGTATACCTCTGTCCTTAGACGTCACTTATTGTCTGTCTGCCAGCAAAGATTGAAATACAAAATGTTTAGCTCACCTGTATTGTACAGGGCATGAAATAAAGAAGCTTATCATGGGACAAAAATTATAACTTAATCCCCAGCCAAAAATAACTTTTTCTGGTATTTATTTAATACATGCCTGAGAGTATTCTGAGGGTTGATTTGTTTGTTTTTCTAGTTGGTCTAACTGACACTTGCAAAAAAAGTGGGTCTGTTCCTGTACCTGTAAAAGTTAACAAGCGTTTTGTCACTCTCACTGAAGTAAGTAGATGCAAGTTAAGATGTAGGAGAAAAAGATGTGAAATCCTTTATTATACTTGTCTGGAATGCTAGAATATACATTTTAACCTTATCTCCTATGAGTAATGTTAAAAGTATACTTAGAATTTAGGCTTACTTAAGCTTACAGGGACACTCCACCTTTATGGGTTTTTTTCATACTGGCCACTTGTTTCTGATAAGGTATGATTTGGATAGCTAAGTAGTAAATGCCCATGTTAACCTTTGAATCGTCCAAACTTAAAGAACCAGATTTTGATTGTGATAGTTAGTGGTATTTTAACTTCCATCAGAAACTCAAGGCTGGAAGTAGTATTAATGACAGATTAATGACACTTTTATTGATGAATCTTTCTAAATTATTAGATTTCTTTTTAATTAACTGCTTGTTCATTTACTAAAGCAGCTACAATACTTTCTAGTACATTAAGCTTTTTTAATGTTAATAGCACAGGTGATATGTTTTAGAGCTAGGGGAAGCTGGTTGAAGGTTACTATTTGCAAGTATGAATTCAAAATCCAAATAGCCTGATGGCTCAGTTATGATATTGCACCTCTGGGTTTGAATATTTTCAATTATTTTCAATTATTCACCAAAAGACTTTTGTTTGTAGCAATGCTTCAAGAATACCTAGCCCTTAGGAATTCCCATATTTGTCTCAAATGCAGAATATTTATGCAATGATTCAGCAGGTCTTCATTCATCAGCATGCACTACTGGTTATTAATTACTTGCCTATTTTCAAAGTTGCAGCCATTAAGACATGCAGCTAAGAGCTATGCCATGTGACTGATCAGACCAATGACTTACATCAAGACTAAATAACAAATAAACAATGAAAACCAACTAAAATACATAAATAAGCAACAAACATTTACAGAAAATAAAATGCACATAGAAAAATGCTTAAAATTTGTCAAATTGTTTAGCTGTTGTTGGGAGTTTGATTATTCTAGAAAACACATGTATTGTCTTAGGGAGGGAAGTATGTAAGTATATCATTTGGAAACTCAGAAGTGCATTTGTAAGTGTATAAGTACAGAGGAAAAATTACCAAATCTCACAAACTTTGATTAATGTCCAATTATGTGGAAATTAAGCTAAGCTGTTATTTGATTCTAAACTTATACTGGCATCCAAGGGCTGAAGAATGGGGGGGGGGGGGGAAAAGCCTCATTATGGTAGATTCTGTCCACATGCAGCTTTTTAAACTGCAACAGAACATTAGAATTCACACAACCTCAAGGTCATTGAAAGTGACACTAATTTTCAAATTAATTACGGGGGAAAAGTTTGGTTATATGCATAATGTTCTCTTATCTACTCAGACCAGAAGTTAAAATGCCTTATGGTTAATAATATATAAATAATCTATCCAACTTTATTCGTTAATGCTTTGAAAACTCCAATTTGCAGATGATACCAGGCTGGTAGGGGCTGTGGGACGCCAGGATTAGAATTTAAAATTATCCAAAACTAGATAAAATGGTCAGACAAAAGAGGGTGCGGTTCAGTGGGGACGAGTACAGAAGTCTATACCTAGGTAAGGATGTGCAGGTGAGGAAAGAGTGACTACAGAGCAGTGCATCGTAAGCAGGAGCATCACTGTAGAACATGTGGAGATTTGCCTGCTCTGTATAGCGTGTTTAGGGTCTCTCTTGCAATGCTGCGGGTCTGCTGTGGGAAGCAGTGTTCAAATTCAGGTACTTCAAGAAAGATGTTGATCAGTTGAAGATAGTCTAGATGAGACAGATGAGATAATTATGGGTAGAGAAGCATGAGTTGTGGAGAAATAGCAAACTGAGTTTGTTAATCTAGAGAACTAACAGGAAACCCAATTGTTTACATATGTGAACTATGATAGAACAAAGGAAAGGAATAAACCTGTCTCTATGTCCAAAAAGACAAGAATTAATAGATAGAGTCTGCAGCTTGGAAGATTTAGCTTAGCTGTTTTGGGAAAAGCTTTTAAAGATTAGGATAATTATATGGGGGAAAGACTGCAGAGGGAATTCATGAAATAACTATTTTTCCTCTGAATCACATTCTGTTGTATTTACTCACATTTAAAAGGCAAGTGGAGATGATAATGAAAATAAAACAAATACAGAAAACTATCATCTATTTGGAATCAAAATATTGGATTATTGAAATGATTCAAAGAAAGGTAAATAAGAAGATTTAGAGAAAAGTCAGTCAGCCACATACCTTGGAAATGCAGCCTGAGACCACTTTAAAATGGGGTTTGCAGTTTGCTGTGTAACTTCCCAGGATTGTCTGTACTCTGTAGATACAGAACTGAACCCTAGAATAAAGACTACTGACTGTAACTAACTGGTAGGGAGTTCAGATAGCATCTGCTGTAATTGGTAAGATTTTAACTTGAACTCARGGATACTTCTCGGCTGAGAATGAGAAGAAATAGAAATCTGTCAGTGACCCGGGAATGTGATCTTTGAAGGAAATCTTTAGGACACTTTGACTACACATGGGTCCAGATAGTCATAGACAGAATAGCATTCCTACATGTGTTTGAGTGTCCATATAAAGAGAAGGGTATATTTTCTGAGAGTTACTCAGGTGCTGTTTGACTTCTATATTATGAGAATTTTTGTGTTATATAAAATATTCTGTATTAATTATTTCATTTTGCCCCCGTGTACACTGAGAGGTTTTTTGAGTCGGGCAAGTTTAAAGGTCTCAATAGGCAAAGATGCAGATGCAATACATTCAAGGGTTAAGGTTCCCTTGAGATAGCATTTAAAAAGCTGATATTCTTTTTCAGTATAATGGAAAAAAAGATCAGTGTGTAGAAGAAAATATTTGAGATGAAAAAAATGTATGGATCATAATGACTTACAGTGAGGCAAGCACCTGATTTTCCCTTTTGAAGTTTTTCCCAAGTAATGGTAACTGCAATATGACCTGAGTACTCAGGTAATAAACACAAATGAAAGGGAAGGGAAAAAAAGACACAATAAAATAGTGCATTTATCACCCAGCTAAACTATTAACTATTTGTTTTCTTCTTTTGCTTTWTTATTTGGAGAGAAAAAAAAATCAATGCATGTTCTGAATATTACTCCTGTTACAGTGGATGGATAGACTTAGCTCTCTTCTTTCTACTTTCCAGGAATACTGAGGTTGAAGCTTCCTATGATGGATGCCAACTTGGTCTCAAAAATGCTCAAGAGAGCAGGTCCTCTTTCTCTTCAGATGTCTTAAAAGAAAACCAAAGTCCCAAACTGGTGAGTCCACTGAGTATAAGGAAAAGGGGGACAAACTCCTTAGCTGTGTAGGACCATGGGGCTTAGACCACAACTGCAGAGGAACACAGTCTCAGAGAAAAGAATAAAGTCAGTCTCTGCAATATTGACTGATATATATATATTTTGGCTAGGGGTAGCACAAGACTTCTAAAGAATATTTCAGCTAAGAAGCTGGAGCTTTTAGTGCTACGACAGCTTAGCTGCTACCCCCTCAGTAAGAAGAAGGGTAAGAGCGTACTGACTTGGACTGAAAACAGCATCTGATATGAAGTACGTAGCACATGCTTAGCTGTTCAAAATGGAGTGGGTGTGTGGGGTGTGAACCTATAATCAATCAAAAACCCCTTTCTATAGGTAGCATTAATTAAGTTTTTAAGGAACTTTCACTGGCAACCTAGCAAATACCTTCATTTTGCTGTTTAAGAAGAGAAATTAGTGGTAGTATTTGAGCAAGTGAGAAATAATAATTTGTTTAATGAAGAGGCAACTTCAATTATTTATCATAGAACCTACAAATGAATAATTTGAGGTATTCATAGATACAGAGTTTTGGGGGAGGCCAAATACGCAAACATATATACCTGTAAGAAGATAATCAAGGGGGCATCCATTACCTCAAGCAAAGGTGACTTCATAACACTCTTTACAGTGGTCATTCCATAGATAGCTACAGTTTGGCTTTAAAATCTAGATTAGTGTTCTGTAGAGTATGAGTATGTCTTCTCCCTGCTCTTCTGTGCATTTTGTTCAAAGTCTGGCATGCTGTTGTGTCCTTTCAGGAACAAGTCAAGGAATAGTGACCAGTTGGCTAAAGTCTACTTTTTCTACTCCTGTGCAGGCTAGCAGAACTGAAGGGTCATGTGAGAAATGCACATACGTTGCTGAGATTGGAAAGAACTATTTACTTCTCTCTAATACAGCCAAATATTTTTCCTATGGAGTAATGGTTCTTCACACTTCTTCTATATATAAACCCTATGTTAAAAGCACCGTCCAGCTTTAAATTATGGAATACAGCTCCCTCATCTGTCCAACTCAGTGCATTAAAATATGTCAAAGGCCAAATAAGTTTATGATCAGTGGTGTATCTTCCCTTTTTTCCCAAAGGTTTTGTCTGCTTGAAGACCTATTTCTAACATACACTGGTAGAATAATTTAATTTCTGTGATGCTCATTGGGTATTCTGAAATTTTCTGCAAGATATTCATAATGATAGGTTAAAGATGATCATCACAGAAAAGAAATCAGACTGAAGTGAAAGATCCTTTGATGTGTTTCACAGTTTAAAAAGCCAAGAAACTTGGAAAACATAGTGCTTTACTTGCCCTGATTCATATACTTCCTTCTGATTGCATCTTTGTTTTATTTTCTTATTTGCTTCTGAGTGCCACCTGCTGAACTGGTAGAGCTTGACAGCCTTGACTCTTTGTACGGGAGTTCCAATATAAATAGCTGCAGTACGGACTTGTATGTCAATGTCATATAACTTGCTCCTTGTCCCTCAATATTCATCCACAGTACCCATTTCATTGTTTGATATGTGATTAAAAATGGTCAACAATCGTGCTAAAAGGTGCCTACTGTGATGATGTTCTGATGTGTGTATTGCTGACTTGAATATACACCATCAAAATCATCTCACAGGCCACCAAAAGTAATTTTGCTGTCATCTGTTACTACTCTAATATTTATGATTTTCGATTAGAAACCAAAATGACTTTATTATGACCCTTTTATCGGACTATAAATACTGACAATGTCTATCTCCAGCCATTAATCTTTCTATTTAGTACATTGTAAAATATAACATAGTGGTGAATATATTATAAATGTTCTTTTCTTTCATTGAGATCTTCCTGACTGTCAAACTTAACATTATCATTTCAGTTTTTGTCAGTGTTGCATACTCTGCTCCTGAACAAATAGTTCTGTGAAAAATTTTAGCTATATGCCACCCAACAAAACCAAACCATCACTTAGCATCATGCTAAAGCATACCGACTGCAAACTTAATTTCCTTACTCAGCATTGACATGTGTGTGTGGGGGGGGAATCTTATGTTGCATGCTGTATCATAGCAATATCACAAGTAACTTTTATTCTGAAAAGTCAATAAGACATTTTGATAGAGGAGTTTAAACTTTCTTAAATAATGAATAGCGTGTCCATGATCTGAACTGTTTGCATGGTTTATGTATTAAACTGTTTTCTACAGTTGACTTCATGTCTAGTTGAAGTAGTACATGAGAGATAATGAGATATATTGATATGCCAAATAATGACATTTGGATGACCTATTGTTCCCAAAACTGTTTACTCAGTTATCATCAGTGCTGTGATTTTGAGTGCTGGCAGTCACTGCTGTCATTGCTACTGTAAACACTCTTGCAATATAACTATGACTTAAATGCTGAGTGTCAGTTTGGCCGTTCCTATTTCACCTGTGGGCAAATCAAAAGCAGAAACACCAGATTTTTTTCTTTGCTTACATTACTAAAGAAATAAAGCATCAACTGCCTACACATCTAGGGTGTGATGAATAGTGACAGAATAATAAAAACAATCTCCTTTCCCTCTGCCTCACTGATGAAGAAAAGGCCCTTTCACAAGGCCAGGAACAGGGATGTGAAGTTAAGAGCAGGTGCATTTCTAACCTAAATATGAAGGTACACAGCTGTATATAGTTTACAGTGATCAATATACTATACTGATTGGTATTAATGTTTAACAGTTTTCCTCCACTGGGTAAACATGAAACTCACCCTGAGCTAGTGGTAGCTGTGTGGGCCTTACTGTCTCAGATCTTGTGGATTCAGAGAACCCTGAGTTTTATTTTCACTTTTCCATTCAGTGAACTGAAAGCTGAGTTGCTGCAACTCTGCAAAATCTTGCTGATGTTGTCCATGGTGTCAATTTTATGGGAAATACTTCTTTTCACCTTGTTTTGTCTTCATTATTCCCCCCACCCCAAAATAGTCTCAACAAGATCTCAGAACTTGAGTCTAAACATGCTGTGACAAGCCATTTGGATGCTCCAGACCACAAATGTAGGAAAGCTGTTCGTTTTGTAGCCATAACAAATAGGTGTGTCCAGCAGATCTGGAAAATGATAGATGAAATTCAGAAAGTTATATCTTGGGTGTCCTGTTATGTTAAACTATAACAAGGAATTAAATTTCTTTTCCAGGGCTTTGGAGTCTAATGAGTCATTACTATTTCCAAGAGTGAAGGTTCCAGAACTCTTTCATGCAACATGGGATATAACATTAGGTTATCTGGAGAACACATTAATGACATGCTAGCATTTTGCATTTTATCCCTGTATATATTAAATTCCAACAGCAGAGTCACCATTGTCCTTCAGACCATGCTAGCTGAATGAATGTGTTTGATTATTCTAGTTACATTGGACAAAGTACAGTTTCATGACATTTAAAGTAGGTGAAATGCTGGTGACATTGAATAATAAGTTTAAATATAGTTTGCTGAACCAGCTTTTGGAGAAGCTTTTAAAAGCTATCATTGACCAGCAAGAATAAAATGTATTGGGAAATAGTCGATGGATACATTCTCAACACTTTCATAATGTAATACTGGGGCATAAAGAGGTGTTCAAATTTTATCCTTTTATTCTTTCATCCTGCTCCTTTAAATCCAAGTTACATGATAAATGTTCACGCTCTAGTTTGCATAAAACAAAGCTCAGTTTCAATCTTTTAGCCAATTGCAACATCTGCCCTACAAGGTTTTTCCCTTTTATACTCAGGCTTCCCTGAAGATATAAATATGGTCTTCCTAACAAACACATTTAAAATGTCTCCAGAAAGAGAAGCTTCCATAGAGGGATTAGTATGTGGCATTACGAGACTCACTAAAAATGTCTGATTTACCTAAAAAAGAGAAATGGAGTTTACCATGACTTTAATATGAACCTAGCACCAAAAGGAGTTGCAGAGTGTAAATAAGTGCAGAATGTGGCTCCTGATCTCTTCATATTAATATGCTTTAAAACTAGAAATGCATCAGATTGTCCCTAATGTAATGAAAGGCATACTTGTGAGCAATGTTCCCATAAGCCCATAGGTGTGAGTGTAAAGTCAAGACCTTCTGTCTATCAGTATATCAAGGGGACATCCTGTCTTTTCAGCTGAGGTGATCCTTTATGATACTTATCACAGAAGTAAAATATGTGAAAGTAAACTGTAAAAAGTACTAGATCTTTTGATTTTTAAAAATAAATGTTTCCTTGGTACTGTAATCTGCTATAGTATGACAGGACAAATGTTAGGAAGCCATTCTGAAGCTCAGTTAATCTATCCAATTATGAGACTCTTTACTACTTTCCAGTTTGGAATAATATTCATCTCTTACTGGTTTGGGTGAACACACATTACCGTTTTATACTTGACTTTAAGCGAATCCTTGGCCAAGGTAAAACTTCCTGATCCAGCCAAAGCACCATCAAAGCATCTGTGACCTGTTTGGTTGCCCATTTACAGAGCATGAGTGGGAGACTGTGGTCACCTATCCACTGTAAGCTTCACTGTAGGAAGCTGATGTGTATTTTGTAAGTCTGGACAAGAAGGTATTAGAATAATGAATAAGAATAAATGACATAATGGTCTATTTGGGGGGGAAGTGCAGTTTAGGGGCCATAAGCCCCCTAAATTGGGTACAGTTTACAGCACATAGAGACGCAAAGTTTAAGGTTTTTCCTTTCTGCTTATGCTACTTCTCTATATGCACTCTATATTTCTGTATTCATTCTGCGTACATTTGAAATATGTCATATTTTTAGAGAACTTGCTGATATAGAGTCTAAAGTTAGAAATGCATCTCACTGAAAAGCAAGCTATCTAGCTAGAGATGCCATCACTGATGTCATGCTCAGAAGGGGTGACTGGTGGTTGTGTATTCACAGATCACAAAGCTGAAGCTGCACATACCAATCTCGTAACTATTTTTGAGGTGTGGGGCTCAGGAGGCTGCATAACCTCAGTGCTCTCCATAACCTTAGTGCTCTCTAAAATTACATTTCCATGACCCAGATCTGTTCTAAATTCAAGATGGTGATAGAGAAGGTAATACTCTCTACTTAATAGGGTTATTAAAATCATGGTCTATGTTCTTTTTTCTATATAGATGTATGTTATTTACATATGAGGCATTCCTAAGAACGAAGGCAATCTTTATCACTTTATTTCTAGGTAAAGCTACTCTGTGGTAGTGTTTGGCTGATTCACAGAGATGATAAAACAATCTAAGAAAATTTTAAGTGTGGCAGCTGAAAGTTGAATGCAAACACTAGCTCTGATTCTACTTTGCCACTGAATCCTACTTTAAGTGACATTTTAGAAGAGTTTTTCAGCCTACAAAGATTTCTCAGGAAAGGGACTATTGGAAAGCATGAGAATGAAATTAATTTCATCAGATCCCTAACGGTTTTATATACTAACAGGGTGGTCACGTAGCTCAGGAGAATTAAAATTAGAGCATTCACTTCCAGTTCATTGGTTTACATCTGCTCAGGACAGTAGTAACACATTTTTCTTACAATCTGGTGATTACTTGATGGTCTATGTGAAATAAGTTATAGGTTTCTCTGTTCCTGCAGATCCATTTCATCCAGGTCTTCAAATGCACTGAAAGGATTTGAACTCAGTGCCATTTTCCATGAGCACTGTAATTTATTTCTGAAGGAAATAGGTCAATGGACCCTCAGATTAAATGTACTGATGCATAATAAAATGAAGCATTTATGGTGCCTCATATTTTATTTGGGCAGCCGGGCTGTGTGTTATATATCTTGATTTTAAGAACAAACTCCTCTTCAACATAAGGCATTAGTAGAGCTGAATGCTTTCTAGTGATGCAGGGAGACAGGCTAGGATATTGTTTGTTACACAATTGAGAACATTTTGGTTACAGCAGCTCAAATTGCTGAAACTGATCCTGATGATAAGGATACTTGATTAAATTTTATCTTACTGTGTGTTGAGAAGAAATGCTAAAGGRTTGAAGGAAATTTGGATGGGTAAGCCATGTTAAAAATCTAGCTGTGGAATCACTTGCTGTTGAACTTAGTACTGTTTAATCAAATTGGAACTAACTACATTTGAGGATGTATTTTATACATACCAGCAAAGGCTGGTACTTAAAAAGTAAGGCAACCATCTACTATTGCCTTTCATTAGGGGTTAGCCATCTAATTTCTAGCTCAAGATATCAGACACAATGAATGTCTAAACAAATATCATGGCTGAGTACATGAGAACTTCTTGAACAATGCTGGTACAGAGAAGGACTCACTAATACTCAGTTGATAATATCCATTTTTACTTTGGTGCTTCCTGATAAGCAGAGCCAACCATCAGAGGTCAGTCCAAAGAAGCGTAATGAAAATACTTACATTGACCAGAGTATCAGTTTTGCTGTATGCCAAGTTTGCACACTCTTCCTACCAATAGGTCTCTCATGATGGGCTGGACAAACTTTTAACTATCAGCGAAAGTGTTCCACCTTTTTAGCCAGTGCAGTGTTTGTCTTGATGTGTTGCAAAAAAAATTGTTCAGTAAAAGCTACAACTTCTCCCATGTGCTAACGCTAGTATAACGAAATAACATACAGTGAACTCAGATGATTCTGAATATTTTTTACATGAGTTTGTCACTGATAGGAAGCATCAACTGAAAGGAGACAATGAATTAAAATATTCCTTGTCAGACACATGAAAAGATGATCTGTTCACAATGAACTAAGAGTATAATGTGGGATTTCGACTTAGCTGTGAGAATCCAGCTGAGCACATGAAATCTGTCTTGATCATCTTGCTCAAAGTATTATCTTCCAAGCTCATCAAAATGAAGCACATTCTTCTGTTTTTTAACGATTCATGCAAACATACATTTTATGTACGAAATACCTAATGTTAATTATAATAACAATCTGAATAACGTGATTTATAATAACTCTAATGAAAAAAACTTTTTTGGAAATTGGGTCTGAAAGGATCTTTTTTGTTGGTCCTATGTATTTGTCAATGAGAATAAGTTTCTCTCTTTCTGGCTTCTTGCCAGTAAAAGCTGACATAAATATTAGCTATTGTGGATCCAGGAATGCTGTATTGATAATATAGCTCCACTCAGTGAGGAAAGAAACAAGCYTGCAGACAAAACCTAATTTTCAGGATTTTCAAGGATTAAAATTCGCTGCATGCTGTTGTCTACAGCCCATCTCCCTTTTCAAAGGGTATTTAGTCTTCTTTAATTTTTAAATCCTGTATCACCAAGTAAATTACTATTTATCTTAGTAATGTACATGTAAAATATACATATTTAAGCACATTCCATTGCTAGGTATTTTATAACGGCTTCCAAGGTAGGAGGAGCAGCTCTTACACAGTTTGGCCAGTTACAAGCCTGCAGAGCCGTACACGTTTATCACCTCCCAGAACGGCAGCACGTCCCCGCTGTCCCCCGTGGCTGGCGAGGCCGCTACAAAGCGGGTTGTCCAAGGGGGGACGAAGCCCGCAGCGAGCCCCCGCGGGCGGAGGGCGGCGGGGCCGCCGAGCGGCGCGTGCCGTGCCGGGGGCCTCCGCAGGGCGGCCGGGTTGCTACGGCAACCGGGCCTTGTGTTTGTACACACGGGGCGCAGCCGCCTCCTCTGCAGGCCCCGCGCAGCTCCGSCTGCGGGGGGAACGCCGGCCTCACCCAAAGCCGGAGCGGTCTGCACGGCTTCTGCGCCTCGCGTTCACTTTGCTTCCTTTGGTTGTGGGTTTTTTTTTCTTTGGCGTGTGATTTCTGGAGCGGGAGGTTAGTTCATAAGGGTATGTCTGATACTTGGCACATAGCCAGTCCTATTGAAAGAAACAGAATGCAGTCTGAAACAGTAGCTCCCTTTCCGGTTTTGGATATTTGTGCACCAGGAGGTTTGGGTTAGTAGCTTATCTGACTTCAAAGCAGAAGAGTGTAACCAGAACTTGTGCTTGAGGAGCGTTCGCTCCTCGGGCGTTACTACAGGCGCAGCTCACCCTTGGTCTTAACAGCAGAAATGAATGTGAAATTTCCTCATTTTGTAAATATCTCTGAAGCCACTGAGTCTTTAATTCAGCCCTTTTCACAACACCATTCACATCAGGTAAGAACAGCTGTATAGTAAGTAAAAAAAMCACTAATACTTGTTCATAAAAGATGAATATTCAGCTAATTTACATTGGTACAGGCCTCACAGAGCTGTTGTTGAAGGCAGAGGTGAGGATGGTCATYACAGAGTTGAGTGCCTTGTCGTAACGTATGCACCTATATCAGTTGCCAGAATGCTCTTTTAAGAAAACTTGGATAAACATATGATTAGAAGGAGCAAACAAATACATAGCAAATTAGTTCTTAGCCGAGACTGCCTTTTTCATGTAACAATCTTTGTAAATAAATCAAAGCATTAGGGTTAGTTCAGCAGCCCTTAGAGGGCTGACAATGATACCTGTTTTGCTGAGCAATCAGACTGAAAATTTATGGAATATTTGCATGTACAATATTTGCACAGCTTTAGCAAGAGTTTCCCTAGAGACATAACATCCGTGTGACCTTCACATATTTTCACCTTTTCTTCACTGTATGAAGCACCAAAAAAAAGAATGATTGTTGATTTTGCTCAGTTTTAAGAGCTGGAGACAGCAGTGGGAAAGTCTGAGGACTTGACACCAAAAGAAATACAGATTATGAATGTTTCTTTAAATAAAAGCCTTTCAAAGCCATGGTATCTTAGCAGTAAATGGAAAGCCCAACTAATAACTTCTATGACTGTTCTCATTTTCAAAAACAAAACTACTAAGCCAAGTTAAAATTACATTAAATGTTCCCTAGTATGATTTCATTACAATCACTTACAGTAGAGAAGAATAGCGTACCACTCTACTGAAGTGATACTGTTCCAGCTGTAAAAATGCTTGAGATCTCACAAATGTGATGGTAACAGTGCAGTGAAAGATGATAATTTAGCCAACGTTTCACTGCAAAATCCTAACTTTTGTGAGTAACACATTGACTCAGATAGCCTACTCACAAATGAAATCATTTGAGCTTTAAATTCTAGCCAGCTGAGACTGGCTGAGGCAGATACTTAAAATGTATTGAGGAGTTCATATTGTGAACTTGAGTCTCAAGTGCAGGAATTGAAACTGTGAAAGTCAAAATTAGTAAACTGCCAGAGGAAAAATTACCACTCAGACGTACCTGGCTCCTGTCTTGCTCTCCGTTCTTTGATGGTGCCTGCTGTCACTTTGAGATTACTGGTTTCCCTGAACCTGGCTGATTGACCAGTCTTAGGTCAGGAGGATGTTGGGTTTCAATAGTGCAAGATTTTTATCTATTTGCCTTCACAAAATGAAATTAAAATACGTATTTTTAAAATGAGAATGTTCAAAATAGTCTGGTTACACTCACTCTGTTTTATCAACTTGCTCTTTATTTGTGATACACCTCCTACAGTGCCTTTCTAAAGATATAAAATGAAAGAGTAGCTGATGTCAACATGTCTGAAGATGACATTGTCACAAGTTTTTGTTTGTTTCTGTTAAAAGTCCTTAAAGCCTAAGGACTATATAGCAGGGGTTTTGTGCCACTAGTGGTGCTTCATCTGGGAGACTGGAAACCCTAATCAACTAGTCCGCGCAGAAAGTGGATGGAATCAACAGGCTTGTAATTTTATTTAAACGAGGACTTGCTCCTAAGGGACTATCTTTTCCTATAAACATTTAGAGTGAAATATTAATGATATTTTTAGTAATTTCACAATCTTTTCCATGGCTACAGAAAGAAACAGGGAACAGTCAATCAGGAGAAGAAAGCTTTGAGGAGAAAAAGCTGTCTTTTACTACTGATATTCTATGGTTTTTAAATTATTTTCCTCAATTGCTCCTTTTACTTTTAATTATTACTACACTTTGCTTTGGTTTTTAGAAATCCCCCTTTAAAATTTGTTGACTGTGCCCTTGATATTGAAAACAAATTAGGAAAAAAAAGAGCATTTTCATTTAAACCCAGAGAAAATGCATTCTACATTAGAAATTCACCAATTCTTTAGCAGCTCACTTCATTTTTTGGCAAGGAAAACAAAGAATTCTCAGGGATAGTCTACCGGCCATATCCCACTAAAGAGACATTAGCCCAGGACATACATTACAGTGAGGTTTCACATTAATAATACCTCATTATTTTTTACCAAAGGCATCACAAAACAGTTACCTCTATGATCTGCAATATTCTAAATTATTAAAACCCAACAACAAGTACTACAGTAAATGAACTAAGTTCACATCATCATCCATTATTCTTTGTTTTTAATCACACAGGTGAAACTCATTACCCTGTGAAGGGAAACACAAAGCTTGCTTCAGTGGCATACAACTAAAATGGAACTTAATCTGTATACTAGTGGTGGTTTCTTTGGGCCATCACCCTCCATCAAAGTGAACTTGAAATAATTTGCTAATTCACTGTATTCGGTAATTCCGGGGGGGGACAGATTATCCCAGCCAATTCTACTGCAAAAAGCTAAATTTTTTCCCTAAAAGCTGTAGAGGGTGTGATTTAGACTGAAGAGAAACCCCTTTAATGAAATATGGATTCTGTTTTTCTGCTTTGTTTTTAAAACCCATTCCCTATATTAATTATTAATTAGCACTTAAAAGTAGAGAGAGCAGTACTAAGTGGAAACAGTTATATTTAGATCACAGCTGCCAGTAACCCAATTTGAAGTGGGTGTCTGGTTTCATATTTTTGTAGGATAAAATGCTGCACTCAGAGATGTAAAAAAAAATAAATAGTAGTTCCCATACTGAAATATTAAAGCAGAAAACTGGTGCAGCGAGTGTCTGCAGAAAATAGCAAGCAAAGGAATCCCTCTTCACCTCTGGGAGAGAGATGATGGGAAGAAAGGGGAGTCCTCAACCCTCTTATGGGAAAAGGGGAAACAAGGAGAAAAAAGAACTTCCCGTTGCTCTTGGGGAGAGAAAAGAAATGTCATCATGAATAAGAATAGCAAAGGGATTCCCTCCCTGCACAGAGAGAAGACAGAAGGGGAAGGGAATTCCCTCCATTGGGAAAGAACAGAAGGGAAGGGAATTCCCTTTGTTGCATTTATACTTTGAGCTCTAATTAATCTTGAAGGTTTTGCACTTCTGTTAACATCAAAGCAATTCTGTACATCAGGCAAAACCTGCTTTCCTTGAGCTGTGGGAAGTCAGTCTTGAAATTCTGATGGAATTTAGGGATTTATATCATTATTGTCATGTGGCCAGATGCAGTCTATAACTTTTAAATACAGTCTACAAGGGGTCTTGGTTGCTTTAGCCTCAGGCTTGGAGAGATTTCTATTACAGCTTAAGATTTGTTTTTCTATGATTTAATTGTCACTTCAGTTAAAGGGCAAGCTGCAGAGGTGCCAGTAGAGCAGCAAAAAGCGCCAGGAGCAACATATGGGACTGAAATTCCTTATAAAGTAAGGATCACATGAACCCAGTTGCCTGCAGGGGGAAGGTTGCATAAACAAATATTTAACAAGGAAAAACAGTGAGGTCTTTGCAGTAATCATACAAAGATCCAAAAATAGATAATGAAGACATATAAAGCATACAATTCCCCGGCGTGCTGCAGCCCATGCGCACGTGCTTGAAATAGCATGTTGGGTTATGCCTCAGTTGTGAAGATGGTTTGAGTTTTGCAGTTCTAGTGTAGGRTGAAGAGGGGGCAGTGCTGGGTACTGTGACCTTCTAGAAATCCACTTGGTTTCTCCACTGCTAAACGAGGTTACTTCTGACTAATTTTCTGAATGGTTTGATGACTGGAAAAAGTGGCAAGGGATCAGATGCAGTTGTGATCATGTCGCAAGGGGAAGGTTACAATGTTCAAAGACTGATTTATACATATTTCATTGGTTAAAAGGTTGAATTTCTTATCCTGAAGGAACATCGGGACTCTGTTATTTCTCTTGCCTTTATCTCCTTACTTTATGTGCTAAGGTAATGCTAATTAATGCCTGGATGGAAAAATCAGCTAGTGTATCACTGTAGATAACAAAGAAAACTTGCGTTGGCAATTTCTCAATTTTCTGCCCAATTTCGACCTTACGTGTGTGGATGCCACAATCACTAATTGATTTGGGACTTGATACAGTTAGCTGGGGACCCAACCAATTTCATGTGTACGTAATTTGCTGTACAATTCCCAGAAGATACACCTGTTATTTCCACCCGCAGTGAACAATATCTTAAATAACACTTAGCATAGGCATAACACAGTTTGTTTTACTCAGCTGGCTGTAACTAGGTTGTGGTCCTAGCAATCCTTAAAAAAGGACAGTGGGGGATGGAGACTAGATGTTTGCTTGGAAAAACAAACTTCTAGTGTACCTAGATATGAGTATATGTATTTTGACCTATTTTAGTTTGTATCGCCKGTGTTTGAAGCAGTGTGGGGAAACCACCTGCTCATGCTGCCTGTCTTCGAAGTGCAGACTTCAGGTAAGAATGCCAAATATATCACCCTTTGAGAATCTGTCAAAACACTTTTTTTTTTCTTTTCTGATTCTGCCTGCAGAGAAACCTCTGTCTGAAAAACTGTTCCCAGGGTAAATAAGGAAATGCATGAAAAAAATTTGGGAGAGGTACCAAGATTGATCTTATCTTTTATGTCACTATGTTTTAAGGCACTGAAGTTGTAGAGAAGAGAAAACTTCAAAACAAAATTGTAACATTCCTTCTCTCTCCCGACATATCCCAGAAACAGTTTTTTTTTTTAACTTGAAAATTTGCTGTGTTTTTATACCTGATCCTAGTTCCAGAGTGTGACAGACATTTGAGAACAAACAAGATCACTAAAAGAACTCTCTTGTTTTGTACTTTATCAAACATAAACTGGAATACATAAAAGAAGAAGGAGCTTTCCAGAGTTTCACTAAACATTTATAAGTGCTGCCATAATTCTCTGAATTAAATTTATTTTTATGCATGGAAGTATACTTCACTGCAGTAGTTGTAAAAGAAGTTAGTGGCTCATTGAAAAGATTGTGTCTTATATATTTTAAATAAAACTCCTCCTACTCTCCTATTTTCCACTTGGCTCAAAAATCAAATGTACTGAAAATTGAGCTAAAACGGAAACTGCTGACACTGTTACTGCAGGTTCAGGGAAGAATACATGGGAGAGGGAAAGAGAAAACAAATAACCTCYGTGACCAAAAATAACATCCATGAATGCTGAACTTGGGGATAAGTATTCAAAACATTTCTAAATGTCTCCCAAATGACCCTTGCTAGGTAGTTTAACCATAAATATGATCAGTCAAGAATTTTAAGTTTCTCAATTAGGAAAGATAATATTGAGACCATGGGACGAATACCTATGATCCGGCTAAGGGAGAATGGGTGATACACAAAAAGGAACAGTAATGTGGGAGCAGCAAATGTATAGGAGAAGTTGTAGGAAGAGCAGCACGGCTTCAAAGTGCAATGTATGCATCATAGATAGGAAAGGAATGACAAGCAGTGAACCATAGGAATAGCTCTTCTACGACTTCATTTATGAAAAGTCACTTGCTGTGAAGCTGTTGGGATCTGAAAGGTGAAGTTTGCTACACATAGATACTGAAAAGCTGTTTGCAAGGAAACAGTATGGCACAACAGCCTGGAACCAATCTTCTCACACCCACCCTAAAGTGCTATTTACAAGCAATTCACCCACTGCAATATGGTTATTTGAATGTAACAGAGGACATGGGAAGTATATATTTTGCTAGAGAAAAGTGACATTGCCAGGTTGCATTAAAAATCTGTTAATAGTACATCTAAATGGAAATAAAAGGTCAGCTCCTCAGCTCGGGTAGGTCAGAATGGCCTTCTGAATTGAATGAAGATAGTCTAGTTAAACTCTGTGAAGGATCCAGCCTGCTGGCCCTACATTGTTTTAATAAGCCAGCAGTAACCATCAGTGCTGRCAGAGCTCAACTCTTTCATTAACACTGTGGTATCTCAGTTTACTATATCATATGCCAAGTTTTGGGAACTTGGACTATGATGCAAGAGTGCTATTACTCGGGATGAAGRAGGTACACGATCTGAGTTCATCAGTGGTAAGCTATATATTATGGCAAAGGTAAACTATCTCATGTAACAATACTTGGACGAGAGGGAAAGCACTGCAGATACAGTATGTGATTATCAAAATTCATCAGCTGTTACTGAGAAAATGCATTTGGTTAACTTACTGTCCACTAAGTAAAAGCTTTTGGAAATAAAGTTAGGTTTTGCATTTCTGAGTTTCATTGTGCTTAGATTGCCACAAATTTGTGCCTTACTTCCCAAGGTCTCTGTCTTGGGCTTATTATCATTGACACTGGTATTGAAAGAGAAAATTGTCATGCCTGTTTATTAAAAATGCTCTCAGTAGCTCTAGTGAAGACCACAGGCTGCTATGCCAGTTGTTTAATGTCAAACTCTTTATCAATTTTTAATCATTTATTAAAGGTCTGTAATCAAGAGGAGAGAGAGAGAGAGGAAAAAAGAGAGCATCAATCAATGATAGCACAGAAATTTAAGAAAAGATCTTGACTTCACACTTGCTAGAAAGACAAGTTTTTTATGTATGCAAAGCTACTGCTGGATAACCAGGGAATATCATTAACACTTGGGCAAGGGAGAAGACTTTGGGAGAGTAAGAATAATTCTGCCATTTTTTTGCAGCTGGTTAAGAGGAGTCAGATAAGCCAGGGTAATATACAAAAATTAGCAGAGATTCTTGGATGGCAGGAGGTATCAAGCAAAGTTTAGTAGAGGATGTGCTACAGTTACTCCCCTTCATGCTTCTGGATGCTTTTACAAAGAGTTTGTCCTGAGGCCCTTTCCACATGAGTTCAAATGAGCTGAAAGCTGTCAGACTTCTCCCTCCAATTTTGTAGATGTAACCTCACCATAGCATAAAGGGCTGATGAGCCAAATAATGTACAAATGTATCACAGTGCTACAATTCTTGCTTCGTTCTTTGATTTTATAAGCCAGCCTCCCATAATATCAGGAAAATACACATATGCTTTGTCTCTAATTTCTTCTCAGCTGATCCCCATGCTTGCTATGCCTTGAAAAGCTTTCCTGTGGTATGGATGTGTTCCTTGACATAGACATAGGAATTATTAGCTTGTAAGAATAATTCAGATGCCTCTTAAATACCCAGGCACAAAAATACTGGCAACATTGCCACATTATGAAACATACAATTAGGTAGTAATCTGCTTGCTTTTTATATAATTTTTTAAGTGACACAGAAACGATAATCCTCTGGCTGTCATAGCATATTTGGTGTCTGCTGTGCTTGATGTTGCATAATGTGAAAAGAAGAACATGAAAGATCAGAGATATGGCCAAGGTTAAGGTATGTGACAATAATGTTTGTGTCGAGACCTCAAAAAGAGAATGAAAATGAGCTGGTGTATCTAGGTTGGCAAATTAGGAAAACAAAGTTAAAGCAGGGTCTCATGTATGAGTTGGCTAAATAAGTACATTTTCTGGTTTAACTCAGGAAATACTGATTGAGATTAGAGGGATAAAATTTTTCTTTTTTTAAATTTATATTTAAAGAATATTCTCCTTATTCCCCAACTCAAATATTTTCAGTCCCTTCCAAACGGATTAGTGAAAACTGCCAGGGAGAAACAGAAGTTACCATTAAAGTCTAACAGGAAAGGTTCACCCCCTTTATTCAGTCCACTTCACGTGGTTTCATGGTAAACAATACAAAATAATAATAATAATAATAATATAAATCCTAGAGGGACAGGTTTTGATAGGAAGTTTGATACTGCAGTGCATGGCAAGTTTTTAGCCAATGGTACATTTTGTAGTTACAGAAATGTCTTTCAAATGTACCTGGGAATGCTTTTAAAAAATGAGGAGCAGTGAATCTAAATAAAGATGTATCCAACAGCAAATTATAGTTTAGAAAGTATAAATGCTCTGAATCATGAATCTGTTGATGTCAAGAGGAGAAATCCATAGATTTCAACAGGGTTTTTAGCCAAAGACTTTAGAAAAAACATTCATTATATTCTCTTATTAATGCTGTTGCTAATGATGGTGGCACAGATGAGAAGTTATGTGGCAATATCTTTATGAGATGAGAGGCAAAGCTATGACGGGGAATCCTCCAAAAATAACTGTCATGATAAATCACTAATTCGGTAACATCAAATTTCTAACTTGCCACTTTTCCAGGCATCATGTTTTATTTCAAATTAGTCTGCTTACTTGTTTTGGGGGTTTTTGTTTTTTGGTTGGGGTTTTTGTTTCTTTTCCAGATATCTGACATTTTGACTAAGATCTAGAAAACGCCTGAATGTCATAAGTAACATCTGGATGGGGATGATCTGTCACTCCACTCAGTAACAAGAAGCAAAAATGACTAAGCAAATAACTGCTCTTTTTATCTTGTGTTCACCCTGCTGTTCATGGATGAGTGCCTCTACCCCATTCCACCATGTTATTACAAATTCACTGTCAGCTGTCTTTAATTTATCCCATCCCACACATCAATAACGGCAACTGATACAGGTCTGTCTTGGACCTCAGTTGTGTTCAATTGCTTTGCTATATTTTGTTTTACTAATGGATTTCTTCCCTGCTAAATTTGTCAGTGGCTCTAAATGTGAGAGATCCACAGATATTGTGTATCCAAAAGGCTTTTATTGTGATTTGTGCTTGCTAGCCAGTAATCCATGCATTCCCTGTAACAGACCCTCACTAGTGCCTTCCTATCTGTTCGGCTTTTTTTTCAGATAGGATCTATTTCACAGCTGAGCTTCCGCATTCTATTTATTTTAGTTTTGGTACTTAAAGTGATGTAAAGTTGAACAGAACAAAAATTAAGAAAAAAAAAATCTCACATCAAAACATAGTAGAAAACTGCTCTGTTCTGCATGCGCATTCCCATTAAAGTCAAGGAGACTGCACAAGCAGAAGACAGTTCAGAACAGGCTTTGACCCATAACTACTGCTATTGTGCAAGGGGATTTACCACTCTTTTAGCTGCTTGGTGTAAGGGCACATGACATTTGCTTCAGTGGAAGATATCTGGTTCATTAAACTGAACAATTAGCCTCAAGAAAATCTATACATTGGATTAGTTAAATCATCTTTCGTAGATACAGAAGTGCTCATTAATTACTAGTAGGAATAATTTATGCTTTACTGCAGTATCAATCAGGATTAAATGTGTTATATAATTTATTCATTAGGCAATACAATTATGCTGCAGTTAAAAAAAAAAGTAATTTTTCTGTAACCGAGCAACATAAATAAAGGAAAACATACAGCTATGCTTATTATAACAGCACAAGAAACTATTACAGATGATACAACTGGGAACCTGTACCATTAAAAGAGAAGGTGTGATACGACTTTCTTGCCACAATTTCCTTTAATTGAAGCTGTCTTGAATATTTGAATAGCTCCATCAACATGTTTCTTTTCTTTCATATTTTTAGATGCTTAAAGGTTACTATAGCAATTTCTTTTCATTGCCCCCCAAATCCTTCACTGCGAAGTAAACCACAATTCTTTTTAAAATCAGAATACAGAGAAAGTATTTCAGCAGTGCACTATGCCATAAACTTACACAAAGCTACAAGTAATAACTAATCTAATTTAAGATCAACTGGCAACATCAGCAAAGGAAAGAAGCTTAGGTATTGTAAGAATTCAGTTACATTTTGATCAGTGACACTTCACCTCACTAATAAGCAAAAGCAAATATGGCAATTCCAAACTAAAGCATCTCCTTTATTTTTCTAATCCCAAAGTTAAAAGCAAAGAAGAAACGTGTCAGTCTCTGTT
Source organism: Oceanodroma leucorhoa (assembly GCA_030449065.1). Classification (NCBI taxonomy): domain Eukaryota; kingdom Metazoa; phylum Chordata; class Aves; order Procellariiformes; genus Oceanodroma; species Oceanodroma leucorhoa. The sequence continues at coordinate 8,465,469 of JASVER010000003.1, forward strand.
GTGGCAAGCCCTATCCCGACCAATCTTTCTGACTTTTAAATACCACTCCAGCTTAACTTAAAATGTACTTGTATGCAGTTTTTAACCCAAGTTCTAATCACAATTAAACTGAGGCACGCATCTGGAACAATTTTAGTGGAGTTACTGCAAAGGTACATTCAAATCAGAGAAATGTTGACTGAAATAGGCCTACACTTGGATATCTTTAGTTTTGGTGTTAGATTGCAGAAGACTATTTTAAAATACATTCAGTCGTTTGCAATAAAATAATCAGAACTTTGCCGGCTTTGATTGGAACTGATAGAAAGTGCTTTTGGGCTCTTGCTTAAAAGCTTCAAAGGCGTTAAAAGTTTTATTCTGAGTTTATCCTGTCATAGTGAAAGGCCTCTCGCCTAAGTGACTTGAATCTGTGTTGGATGAGACTAATCCTTTCATCAGCCTAGCAATTAGACTCCAGTTGTATGTGTTTTTTCAGCTAACAAAGTCTGTTATGAAACAGTTTTTCCAAGAGATTTGAAAGAAGAAATGTGAAGAGATTTGTTCAAGACAAGTAATTTCAATCATGGTTGTAGTTACTGAGTAAGGAAGCAAACTTCTACATGGAAGTAGTTTTGCTGTTATTCCTCTGATCTTCCTGAGTGCCTGCTGGCATAACATCCCTAACACTTTGCATTTACAATCCTCATATCTAAAGACCTATTTAAAAAACATTGGTCAGGATTAGCAAGAAAACAAAGACAGTTAAATCAGGAGTTTAACTACATGAATTTGTGCATGTGTACAAATGTGTTACCGCTACAGATTTCTCCAGCACTGCTTTAATCTTATACCAGGGTTATATCAGGGACTGCTCTGACACTCAGAGCTGCCAGAAACTTGGTATCGAGCTGTACAAACTCTTTTCACCTCCCCTTTTTAGCCAGCACTTTCTACATGCATAATACAAGGTGCTTATGCAGAATCTGGCCAACTGTCTTGTCCTAGAGGTTCCTGTCAATTATAACAGCGTTACAAATGGCTTTGTAATTTCAATTTTTGCCAAATACATTGGAGGAGAGGGCTACTGCATTCATTTTTGTTGCACCTAGACCTTCAAAGCAGAAAGACTATCAAGCTGTTTGTTTTGGTRTTATAAAATATATATATATAATTGCAAACTGATTATATGTATCAGTTAAGGCAAAGATATTTCTAAGGATCAGTGTAAGAAGCTTTTAAATTAAATTTGAGAAATTTATTATTTTTAAAAAAATAGTAAATTTGCACTAAAAGCAAAAGCAAACTAGAAACTATTACTTTGGATTGATTTTGGGAAATTTTCAGTCGAAGAGAGTGGATGTGAATTTTAAAAGGTTAGTACATTTTCTTTAGACAGCTTCATGGTGTGCAATTGTGAATTGCACCACTGATGAGGTATTTTGTGGCCAAAAAGATTTCTTTTGACACTTTCAAAAAAAAAAAAAAGTTTTCAACTTTCCCACCTTGGAGCAGTAGTTTGGGATTTTTTTGTCTCACTCACTTTATTGAACCTCTCACCCCCCAGCCCAGCTCTCCTGTTTTGGTTTGACTGGGACCAGCTTTTTTTTCTCTCCAGTTTCCTTCCACCAAACTGATGAACCACCAAAGAGTGGTCTACATCGTTCTTCACACTCATTCGTAATCAAAGCCAAGAGCAAAGCAAGTGCTCACCAAATGCTTTCCATTCTTGTATGCATGAGTCTGAAAAGCAGGCAGGAATGCAAATGAAAGTAAGCTACACCATCTCCTTCTACCTGGAAAGCTTAGGAAGAGCAGAGAAGGTTTCAAAATTAAAACTCCCCAAGCTCTCTTTTTACCTGTTTAGCAATTGATTATCAGCCCATTTCTGCTGCTGCTACAATGCCTTTGTAGCCTGTGACCTTTACTCCATTTGTTTTGAGTGGTTAGCACTTAACTGGTACCCAGTGGAAGTAGGGTGTTTCTCTGATGTTTCCGTAGCATACTAATCACTTACTAACGCTGTGTGTATCAAGGAGCTCTGGTTGTGGCTTCTACATCTGGAGCAGCCTTCAAAAAGGAGTGATGATGAGAGTTGCCAATGCTAGCTGTTGTGAGAAATGGCACACTAAGCTGGCATTAGTTTGTGCTGCTTCTTCATCAGCTATTCTGGGCCCTATATGTTCTGAGACCGTGGTAAAAAAAGCCACTGTGATATCTGTAGCCTTTGTAAAAATTGCATTCCTCAGATTTATCTCTTATTTTCATTTGGATGCTGGGATGCAGAGCCAAATTATACCTCTAGATTTAAGTAGCTGCTAGCACTCGTAACTGCATCTGTAGAATTCAAAATAGTCACCTTTTCTACAAATAGAGCATTATCAGCCACACACTACAATTGAAGTCCTAGGGTAATACATTAGTTATGCCATCCACACGAATATTTAGCTCTTGAAGGAGGGCTGCTACATTTTAAAAGAAGCATTTAATTAAATATTAGTAATGCAATTTCAATAACAATGATTAGTAACTCTTAGGCTTAATGGGTCTTGTCCTATTGCCTAAGTGTTATATTGATGTAAAAACAGGATAAATGAGAATCTGGTCCGCTGTAATTTAGTATCTATTTGTATTGTTGCAGCAATACCACAACTATTTTTCAGAGGAATAAAAATACTTAATGCAGTGTATCTTAGTCTTTAAGTTGGCTTTCTGTACTATTTAGACTCGTGATTATTTGTATAACATTCCTATTATTTGTGCTATAACAGCATGTATTTTGCTGCATAATTCAAAGCACAGTGAACGCCTTTATGGCTGATAAGTTTCTAAGCTGGCCAGGAAGCCATGATTTCAAGTCCTACACCAAGACTTGGACAGAAACCCAAAAGTGATACCGCAATGCAGTATTAGAGATAATACTGCATTTGATGTTCATTCTTTAGGATAAAATGTTAAGCTTGTGTTTGCTTCATTAACCTTGAGTAGTGGTTTTGTCGAAGTGGTTCAAAACCATGCTTTTTAAAAAGAACTTCTAATAACCCTATTCCCTGGTCAGCTGTCATTTCTCCTCCTCCTCAATATTTAAAAGTTCTCTTACAAGCTGTTAGTGAGCACACAGTAGTTGTTCTTTTACACATCTGATAGGTATGTCACTATTTTGGGAAGTACTTAGAGATGAGTATGAATGTATCAGGTCACATTCTAGTTTTGCACTTCCAACACTCTCTTTGGGCTGTAGAGTTTTTAAGAAAAAATGTGCACTGAAGCGACGGTTAAAAGAGTTCTGGTGATCTGGGGCACTGCAGTAAAAGCCCTGCCATCTTTTAAATGGGTACAACACATAACACTGTGCCGATAAATAGGCAAGCTTGTATTACTATCCACCAACTCTTCGCATAAAGCTACAAAGGATAAAGATTCTTGAATTTTCCATCTACTCATTTTACACAAGTGGAAGACTGGAAATGCAATTAACATGTATATAGGTACCTAGTTCGATTTTGCCCTGATCCCTGAAGTATCTGAACATCATACCTTGTTTCTTAATCTGCTGTCTGCTCAACTTCCACCACCTGCTTGTTTGCCTAAGTATGACATGAAATATTTTTATTCAGTGAAATAATTTAGGGCATAATGGGTAACTTAGTTTCTAAGGAAATTTATGTTTGAAACTACAATTTACCTCCTTTCAGTTGATAGTGAAAAACTGTGTCTGAAATTTTGTAATAAGAAAGATATGTGCAAATATTGGTTATTTTATTTTTTCCAAAAAATTACTGTTCTTTTAAGCTCTGATGAAAAGCTTCTCCACAGGAATCTGTGCTCAGTCTTTGGTTTCTGTATATAACCTTGAAACAAGTATCACAGCTGATCATGACTTAACTGTTGGTCTTGACATATTTGGTTTCTGCAGCTCATAGGTAAAAGCTGTGCAAGGACCAATTGATGTCTTCAGTATTAATTAAAAAGTCAGGGGTTTGTCCGGAGCTTTTGCTTACCTGATAGACTAATTTATACTGTGCCTGGGAGCATACAGTTAAGGGGCAGTGGCAGAAACAGTGCTTTAAGCAGTAAAAAATACTTTTACAATGGGAATTGTAATCCAGTTTTCCATGAAACTGTCAAATGTCTGACATTTGCCCTGTGTTAGCCTGTATGGCTGTACAGTTAGGAAAATGCTGGTGTTTCTGGCTTGCATTAAAAGGAAACACAACTAAACAAATTACAAGAATAAAAGACAGACTGGAGTGGAAAGCGTTAGACACAGTAGAGGGAACTAGAAAAGGTAGTCGGAAATTGGTCTCCTGTTTGCAGCACTAACAATGCCTTTAGGAATAGCGAGTATCAGTACCTTCACTTAGATAAACAGAAGTTTAAAAATACAGCCTAGACATTGAGGAATTATAAAAACAGAATGGTGTCTTTGGGGAAGCAAGACAGACATTTAGATTTTCTAAAATTTTATAAAATTAATTATAAAATGTTTAGAATTAAACCATACAATAATGATGGGTAAATCTTAAATTTTTATTTGGCTGTTCACTTTTATAAATATATGTATTAAATGAAAACACCATAGTTTTTTTTCTCAATTTTTATGTAATACAAAGGATACTACAGGATCCTACGGTATGTATATCATAGACCTATTTTTATCTCATAAGTATTTTTAATATTCATTATAAGATATGTTAAAAATCATATGAAGATATTATGCATAATAAAATACAGGCCAAAAATGCAAATTTTCTCTCTCCTTTAATTCTATTTAATTCTCCTTTAATTCTAGCTGTTATAATTACTGAATTTCAGAGAATCTCAGAGGTTAAACGTATTAGGTCAAAAGCTTTTTTAACCTGTTTTTCTTTGTCACTCACAAAAACGCTCCAATTGGTTCAGAGTGAACATTGTAAGAATATAATGCAGATCCAACGGCGAACTCACTTTTAACAACATTTCAGATTTCAAAACTATTGTAAGTTTGAAACTTGAGAATTTGTAAGAAGGTTTTGTTAAAGAAACTCTATGCCCATATTTTTCTTGATTACGGGATGTTTGGGATCAGTATTTGAGTTCAAATATTGTCTATTCTCCTCTTCACACATTTCATAAAGCCTTATTAATTACTGATATTAATGAGAATTATACAATGGGACTAGTCACATTTTTCCATTAAGAATTAATGAAATTAAAGTAATATTTTAAACATATATATGTCCATCTTTCTCCATTGTTTGATTGTTTTTTTCCCCTTAGAAGATCAAACATTTTTAAGTAAAAACTGATCTTGGGTCACTTTCACCCTAAGTTTTTCATATTTTAGTCATATTCAATTCTTGTTTTGGGAGTTTGAAGCCAAACATTTTGGTTTGGTAGATACAGCAGCCTTCCGTGTGCTGAAATAATGCTTGCTTTTTTCCAGGCTTGCCTTTTGGCCCTGTGTTTTCTTCTGGCCTTTTTGCTGTCTTCAGAGATGTTTTGACAGAGGGCCACACTTTGCTTCCAGTGCTTTTGTAGCAGCTCAGTGGGAGGGGGGCTTCGCTTTATATCCAGGCAGTTGAACTCTTGTTGATTTTATTGCATTTCCATTGCAGGGCATGTGCTTCCCTATAGCTCTCTTTGCAGAACCTGCCTTAGGTACCCTATGGAATTATATATCTCAATTAGGTAATAACTGTATTTGAAGGAAGTTTGTAAATAATGTATGACCAACGAAGCTGTATTGTTAACAAACAAGCAGAGATGAGTCCTCTAAATGGCAATAGTAAAAACTTTATTTTAACAAGTATCTGGAAGTAATTTGGTTTTGTTGGTGATTTTAAGAATAGCTTTTTTGCATTTGGGAGCAATCCAAAGGAAGAGATGCTCTTCAATTTACATCAAATGGACATCTTTATTACCTTGATGCATCAGAGGGATGATAGGAAAATATAGTTCATTTTTAATATGAAGAAATAAAATGGTCTTTCAGTGAAAGACCTTCCCCAACAAAATACCCCTGAGATGGGTATGGTGGGAAGGGTTAGAAGGTCTTTTGGAGTTTTTCCATGGGCTTACTCTCAGGTTGTGCTGACAGGAATAATGAAGCAAGACTGCTTCTGCTCTTAGGAGCAGTGTGAGGCTCCGACCATCTTCTAGTTTCAGAGGACCCCAGGCTTAACACTGGGTTTGAGACTCTTGAAATCTCTGAGTTTTCTCGGGCCCAGGCTGCTGCAAGTTTCTTCTTCCATTGCCACACACCGGAACTCTAAGTTTCTAAATAGTAAGGTGAGTGCTTAGGAGTCAAGTTTACTGCCAGCTGTGTTAACTCAAATATAGTCCTCCACATTCACATCTACATGTATGAATCTGTGCTGGGGATCTGGGTCATATTAGCACCTGTGTGCTGTGGATACAGCTGCACAGCCAGGGGCACCACGCAAAGTAGTTCAGGCTGGTTCACAAAAAACAGCTGTGAACTTTACAGCTGATTCCCAAACCAGCTGTTAGCATGCTCTTCATACCTTGTGTTAGCCTCTCCTGGAAGTCCCTGTACTGTACCAAAGATGATGAATGGTCTCCTGCTCATGATGAAGAAGAAGAAGCAGGAAAGAGAAGATCAAGAACTGTCCTCTGAACTGAACTGAATTTTCAGGGATTACTTACTACAATGCCTTTCATTCTTGGCATTCTAGAAATCTTTGGACCTTGTTTGGTGATTACTTCTTATGACTGGGAGAGGATGCTTGTCCACAGAGACCCTTCTGCACAGCTCCCTGGCTTCCTGCAGAAGTTTGTTATTGTTATGTGACCTTTTCATGCAGAAAAAGATGCCTGAGCATTCAACAAAAACTGTACAGGCTTGCCAATCTCGTGCACTGTAGTTAACAAACTGAGTAAATAAAGGCCCTGGCCCAAATTACAGTATCTCTGCACTGCACGTGTTATAAATCAGACCTTCAGAAATATCTAATTAGGTAGCATCAAAAAGTCTTGGGTAGTTTCTCTCCAGTTATTTTAATTACATTTTTTTCAAATTGATTACTTTAGAAAACAGAGCAAAYATAGTGAAACAAAAGCACATCAAGAAAACTTAGCATTCAAATAATCTACATAAAGCATCTTCTTATCACACTGCTTTACATCTTATATCTTTACTCTGCTACAGAAAAAATCATTAATTTGACATTCTGCTACCCTATAAATAACCATGCTTTTATCAAGGTTCAAGAGAAAGAAAAACAGTTTAAAACACTTCCAAGAGGGAGTCTTGACTTTCAGTCCTCTGCTCTGCCTAGTGTGTTCTTGTTTCAGTTAAAGTAGATAAGGGAAAGGGGTGTTAGCTCACCTTCCTACTCTTCTTGTAAGCCTAGATAAAAGACAAAACCAGCTCCAACCCGAATTACAGCATTTGCAACAATTCCCATGGAATGAATGTGTTAATTTTACTGCAAGGTCTGTGTTCCCTGTTCACGTTCTCTTCCCACCTAGTGGATACATAGAATCATAGAATAGTTTGGGATGGAAGGGACCTTTAAAGGTCATCTAGTCCAACCCCCCTCCCGTGGGCAGGGACATCTGCAACTAGATCAGGTTGCTCAGAGCCCCGTCCAGCCTGACCTTGAATGTTTCCAGGGATGGGGCATCTACCACCTCTCTGGGCAACCTGTGCCAGTGTTTCGCCACCCTCATTGTAAAAAATTTCTTCCTTATGTCTAGTGTAAATCTATCCTCTTTAAAACTTTTCCTCCTTGTCCTGTCGCAACAGGCCCTGCTAAAAAGTTTGTCCCCATCTTTCCTATAAGCCCCCTTTGAGTACTGAAAGGCCGCAATAAGGTCTCCCCGAAGCCTTCTCTTCTCTAGGCTGAACAACCCCAACTCTCTCAGTCTTTCTTCATAGGAGAGGCGTTCCATCCCCCTGATCATTTTTGTGGCCCTCCTCTGGACCCGCTCCAACAGGTCCATGTCTTTCTTGTGCCGAGGACCCCAGAGCTGGACACAGGATTGCAGGGGGGGTCTCACCAGAGAGGAGTAGAGGGGGAGAATCACCTCCCTCGACCTGCTGGCCACGCTGCTTTTGATGCAGCCCAGGATACGGTCGGCCTTCTGGGCTGTGAGCGCACATGCCATCCAAGATTTGCTTGTGTTGCCCTTTTGTGTGCTTTCTGCCTTTGTGCTATTTTGTAAGTAGGTTATAAGCCCCGTATGTTTGGAACAATCATTGTCACGAAGATGCTGTTTACTGGCACAAGCCCAAACCAACCCTGAAAGTTTAATTTTGAAGATGTTAGGTATTTGAATTTCCAACAAACCTCAGATCTAAATTTCTCGTGGTAGAGTAAAAATGTCCAAGCCGGTCTTCTTGCTTTTGAATTCAGCTATTTTAAATCTGGGTACAGAGAAATTCAGCTTTTGCAGAAATGACTCAGTTGAAACATGACATGAAAAGTTAGTAGGGTGGAGCCTGAAAGGAAATATTTCTGTTGTTGCTATCCCACAGTTCTGCCAAGGACTAAAATATTTCAGGCAGTCTCATACAGTCATTTATGCACATGCTTTCTTAATTGTGCTTATATATTTCTTACAGTGCTTATATTTGCTTTCTTTCCTTTTGGAATGGTCTGTACTATACAGCTTCTCCAGAGGATCCTCACTCTTGAAGTCTGAACAGGGCTCCAATTCAAGTGCTACCTCAAGCTTTCTGTTTGACTTTTGCRCTTTAACTTAATACAGAGGCAAGCCAATTTCATATGGTAATATTGACTATATCCTTGTTTGATAAATAGTGTTAGGCATCCAATTTAATGGTAAGTAATTACAACTATGATAGTAAATATATCTGAAGCTATTTGCTATATTTCCCATAAACTGTATTAAAGCTAAAAATCAACATTGGTACCAAAACCAATGAGTATCCACTGCTGGATATTGCCAGTTGCTCTGAAGAAATAATTTGTAGAAGAGTAGTGAATTTGTAGTTTGTCCCTTCTGTCTTTTACCATACCTATGATATTTATTTTAGAGGTAACATGAAAAAGATGTGCAAATAAGCGTAAGTAGCAGCAATGAAAAAAACATGAATACTACATTTATTTGTATATTATCATTTTTAAATATTACTGGATGCAGTATATTATTACTGAGTTTTAAAATTGCAGAAGATAGATCCTTTATGATATAATAAAGATAAAAACAACAGTGAACTATTCAGCAAATCAGATTTATAACTTCCCTAAATTTGCAGCTCAGGCTAGATTTTCAGAAAAGATCAGCTCTCATTTAGGCACAGAATGCAGGCTATTATTTTCATACCCCAAAACAACCAAAATCAAAATCCTCACAGAACAAAGAGATGAGTATTCTAATTCAGTAAACTTTTCTTGAAAATCTGGCCATGCATTGTAATGTCTGGCCTGAAGGAAAGGTGAACATATTTCATAATTTGAAAAAAAATACAGGGTTAAAATTGTGGGAACCTTTGTAAAGAAAGACAGTGTGGTTCCTGCTAACTAGCAAACTACAGAATTGAGTAAACAGCTACTTGCTAGGTGTGCTCAACTGATTCATGTTCAGCATATGATTATACCAGCTGCTTTACCTATGTTGAGCTGAAAGAGAATTTCAACAGAAGAAAAAAAGTAATTCTATGTATACTTGAGAATCCACATTTCCCTTCCTCTCCTCACTGAAGGCTGTAGTAATATTAAAGGTGAAATGAGATTTATGCATGGAGCTAACTAGGAACTTCTCCGGCAGGTTTTTGCATGCTTTTCTTCCACTTGCTTAAACACATAAACTTCTCAATGACTCTAAGACTGTAGCCCTGAGATCCTAAAATTTCTCAAGATAGAATTGATTTGACCACCACTGATTGAAGGCTGATACACTTTGCAAAACTAAAACAGATTTCAACTTGATTCAATCCTATTAAATTTTTCCTTTTTACACTGCTGTTGCATAAGAACACCGTCAGTTTGCTAAAAGTATTGGTAGCATAGCAGAAGAGGGCAGACTCAAAACCSTTTTATTTTTTTCTGTTTATTCTTCTTCAGTAATTTTTTTGTTCTACAATATATAGATGACATGTCCATGGCAGGTAATAATGAACTTTCTTTATAATTCTTTAATCCCTTTTGGAAAGTTTCCTTTGCAGATAATATCTAAGAGAGAGCATGTTAACTTTGATCCCTGATCTGGGTTCAGCTTCACAGTTCTGGTATTTTATTCCCATAAAATGTAAAAGACACTATCAACCTCCAACACAGGTATGCATGAAGGCCTCTATACTGCCTAAAATATTAAAAGGAAAGCTGAATTTACCATTGCAGGTTTTGGAATAAGCAATTTGGGGTGATGCACAGTAGCCTTCAGCCAGACATTTTGCTTACCCTTTTTGCTGCACTTCAGAAAGGCCGATTAGGTAGTCTTAATGGAATTGCCAATCCTATACTCAAAAATGGTTTATATGTAGCAGTACCACTTTAAAATAATACACTTCTTTTTCCCAGCCAATAGACCTGGGCAGTTCCATGGTTGAACTCACTGCCCTGATCTCTAAAATTTCCTATTATATTCCCTTTGATTATCTTGGGTTCCAGGGAAAAAATGGTAATTTCAAAGAATAATAAAAATGCCATAACCCTACCGATTAGGGCTATAGTTAGTATGAAATYACTTCGATTTTATCTCTAAGTTATTTTGCTCGCATAATTTCTTGCAAAATGTACATAATATATTGTGTATCTAAAAAAGAATGACTCACTGATCATTAGAAGGGTGATCTGTTCAACAAGGTCTCAAAAAAGCATATACTTGTAAAGCCTTTATCAAATACCTAAATATCAAACATGTAACTATCAAATATTTCCAAGCATTTCAAATCTAAATAAAAACTCACAAGCCTTTCAGTTATTCAAAAACCTTCTTAGAAATKAAACTTATTTGGTTTGGGAGGTGGGGTTTACATTTCTTTTGTTTTAGATAAAGACCATAAATAACTGGGAAGTAAACACCATTTCTGAAGTTATGCTAGTCATAAGGATAAGTTGTTTTGTAATACCTGTTTGTAAAGACAACCGCATTCCTCTGCAAAGCACAGCATCAGAAACAAGGCTTAGAAAGCTGTCCTTTTGGCTCTTGGTCACATTCTGACTTTACACGAGCCTTGTAGGGCCAAGTATCTTTAACCGTTCTCCTTGACAAAAACAAGTAAACATTTGCAATCGGCTATTAACGGGCACTCTGACAACGACAATTTGGTCCAGTCCGAGAATGAGAAATGATTTGTATATTATCATTCCTTTAAATTAAAAATAAGACATATGTCACAGTGGTATGCACACTAAATTAACCCTATGCAGAAATGAAGCACATACAAGTAGCTACCCTGAATAATACACTATATCTGTTACATGCAGAAATGATTGCAATTATACTGTCAGTGTGTGAATCTGTCATTGACTACTGTAGAAGTAGGAATGGTTTTGCATCTGAGTTGAAATAAAAAACACACTTAAATCAAAAAATGACCAAATCAGAAATCCTTACATAATACTATATTGTAATGCATGTGCTAGATATGTTCTCTTCTGCATCATCAAATTAATTGATTGTAGGGGCAACCAGCATTGGTAATGTAACGCCAGGAACTGCTGTTGTACACCCCCAAGATACTTTTATCTGTCACATGGGAAGAGAGTAAAAGACAGTTTCTTTTAGACGGTCAGTAAAGCAGGTTTTATCGATGAACTTTTTAACATCACATTAGGATGATTAAAAATAAAATCCAGCATGAAACAAACAGATTTGAGAGTGTCAAATATGCAAGCAGTAGGGAGAAAAATGATTTTAATAATAAAATTAAAAATATTGTCAGTGCTGTTTTAGTCAGCGGAAGTATATTTATTGAAGCTTATCATCACCTTCAAACAGCAGTTGAACTCATCATTAATAATATTCATTAAATATGCTTTAATTGCCACATTGTGTTTGTTTAACAGTCCTTGTCTATATATAAAGAACTGAAAGAAAACACGGAATGGGTTACAGCTCTCAGTAGGCTGTCAGGCCACCCAACTGGGGTGACTTAAACCAGCAAGATCATGTCTCAGTTATCTTTTTTAATATCCTCAGATGGAATCACATCCCTAAATGATGGGTATTTGAAGGGGCACTGCTTAGAACCATGGATCTGACATCACTGCAGTACCACTAAAGCTGCAGGATTCCTGATGCTCTGCTGCTGGCACGTAATGCTCCGTGTGTTAGGGACCAGCTCCAGCAGGGTGCTGAGTGCCACCAATCCTGGCAGCCAGAGGTGCGGAGCTCCTCTCAGCAGGTAGTTAGCACACTGCGATATTGATTGTGTTGTTTGACCGGGTAGGGGAAGGGTAGTCAGCACTGGCCTAAAGGAAAAGGGCAGTATTAACCCTTGAAGGAAACAGAAGATTTCTATCTCCCCTAGTCACTAATCTGGAAGAAAGAGCATAGGACAAATCACTGTATCTATCATTTCTTAAAGAAAATGTGAAATAAAAACTGGCAGAACAGAAATGGAGAAGAAAGTGCTGTCTTTTGCCATGACCTATATAGGGAAACGTTAGCAACAAACTTTTTCTTCTGAGATGAGACAGTGTTTCAATGAGGTTACCTCACTACAAGAATTCCACACGATGTGAAAAATATTTCTCTCTTAGAAGGTCTGTTTTCTGCACATCTTTAATGATGGGAATGAAGTGCTGATAATATGTGCCAGGGATGCCCTAGTTGTCTGCCAGAGGCAGTCGCATTTATCTTCCAGCATAAGATAATTGATTAGCTGCTTCTAAAACTTACAAGACCTCCACTGTGATTATATTTAGCATTAAGCTGTTCAGATGACTGTAATCCATGGCAAAATAAGCATTAGAATGTCTTTTTTCTTCTTAACTCAAACACATGTTTGTATAAAAAAATCTCCCAAAGAAAACTGGGCAGATGCCTAACAGGCCAGGTAAATTGGCCTCCAATACAGGAAAACATGTAGTTCCTCATAATAAAATGGGTAGCAACATGGAATTTATACCATGTAGCACATTAGTAATGACATTTGGAAAAGGTCTTCTGGCAAACAATATCTAGGTTGCAATTTCAACCATCTTTAATGTACAATGTAAACAGGATTTCCTAATGCATGTATAAGTGTACCTAAGTTGTATAAAATTTCATGTATTGAACATTGAGGTAAGAGTAATCTATAAAAATAGTACAGAATGCCAATTAGTATAATAAAAGATGTGTAAAGTACCTACATATGGGCTACTGAATTAAGAAAAAAAAAAATATGGTAACTAACTCATTAGTTCTTCAAACTTTCCAGAGGGTATAGCTCAAACACGCTCCCTCAAGCACAATAGCAGTTCATCCAAATACTCAGAAAAACGAGCAGATGTATCAGAATACTAGCTGGCTCAGCAGGGAACTCATGACTGAGCTCCAGTGTAAAAAAACCCCAAACATATAAAGGAGGTGGGAGCAAGGACAGGCTACAAAGGGTAATACAGAAAGACTGCTCAGGCATGCTGGGATGGTCTTAGGAAAGGAAAAGCTGAGCTAGACTTGAAATTCTAGGGATATCAAGGGCAACAAGAAGAGCTTCTGTTGCTAGCTATGTTAGCAGTAAAAGAATAAACAAGTATAATGCTAGCCTGCTGCTGAGGGTGAGGGTGATTTAGTGACAGTGGATGCAGATAAAGCTGAGGTACTCTATACATTCACTGCCTCAGTCTGGGAGACATTCGAATCTTGAGACAGGGTTCAAGGTAGTGGAAGAGGATTGAGTCAGGGATCTCTTGAGAAATTTGAGTCCGACTGTGTCCAGCATAAAGCATACTGGGTTGTATCATCAGGAGCACAGTAGATTGAGGAAAGTGATACTTCCCCTTTCCTCAGTGCTGGTTAGGTCACACCTGGAATAGCGCATCCAGCTTTGCCCCCTAGTACAAGAGAGATGTTGATAAACTTGAGTGAGGCCAGCAGAGGCCACCAAGATGGATATGGATTTAGAGCACATGTCCTGTCAGGAGAGGTTGAGGAAACTGGCCTTGGCCAGGAGCCTAGAGAAGAGGCAGCTCTGAGGGATGTAATAACAGCCTTTCAGTAGCTATGAAGAAATTACCAGGAGATGGAGGCAGGTTCTTTACTGAGGTGCATGGCAGGAGAATGATAGACAATGCTTTAAATTAAAATGGGGGAGGTCCTGACRTGGTTAAGGAGAAACCAGTTTCAATATGAGGGTAACTGAGCACTGGAACAGGTTGCCCAGAGAGGCTGTGTGGTCTCCATCCTGGCACCCAACTGGACTAAGCCCTAAGCAACCTAGTCTGAATTCTGTGTTGCTCCTGCTTTCAGCAAGAGGCTGGACTGGATGACCTCCTGAGTCTCCTCCTCATCTAAATTCTTCTTGATTCTATGAAAATATGATGGCTATAAAAGACCAGTCTAACAAAAGGACTTCTTTGCTATACTGGAATGGTAAAACATTATATATTAGTTAGAATGTGTGCCATGCTAGCAGAATGCTTTCTGAACGCAAACAGGGCTGAGTGATTGCTATTTAAAGATTCCCATGTGAAACAAAGCATTACTTGTTATACAGATTGTGCCAGTTTCTGAAAAACAAGACACAAACAAAGGGTGAAATCCAAGAGAGGAAAAAATTACCATCTAAACTACGTTATGAGAATATCCCTGGTTAATATAGCAAGTTTAGAGATGAGCCAGTTGAATCTGAACAGATGTCCTGCAGAAATGTCCATTTTCCCATTGGTAAGTTTATGTAACTCTCACAAGTATTCAGGATCATGGAGGACAGACTCCATTACACACACATAAAAAGCTAAATCAAGCTAGAGTCTGATGAAATTTCAGTTATTTGAATGTTTGGCTAGTGGGAGTTTTTTGTTTTGGGGAGGAAATAAAGCCTTGTTCTTTATATGATACATGCAGCACCAGTTAAAGACAAATAATGATCAGATAAGATATAGTTTTGCTTTCTTTTAAAATATCGATGTAGTTTAAGAATGATTCATAGGCTCTGTATAACTGATTCATGGTTCTCCTGAATAAGTGCTACAACTATCACAACAAAAAGTCCAATGTGAGACTTGCAAATGTTAAGTTTTTTTCTGTTTGGAAAAAGTGTGAGCTTAGCAGCCACTGAACTTTCTTAACCATGCCTCCTATTTTTTTTCTTTGTCATTTATTTGGCAGTTCTATTTCCTATATCAAATTTGGAAATCCTGAGGGCTGAACTTGATAGACGGCTTACATGGGAAAAAGATGAACAGGACTTGATTCCACCTTTGTGTTCTTTAACCCTGTGGCAAGAGAAGGAAACAGTTTGGCCCCTTCTGCCACTCAGAATAACCCCAGCTGTCTCTAACCCCATTCTAGCACTTGAGGATCATTACGGTGTGTATCCTTTCTAACAGAAGATGTCGTTTCTCTAGAAATTATCCTTTATTACAGACAGGACAGAGACATGTACACAACTGCGTCATCTTAGGGTGTCTCTTTTGTCAGACCTGGCCTGTGGTCTGAGATACTCATTTAAGAATAATTCCTATTCAGTGCAATTCCTATTAAAGATTGTTTTACTCAGAACTACTCCCTGTTGAATACCATTTCATATTCTCACTCTGTTATCCATTTCTTGGACTTGATCATGTTTTTTGTAGCATTTATTTATATATACACAATACTTTTGTCTATACTGGGAAATGTTACAATGCAACCTTGGTGTACTATCTTAGAAAAGAGGAGGATAGTGCAAAAATACAGTAGAGAATGATGGTTTGKAACTGTGAGCATTTCAAGAATAATCTGTCTTTCAAGGTAAGAGACTCACTGCATTAGTCAATCAGCTCATTAGGAGTCACTTTAATTTGTTGTTCAGTTCAGACTTCCTGTGATTGAATGTATTTAATAAGAATAATGCTTTATTAGTAAACTGTTGTGAACTATAAAATATCAGTTTGTATTCTATGATTCTCTGATGGGGTAGGAAGTAATTTTGGCAGCTCCTTATAGTGGTTGTTAAACCTCTTGAGAGGGATAAATGCTCTTTTATAATATATATATATGGCACAATATATATAATTGAAAATGTAGTCTTAAATTTGCTTTTACATATAGAAGCTCAGGTCAGTCATTTCCCTTGGAGTAACTGAACCTCAGTGTGATCTTTGTAACTATGATACTTTAGTTATGACTGATATTTTAGTGCCTGTGGCCTCTAAGGGACAAAAAGAAGTTTGGATAATCTATTTTCCAGGTAACAATCAAGGTTAAACAATTAGAATTCTTTCTCCATCATTTCAAAAACCAGTTGATATATTTTCTTAAATTCCTCAGAATGTGGAAATAAAGTGCTTTATTCACAACTTTTTTTATTTACAGGAAAATGATCCCAAGGTGAAAAGAAAAGGGATTAAGACCAAAATATTACTTAGAAGGGAAACAATTAGCTCAGTTCCCATGAAGCAGGGACAAATGTTCCTGCACATTCAAATGTGAGAGAAATCATGTTTGAAATACAAGCAGCCATACAGAATGTATTTATCTGGCTAATAATTATGTTTTGCRTATGTCGAGTTCTGCAGAGACAGTGACGCTACTGGCAATTCTGCTTCCGCAGGATCTGTTTTTTTTTATAAATGAGGTCAAAAGACAACCAGAAATGAATGTAAATAAACCTGCATGGTCTATCGAAAAGCTCCCTCAGCTGTAATATTCTTGGTTTGTGTAGTTGTTTTTATAAAATAGAATTGCATACCTGTCAGCTAGGAAGAAGAGTTGTCTGCGGACCATGTATTCCTTCCTCTTTTCCCCTCTTTAAATAAACAGTAACCGGAGAAGGGGGATGCCACCCGCACCTAGCGCCTGATCTACAAACATCACACATATCAGACACCAACTCTGCTTGTAGCTGCAGTAGCAGTTAGTAGTTTTTAATTAACTTTTTAAGCATTTGGGAACAGATTCTTAGACCCCAGTTCTACTCCTGACATGAGAGAAGGGATTTGCAAGTTTTAGGATAAAGAGAAACAACATCTTAATACAGTTTTGTGGTCACCCACAAACAGTACTCAAACTCTGCTTTATCCCTCTACAAAACTTTTCTTTGAAACTCTGTGGGTAAAACACTAAAGCCGCTTCTGTGCCACCTCATATTCTTGTTGCTATAAGCAATCAGTATAACTTACAGAAGCACTAAGGATGCTCTGAACTGTGGACCAGCACGGACTCGCTCAGGATTGACATTATACATAGGCTGTCTTTCGCACCAGTTCATGAGCTGCTCCATTAATCCACAGAGAAGGCTCAGATATTGATTTATAGATACCTGGTTTTGTACTTCAAGGCTGTTATCCTCTCACATAATATGGTATGTTGTCCATGACTCCAGAAATAGTCCTTTTGGGAAGTGTTGTCATTTCTCTTGGATGGACTTTGGTGTTAAATTGGTTCCTGGTATATTTTATCATGCAAAAATAATGCTGGACACTTATGGTGGAAAAAAGGAACACATTTTCCTTTCTTTTACTATCATTATTTAAAATGATATGGACTTTAGTTTTTTTTCTTTCTTTCTCATTTGTGAATTGAAAGCCATTTTTCAGGCAAGTAGACAGAACTGCAACAGTATTTTACCGTAAATACCATGACAATAGGATTTATGGACTGAGTTTCATGTTCTTTTGAAAGTATAAAAAGAAATGCCTCCTTGTACAACAGCCATAAACATGCAAAATACTAATGAGATTATCTGGCATTTTTTCCAGAGAGGAAGGAGTAAAGCAGATTGGCACAAATGAGTTTTGAAAGGGGGAAATTTGCAAGCTATTTTCAGAGATACACTTGCATTGATTTGAATGGAAATCAGCAGAGAATGCTCTAAGAAATAAATAATCTCAAAAGGGCACAGACTCCAAAGTCTGAGAACAGCTGGGAATAWGTGCTTTAGAACATGTGTGTTAGTGATGAAAATATTTACGTGATGATTAACTGCTTTTCAAGCAGCCTAGGTATAAGACAAAGGCAAAAACCCTAATATATATCTATCCTTGTTCTGAAGTCATCTCTGCCTTTCTACCCTGTGGGTTAAAATGGAGGAAGGTTTTGTCTGTGTTTTGCATGTTTCTTTCATAACTTGTTGTTTTTGTATGTAGCAGCTCAGATCCAGCTAACACTARTTAACAATGGCATAATATGTCTCTACCAGCAGTGCTCTAATACCTAAAGATCAGGATTTTTAGTGTTGCAAAAATTAAACTTTGCAGTTTAATTCTGTGAAAGCTGTGGGTGCACAAGCCAAGTCCTGTATCTGTAGGTATCTTGCTGTCAGGCCTGTAGGAGTGTTTCTGGGAGCAGAAAYGATCAGTTACTATATAGTCCCATGCGTTTGCTCTAAAGAGGCTGACATTTCATAAGTTGATACTGTCAAAGATCAGGGTATTTGGGTATTATGATAAATTCCTGGTATTTGAAGTAAACTCTTGTTGTGTTTCTCTGAACTGAACTGACTGTTTAGGGAAGACTTTCTGGTTTCTGCTGCAGTCTCATGTGGCAAATCAGGGATTTAAATGAGGTCATGGCAAAATGTAAAATAAAGGATTTTTATTGACTATGGTACTGTGGAGGAACAAGGACAGGAAAGCAAGACATTTCAGCAGGCAGGGAACTACTGAAGGCAGCTGTGATTTCTGGCCTAAGCTTTCTTCTGGTCATTTCCACTCAACTATCGGCAATGAAATAGTTAATAATGTTGACATTTAATTACTATCTTTAGGTTTTGATGATATAATGGCTCTTTGTTAACAATGAAGCTGCAATATATTCTTTTTGTGGATAACACTTCAGTGCTATAATCAAGGGCATTATCAAAACTAGGTATAATGAGATCTATAACTAGAGTCTGGTTAATGAAACAGACAAAGACAACAGGACCTCCCCTTTATACTGTTTACTTTGACTTTTTTTCAGATGGAATTTTGGTGTCCTTTGTGGTGATCTTTACTGGTGAGATTTCACTGTGATTACAGAATTAAAGAATTAAGAAAAATAGAAATGAAAAGGCTATACTGTACCAGAAAGTTGGTGAGGGAGCTTAAAATGGGGTGTCTATGGAAATGCCGGAGTCAAAAAGCATTTTGTGACTAGTTATGGCTGTAATTTTGCTTTCCAAATGAAATTTTAATTTAATTTCTAAGAAATAATTCAAATATGTATGTTATTTCCTTTAAAACAAAACCAGTATACTAGACTAAAAAGTTCAAGCTATACAAAATTATAACACCAATACTTCTCACCTCAGAGATGTGAACTTTAGAGATGTAGACTGTGTGAAACCAGCTGTAACTATAGAGCCACATTACCTCACTGTGATTGTCATGCACCTGCTCTGCCTAGATCTAGGTTCACAGCTACAGTTCTGATTGCTTTTGAGATATGCGGTTTCCACAGTGAGTTAGCAATTTCCATAGTCAGCTTGGTCTTGCTACTCTGAATCCTATACTGCTTGATTAAGTTTTTTCCATACTCAGCTGGGAAGCTGTGAAGAATATGGACTGTCTAGCACATAGACTGAGTCATACACTAAGTCAAATATGTAGGGAACACTTTAAAACTGGACTTGGAACCACTAAGATAAAATCTAATCCACACCGCTATTCTCTTTCCATTGCTTGAAACCAGAGAGAACAGCACCAATGTCAACATTGCTACTATTCGAGGTGCAATGTTCTGAAGTTTCTGTAATACCAAATATGCATAAGGCTGCTATTAGAAAAGCAGTTGCTCTTCCCCATGTCTATTGCAAGGTATGATGTCTGATTTGCTCTCTGCATCTCTTTTTGATATATGAGCCAATTTGGTGGAGAAGAGAAAGAAAAAAAATGCAAATTAGGAGTATGGAATAACTCTCTCATCAGAATGTAGTATTAAAAAAGGATGCACACTGAAGATGGAAAGAGGACACAATAAAATCATGTGAAACCACACCAAAGAATAGGCTAACAGCTTCTGTTCTTTTTGTCTTATAACCCAAAACCAAAATAGCTTTCACTAAAACTGAAAGGAGCACATTCAAAGCAGATAAACTTTGTCAGGCAATGTCTAATTAGGAGATGAAACTCTTCTC
The DNA here is from genome assembly GCA_030449065.1 of Oceanodroma leucorhoa. Classification (NCBI taxonomy): domain Eukaryota; kingdom Metazoa; phylum Chordata; class Aves; order Procellariiformes; genus Oceanodroma; species Oceanodroma leucorhoa. Next base: position 8,485,606 of record JASVER010000003.1, read on the forward strand.
CATAGGATATTATCATGCTAAATAGCTTAGAAAAACTTTAATTTTGAGTATGTGTATCATATCGTAACCTTCTAGTGCCATTTGACTCCTGAATGTGACACCTTTCTTACTACTGTGGGACTCTCTTTTTGAAAGTCAGCAATCATTGATTCTTTGTAGCTCAAGCAAGGGAAATTTGGGTCCCTTGATTAGTATAAGTTGACCCTGTGACTTTCTGCATCCTGCTGTAAAACTGTACTATGGAAGTCCAGTGGCAGAAGAGTTCCCTCTGGACACTGTACTGAAATGAAAGACTCCTCCTGATCCACTAGCCTGCAGGTTTTTTATTTGTGCCATAGAGGAACTTAAAACTGTCAGAAAGGATTTTTCCAAACTAAGTAAGATTTTTTTTTCTGTTAAAGATGCAGTAGCTATAATAATAGCAGTTGTATTCTTCATTATTTGTTAAAATTAGATATATCTAATCGTACCTTTCTGACCCTAAACACTGACAAAGAGAATAATTTTAAAGGCAATTTAATTTTTTTCCTTTTTGTTCAGCTACTGTCTCTCATTAGTAGGAATACATGAATGGGAAAAAATGATCTTCTATAAAAACCCCCTTCTTATTGCAAATAAATTAATCTTAACCTGAGAAGAAAAAAGAATATATTGGAAAGCCAAAGAATTGAAAAATATGGTTGAAATCAGCCCATAAATAAACCTACTTAGTATATCTGAGAGCTGCTTTATCATAATCATTAGGTATCCCGTGTGAAATGTAAATAAGAAGTGACCCACAGTTCTGGGCAGGCACAGGAGCCATAACTGAATGGGGATGGGTAAATGAGATATTCTGATCAATGAGGTATCCGCTTGCTGCTGGTGGTGCTCCCTGTTGCAAAAACAGCAATACTGAATGGGACAAGGGACAGTCTCTCTTAGAACAAGTATTAAAACCTAAGGTAGAAACATTACACTACAGACATAAGAAAAGGTCATCCATTTCCAATAGTTCAGCACCTTCAGTAACATTCTGGATTTGATCCAAGTTGCTTTTTTGTAGGATGTTTAGAAAAAACTTGCATTAAGACAGGTTTTTTGGACAGCTTTTTGTTGGGGGGTAACACTTTCTTTATCAAAATGCAGTCAGATAGTATTTCTTAAACCAAGAACTCCTACAGCAGCAGAGTATTAGACAGTGACTTCATTCATCATTGACCTTTCTCATCAGCTCTGGTTAAAGCATTAAATCTACAGTCAAAACTGAACTTGCTGACCCTCATGTTAGAGCTAATCTAAAGGGACTTGACATACATGCAAGGGTCTTTCTTTTCAGTTGTATTTTTAATTGATTGGTAGGTTCACAGCATTTATAGAACACAAATGTGATAAAATGCCTATGCTGGCTGAAGTCTAGATGATGACCTTCTAAATGAAGTCCTGATATTTCTATTTTAGAACACTTAATAACATTTTCACTTTGTCGCTATGTTTACACATTTTTTTCATTTTCTTATCCTCAAAAAAGAGCTTAAAAGGCCTTAAAATATTAGTTTSGAATCTCAGCGTGTTTTGAAAATACAAATATGTTTAGTTTGCAGTCAAATGTAGCAAATTACATTTCTCAAACTGGGTAAGTGGCAAGTAATTTGTGAGGTTTGTAAACACTCTGCAAATAATTGCTTAATCTTATCTTTGCTCAAACCTGTACTCTTCTGTAGTGCTTCTTATCCCTAGAATATCTGATGTGTATAGGGTACGCTTAAATGATCTCCTTACTTCCCTTTAACAGGGGTACTCTGTAAGCTTAGATATAGCCCACTGTTGTCCACAAAGTGTAGAGTAAGAAGTAAAAAAGTATTCAGTGTGATACAATCCTTTCTGATTACCATATATCCATTCTCAATCCCAAAATAATTATACTTTTTATGTCAAAAGCTTTATAGCTTTACCACCTCAAGCAATATTTTACAGCTGTCAAGAATGATTTATGTAATAATGCTTAAACTGCAAAATGGAGTCCTCAAAGGAAGAGCTGTCAAACATTTTCACCACAAATAACTTTATTAAAGTAAGAATTRATATTCTGTATAAACAGTATCTTACCTTCAACTACAAAACAGATCATATAGCTATATGATTTGTGAAATGAAGTTGTGAGATAGTGAGGAATATACTATACTGCTACTTTGACATCAGAGTATAATTTTTCAGTTAAGCAGATGTTAATGCCCAATGGGCAAGACTTTAAAAAAAATCTGTTTCAAAATAATAGTTCTTGTGATTTGACTGAATTTATCTATTGTTCTTTTCAAAAAGGGACATTTACATGAAAAAAGAAATTTACGGAGTCTTTAATCCCATGAGCACATCCAGTGACACTTGTGGAGCTTACTGTGTGATGAGAACCTATAAATTTGGACTCTTAGTTTTGGTGTCCATCTGTTCCCATTAGCCATTTTTCTCAGTAGTAATTAATTCTTTTGATAACTATGCAATCACCTACTGTGGCACTACTCTAACAGGACAGAGGACTAGAACTTTGCCTGAATTGTGTAAATACCCTTCTAAAAGGAAAAAGGAGTGAGGAGAAATTAAAACCAAATGTAGGCTATATTAACAATCTTATTCTGAAACAAATACTGCAAGAGGAGCTAGTAAGGCTTTTAGCTGCCAACGTTAAAAACTTCTGTGAAGCAGGGCACCGGTGCGGTTGGGACAGGGCCTGCTGGGTGTGTAAGTAATGCTGGCATCCCAMCTCCATGCCATCTAAACAATTACACAAAGCTATCACAAGTATTCTCCCCCTCTCCTCTGCACCCTCCCCACACTGCACAGTGGAAAGGCAAACGTGCCCAGTCTAGGTAACACGTTTATAAAACCATGATACATCAAATTTGCGTTCTCCTTTGACCACTGTATCTTCTGTCTGCCGTGTTTAAGGTAGTGTAGATTCAAGCAACTGCCATTTTCTGAAAATCGACCTGTTGCAAATTTTTTCCCATCCTTCTGTCCCCTTTTCTTCAAGTGTGTGATCTGACCTAAAGATTAAAGCAGTGAACAAACAGCGGCACTCAGTCTTGCATCATCAAGATGTTTAAAACTCAAAAACCTGCACTTTCTTTCAGCTGGAAAAGCAGACTATAGACCAATAGAGAACAGAATCCTAATTCCCAGTACGTATACAATACCGTTTTTCTAATGCAAGAATTTCCTTTTAAGTTGAACTTCAAAGCTGTGACATTTTAAAACTATGTATTTAGAATTAAAAAGAAGAAGCATTAGTTATAGAGTGATTCCCTTTCTGATATCTGCATTGCTGGATTTTTGATGAGATTAGCTTTATAAGTGAGGGGATATATGATCCCACTGACATTTGCTTTACTTGGAAATATTAAAATAATTTTTAATAAATCAGTGGCTTATGTAGAGTAAATGATAGTGTGATGTGGAATAAGGTTTTATTTGCAATTCATTGGGTGTTTATTCAGGACTGTGTAATATGGTCTTCAGAAACTCCTGTCGGTGGAACCTCAAGCGATTCACACCTTCATGAGCTGCCTTCCTCCTCTGTATGCTTAGTATTATGTTAAATATTATACAACGGGTGGCTATGAAATATAATGTCAAATCAAACTTTCAAGCAGTGGGTAGTTCATTGGAGTAACTTGGGTTACTCACATGGAGAAAGTTACATTTCTAACTGTGCTGGTATTGACCTCTTAAAATATTCTCATATTCACTCACAGCACACAGTACAAAATAAGCCACTAACCAGGTACTAAACTCTCAGATTTTTAGAAAATTCTTTAAATTAATTTTGCTTCAGAACCTGGAGGAAGTCCTTGTTATGTATCACCATTCTGTATATTGTTATAATATACAGAGTATGTTACGTATAGCGTGTATAAATATATATACACACTATATATTGCAAAACCAAATTTGCAAATTTGAAAAAGTGAAGTAAGTGAAGAAGTGAAGACGAAAAGTGAAGTATACCTTTTCAGTAATTTAAAATAACTATAGAATACATCTACTGACATTTATTATATGCATCATAGAGGTAGTATCAATTTTATGATACCACATAAGCTTCAGATATTTTTATCACATCTTGTGAAGAAATTGAACATTATGTGAAACGAAACAAAAAAGTCTGTATATACAAATGATCAAGCTGTCAGATATTTATGCATTTGAATGTCTGACCTATCCTGTATTTTGTCGATTTTTGCCTGTAATCAGTGACTTGATATTTTAAATGATATTTACAATTCAAAATAATTCACCTGTATTTGTTTAAATTTAGCAGTGCATATAATGCACATGGTAAGTCCTGTTCTCAATTTGACCAGTAAAATTTTGAGGAATTCAACTCAAATTTGTCTAGAACTGTTGTCTGTAGCTTTTGAAATTCCTTAACCTTCAAATATATGGTCTAATATTTTAAAGAAACTATTCACTGAAGTGAAGTTACTGAGAACCCTTATGCATAAGATTGTTTACACTGAATAATCCATAATTCTAATTTATAATGTGCTTCAAAATTCAAAACTGTTTACAAAAGATATGATAATTTTTATGGACAGTTTTACTTTGGTTTGCCTCAAACAGATTATGGTGTGTTGCATGATGCCAGAATTCAGCATTTTGGAAAAATACATATTTACGGTAATTGACAGATAAGCAGTACTTTAGTTAAGCACCTTTCCCTCCCTCCTAATATCTTGGGAGACTGAAGCACTTTTAAACAACCAGATCTCAAAACAGTGCTCCAGGCTGGTGGCTGTGAAAGTTAGCAATGACATTCTCCTTTTGCAATATTATTTTTAACACACGCCAAGTTAAAACAAACACAGGCTCGATGTGTAAAAGAGACATGGTGTCAGTTCTCCTGAGAAATCTATGTTTAAGGCACAGCTACAACAACAAATCTTGACCAAAATCTGCTCCAGACCACCGAACCAGATCTAAGAATAAAGGACTCCACTGAGAATGTGCTAAGAAGAATACRCTTGAATATTGGTAGCGTGGGTAGAATGGTTGGCCCGAGTCCTATCTGAATTATAGCAGCCCAAGCTAAAAATACTATTACTTAAGTCTCTCCGAGATAACAACAGAATTATTGAGAAAAGCATTTAACTCTGTGACTTTAAAATGTGAGAGCATCCATTGCATGTGATTCTAAAATTGATGCAAACAACACACTGGCACTTCTCCAGAACTAATTTAAGCTCAGCATTTGAATATGAATTTCCTTTTCCTTCTCCCAAGAGTGTACACAGCAAGAGGCAGAATAAGGTACACCACACTTATCCATTACTTGCATTTGTTTGAAAGACAGATGTTTCTGTAAATAACCCTGGGTACTTAGGCAAAAAAACCCCAAAACCCTACATATAACTATTATGTATCATAATTAGTTTTCATGCGTATGCATTTTTTAATCTGCAAATACAGTCATTTATTCATTTTATGCTCTTAACAGGAAAAAAGCATCAGCGTAGCAGATTTAGCCATTCTTTCTTATATCAGCAATAGTCTTAACAGATGTATATTGAGTCTTCACTGACTAACAGGGAAACTCTTCGTAGTTTAGCCATCCCAAAATTTTTACTCTGACAACATAGTTCTAGGACAACTTCTGTGGTTCAGTTGTAGGTACTCCAACTTCACAATATCTCATCTCTGAAAAAGACTTGTCCCTTTCTTTATAAGCTAATGCTTTCTTCATGATAGGCCAATTTTTGCTACTTTTAACCTTGTTGTACTTTTTCCAGTAAAATACTGCATTTAAGTCAAGGTACTGTTCCAATTGTATGAAGCAGGCAGAGTTAAGCCCCCTGAGACTGATACACCATTCCCATGTCCTGTGAGATGAAACAGTTCATAAAAATTAACATTCACAGGATGTCCCCTCTATGCTTGTGTTATCTGTTCATTTTTGTAGGGCTGTTTACTTTGGGAGGTTTAGATCTGCTTTAAACCAACCAAGAGGAGAACTTTTGTTCAACGGTTGCAAACACAGTGCTAGCTTCATTCAGCTGTTAGAGCCAGCGAACAGTGATATACTCTATACACCCGCTACTTTCAGGCCAGATTCCCTTACTGGTATACATCCCTTCACTGGACTTCAGAGGAATTACACTACTCCAGCAAAGGGTCTGGCCAGCAGACTTCTGGCCATACACACTTCTTTTACCAATCAACTGATAACCAAAGACACACAAAGTCTTGAAAATAAAAACAGACTTTACCATCTTTGTGATAATAGGTGACTTCTACTTTTCTCTCCTCTGACCCCAGCAGTGCTTGAGCAATTTGGGCAATATGATGTCTTTTGGTCTCTGGCCCATGAAGAAAGTCACAGGTGCAAGGTTTCTGCATGACATCTGGCCTGGAGAACCCGGTCATCTCACAGAACCCATCATTGCAGTAGATGATAGCACAATTCTGCACTCTAGCATTAGCAATGATGAATTTTTTATCTGCAATAAAAGAAAGCGATGCATTTTTTAGTACTCTTTCAACATTTCATAAAGTGTCGATTGCATGGATGGATGCTAAACAGCCCTTCTTTTCACTGGGATGCCTGAAATACAGAGATTTTCAGTCATTTAATGTAGCTAATTTGATCCATAGCTTTTAAAGAAACTTCAATAAATTTAGAATACATTAAAGATGAAGATAGTTGTATTTTAAGGAAATAAAACCAGATCATGCAAGTCTTTTGCAAAACTCCTTTTGACTTCAAAATTTTGCCTTTTTTAGCTTCACTGAAGCCCAGGTGATGAGYGCCATCCTGTCAGCCATAACTCCAGGAAAGTCCTTGAAAAGTCAGTAGCTTTTTTCGGGGGAAGTGGGGCCTTGGGAAGGGGGCTCTACTCAAGTAAAGGGCTTCCTGGGATAAGGTCCAACCCTCAATTACTCTGTAGGGATTTTCACTGAGGTGAATGACAGCAAGTTTATAGTCAGTATTTTAACAAAACTATCTAGAAAAGAACATGGTAATTTTTTCCTCTGTGATGTTTTAGAAGTTATATTTATAAAAGAAAATATTCATTAGTAAAAAAAAAAAGGAGTATGATGGTACATGAAAACCAAAGATTGTGATGTTGGAAACATTTTGCACAGTCCACTGAAGTTCCGTGCCTCAGTCCATCATCCTTTCCCAAACCCTCACCTGACAGAAAGGTTCAAAAGTTTTCAACTTTTATTTCATTTGTTTCTGTTTACCACTATAACACACTACTCCCATTGTAATTATAAATGCACATCTTTGATACATTTACTGTTAATAACATGAATTTCTGCTTACTTAATCACACTGATAGGTCCCTTGCTTTGTAAAAGACTTTTTACGTGGCACCAAGTTAGTACTACTTAGTGAAAATTTTGAAGATATTCTGTCTTTGAACACAGTGAAATATTTGGAGAGAAAAATATAGATTTCATTCTTGCTTTTTCTACTGTCTTTCAATCATGCTGAATTTTCACTATCACTTGCCTAGTTAGTAGGTAGTGCTTTATTCTCTTCAAAATATATACATTTTACTGCATAAAAACTTTAGTCGAGTAGCCGCACTGACTTAGCATTTAAACAAATTAGGACTACAAACACTGTCTTCATTTTTTTCTCAAATAATATAAATATTAAACTGGTAACGTGGGTTTAAGTATAATGAAGTATATAAACTGGAGTTAGCTGTAACGGTTTGCACCAGACTGATACTAAAAATATGCTAAATATTTAAATAAATGTACATATATCAAACTGAGTGTTTCTAAATGAAATTCATTTTAAGCATTCCTTCTTACTGTTAACAGTAAACCAGAGTTCCAGCCAGGAAAAACACTTCAGCTTCAGCCTCCTCGACAGGTAGTAAACTGCTGCATTGGAAAAGATCTCACAGACTCTCCCTGAGGATGCATTTGCACTGGTTTGATAGATATTTTAGGCTTGCATAAACAAAGCAGAAATATTTGACAGCTATATTAAAATGCAGCCATGACAACGAGGTAAGAGAGTATTTTCCCTTTAATAACTTCTTTGCATATTATCTGTTTTCTCTAAATCAAAGTCTGACTGTTCTGCTTTATTTTGAAAGGACAATGATAATTAATAATAATAACAACAATAACAACAACAATAATAATCATAAATCTAGCTGAATTTTTTAGACATTGCACAGGCAGCAAGATTGTACACTCTGCTTTTCGAGCCATCTCCCCAGTTCCGAACAAGGTAAGAGATACAACTTCTATAGCTATACAATATGGATGCAGTCAAAGATAAAAACTATTCCTTGAAACGGGGAAAAAAATAGCCCAATAATTCAAGTCGGTAATCTGTATTCTAGATCAAAAACAATGTTACTCCTGCCAGGGATCTCCTCCTTACCTCTAGGGTTTTCTTTACAAGCTACAAACTTAAAATAGTCTGGAGCCGCTGTCCATTTAGTCACAAGCAGAATCAAACTACTGTAGCAAAATAGACAGAAAGAGAGAACTTACTTTGCCCTTCAAATTTTCGTATGATTGTACCCAAAAATGTATTTTGTGGTGCCACATGACCTCTGCGAACAGGCATGTTTGTACAGGTCTTCGGTTTTCTGTGCACAATGACTTCTCCAAGGATCTCCTACACGGCTCCAGCCCAAAGCACCGAGCCAGCTACCCTTTGTGACAAATCATCGTCCTCTGGAGCTCGGAAATCTCTTCCCATTAGCACCACTTCTAGATACACGCTTTTCCTATTGGAGTCAGATCCATCCCTCAGTTTCTTTCTTTTTCTTTCTTTCCTTGCTTTCTTTTCTATTTTTTTCCTGGAGGAGCTCGGACGCTATTGTCTGGGGTGGGTAGGGGTGGGGTAGGGGGGGGGGGGGGGGGGGGAAGATTACAAGGGTAATCGATCTCTAGCACCAAACATCGCCAATTTTCCAAAGCAAATGGCTGTGACCCGGCAGTTTCCGACGCTGTAGTGATGGTTAGAGGGCTGGAAGACTAATGTTGCTCCGCTGCCAGAGGGAGTGACGTTCCCCCCTCCGGGCTTCACCACGGCGCGCAGCAGCTCGGATTACTCAAGCGTGGCTTAGCAAGAGCCAGCCAATAAATCTCTTCAAAACTCAGCGACAAACAGCGGCATCAGGAATGAGCTACACCCCGGCAGCACCGCGACGTGCCACATCCCCCACCGCTGCGGCTGCAGGGGGGCAGCGGGGACCGAGGGCGCTGGCGGCGGGGGGGCCCCGCCACCTCCGCCCACCCCAGCTCCTCCGCCCTCCCGGCACCGCCGGCCCTTTCGCGGCCCCTGAGCGTGGCCCGCCGGGGAGCCCCAGGCGCTGCCAGGGCCGGGGGAGGGAGGGAGCTTTGTACACGCCCCGTCTGGGGGGGAGGCGCGAGTGGGGGGTCGATTTTGAGCGATGGGGGGGGCGGGGAGGGAAGGGACCACCGGAGCCCTCGGCATCCTTCCCCGCCCCGGGGGCAGGGATCGCCCCCTCCTCCCGCAGCGTGACCCAGACGGGGACTTCCCCTCGCCCCACGCACCCCTCCTGCCGAGGCGGGGGGATCCCCCCGGCGCCGGGCGCCGCTCCCCGGGTGCCGAGCAGGTGCGAGGCTCCGCTCGGGGGCCGAGCGGGCGGCAGGGCTGAGCTCCGGCAGGCAGCCCCTCGCCGGCCCGGGGCGGGGACCGAGCGGGCAGCGGGGCCGCCCCGCCGCGGGAGCCGCGTCCCAGGGCCGGGCTCCGCCC
>JASVER010000003.1:8498193-8602747 GCA_030449065.1 Oceanodroma leucorhoa
CGTATGGGATATCTGTGTTGCTTTTAGCATGTATATCCTCTGTGCCCTGTCATTTATTTATCCATCTATGCTACATATGCTTCCAATTTTAAATAATGCTCAGAGTGTCTTCAGACCTGTCAAGTGAAATATTGAAACTTTATTTTGAATCCCATTTTATGCTAAAATGGCCTTTGTGATTCCTTGACAGATTTATGTCTCCTGATCATCACCTTTTGGTTTTTATCACTCTTGCTTCCTTGTCTTTTTCCTGTTCAATGTCTTTTCAGAATTTCAAGTTATAGCTCTAGATTTTGTTTTAATCCTTCACAATAATAACTATCATCAATTAGATTATGACTGGCTAGGCTTTAGCCACAGGCAAAGTATGCAGTTGCCTGGGACAACAGACTGCCAAATTACCTCTGTTGGAGAAGATTGTAATCAGCTGTTTGAACATCATGAGCAGCCAAACAGCAAACCTCTGCTGGTGCTACCGAGAGAGGCGTAGGGTGCGTGTGGTGGCAGTTGCTGCTGCCAGAGCTGGCTCTTTCTAGCAGTAACTTGTCTTTGCTTGCACTGCGCTGATGCCCCAGGACTAGTAAGTCTTTCCTAATCCTACAGCCACACAGTCGCCTACATAGCAAAATGGGAATACTTCATTATCATTGTTACAAAATTCGCCTTGAATTAGGTCTGATTATGGTTATTTTGTGTTTCACTTTTGCTCTCTAAAAAAAAGCTATTTCTGGCAAGACTACTGATGTCAATGAGATTGCACAGATGTGATTATTGTATTTGGCCTTAAGGTTTACTTCTTCATTGTGTCTGCATATGGGTCATATTAGTATTCAGGACTTCAGATATCCCAGTGTGAGAAAGGATATCAAGATTATAGTATCACAAAAGGACAAAAGAATTGTCCACACCAAATTATGCTCTAAAAAGTGATTACAAATTTCTAGTTAGTTTTACAGCTAGCTTAATCCCTCAGTAGCACAAAAAAAAGTCACCTTATACTTATTTTGTATTTTGTTCAATGTATATTTTACATGTAATTCTCTCTGAGGGACTGTAATTTGATGACAAGAATATGAACTATAAATGTAAAATCTATAATAGCAGAACTCCTGTGAGCTAGATTTCCTAGGCTGATAAAGGTAACATCACATGGCAAAACAGTAAGAGAACAGGCAACTTTTTCTGGAAGGATTCATAAAAAGTTACGTTTGTTATTCTGCAGTATACATTGCTGTTATTACATGCTATGTTAGAATGCCTAGGGATTCAAAACCTCATGACTGAGGATCATTTTGGAAGTAATATGTACAGGTCATGAAAACAGAATTACAAATGCGTCAATATATCCATCTACTCAATGCCCTGGATCGTTCCCTTCAGTATATTTGCGTTTGTATTATTCATTTAGGATTTAAATTATTCAAGCAATGAGGCTTCCACTTCTTCCTCTGAGAGACTCTTTCAATATCTCTCTGTCTCACCACACCGTTTCATTCCCTCATATTAAGCCACAGTTTTGGTGTGGGCTCTTGCTTTGGGGGTTTACATTATTCAGATGCTCATCTCGTTTCCCTGGGTTCTTGGCCAGTACCATTGGGTGCCCCAGACTACTCCGYGCTGACCCCCTCCGGCCGATTAAGAGTGACAGAAATGCCCCCAGCATGTGCTGTGCTTCTGGAAGATTTTCCAGCTAGATTACAGTGCTATGTCCATCATTCTGGCAGCCGTCATTCCAGAAAGAATGTTGATTATAATTAGGCAAGACATGAAACATAGTTATATYAATTTAGTCTTTTCCTCATACTATATATAGAGGAATTTTAATGCTATACAAAAGCAGTATCCTGCTCCATATATTTGTGAGTAATTCTATACTGCGGGAAATGTAATTGAAGATACATACATGCATTCTCTGTAATCTGTTTTCTATCATAACAGAAATTCAGGGATGATATTTTAGAATAATAGTTCGTGTAAGAACTATCATGACTAGATYACATAGCTGAAGTTTGGTCTCTTCAAAAGTGTATGTGTAACAAATATGGAGTGAGCTGAAAAAAAGGAGCAAATTCTGATCTGTGTGCATTCATTACTAGAGCACGTAAAAAGTAAATTATTGTTTGTAAGTTATTCATTTAACTAGATCCAGATATTTCTAAAACTAATTCTGTTTGTACCCAAGTTCCCACTGCCTTCTCCACAGTATACTCAAACATTAAGTGATAGGACTGCCATCTGTCAGGCGAAGTTCATTCCTTTTCTTAGCTTCTCCCTTGGGTAAACTGTGTAGTTAGGATTTCTTCTACGTCTGTGCACTCTGCATGTGTTTTTATCAATAACGATGAAAAAGTGTACCTTGTGTTTGGAGCAGGTTTATGGTGATTCCTGGCTCTCATCCTAATGCCAATTAAAGTAGAACAGTGGTGTAGAGCTTCCTGAGGTTSCAAGGTTTCTGGTTTTACTGAAGTTCCTCCTAGTTCAACTGCAGCAGGGTTCCAGGGTCTGTGTCCCCAGAGAAAACCATGAGGAGAGCTAGCCTGAACTAGGGTGTGTGGCTCTAGCACATTCTGTGCAGGCACAATTTCCTTTCACAGAGGATTTATCTTCTAAGCAATAATAAATAAAAATGTGCCATGTCAAAATCTTTCACTGAACAGAATCGCTGTTCCCAAGCAGCTCTGTAGACACGGTGCCTCTTTGCTGGTGGGTTAACTTCAGAGAGGTCATGAGATGAAGAAGGGTATTTCTATTCCTCAGCCTTTTTCCTCGGATCAGGCCTTGGCAGCTGAATTCCTGCTCCGTTTCCCTATGCTGCTAGCTTAGCAAGCAGTAGATAGCCAGAGCTCCTCTTTTCCTTTCCTCTGCCCCGCAGCAGCCGACAGTGAGTCATTGCTGAACAGCTGTATGGGCGAAAAGGACAGCAGCTGCTCTGAAGGAGCTTGGTTCATGTTAGACATTTATCTTGAGAGTGACCAAGAGGCAGTGAGACCTTTCATCTCCTATGGACAATATCTGATTTTCAATCAGTAACCCTATACGAATTTCTTCCCACCACGCGTTCACTTTAGGGTCAATAAAATGCAGTTTTGAAGCATATAAAGTGGTTCCTTTTGGGTACCAGTGTCCTGGCAGTACAAATAATCTTAATAAAGTATTTATTTTACTAGTTAAATATGGGTTTTGTTTTGTTCCCCTTCCTTGGGCTGATCTGTTATAATTTTGGATAAATTTCATTCCCTTCCACCTAGAACCCTTTGTGCCATGTTTCCCATGAATTTCACCTTTCTGTCTTCCCTGCCYGACTCTTATCTACTGGTTATAGTTAGCTTTTTGTGTATTTCAGCCTCAGAGACAGAAGGAGAGAGAGAACAGGTAGAGGGAATTATACATGGACCAGAAATTAACTGTCTGCTATGAAGAAGAAAGACAGTTTCATAAACCAGGGTCAAAGGGTACAAGAGAAGAGGCRGAAACTGGCCAGAAATTATAACTTGCAGTAAATTTTACTAGCCAAAAATAAATATAAATTCAAACAGTTTAGGTGGAAAAAAAAAATTTACTTCCACCAACTCTAAGTACAGTTTCAAATGTTTAGTTCAGCTTAAGTGTTTCTTGAGAGTGATGTTTCCACTGTTCCTAAGAATGATTGTTATACATCCCCAAAGACCTTGTAGACCTCAATCAGAGAGCAGTGAACTTGATAAATTTGGATATGGTGTCCCAGAATGCAGCATAGCAAATAAATTCCTATTTCACTCAGAAGAAAAAAAACACTAAAACAGTTTGAGCCTTTAGTGCCAATGGCTCCATACTGGCTTCATGAAGGTGATTTTTTTTTTTCCCCTAAATATCTTCATAGTAGTACATTGTGTTTCTATGTTAATCAGAAAGCCCCGGCAAAGAGTATGCTTTTTCATTTTTAGAGTTCTATACCTTCTTTGCTCTTTCTGCATTCTGTTAACATACTTTACACAGTCACTTCATCTAAATAAGGTAACTGCAGTTTCTACACTGCGCTCACTTAGTCATTAACAATTTTATTATTAGCATATTCTAACACTCAGTTCTGTAGGCGAAGCTTTCTCCACCTGGCATGTATATTTTCTCCCTACAACTGTATTTTTCCACATTTAATTTTTCAGTATTATTCTCACAGTAATRATATTTCTCTCTAACTGTGTAGAGTCCAGAATCATATAGAATAATTATTCCTTGGCACTGTACTTATCAGTGCTGTTGTTCACATTGCTGTCAACAATAATCTGCAAATATCCGGGTCACRTATTTCTCTTTCAATATTCCCATTTTTCTTTCATAATACCATAGCACGAGATCATGGCCAATTATATTACAAAGCTTAGTGTTTGAAGAGATTCATTTGATGAGATACCCATATCTTGAAACAACATTTTCCACCACAAAGTTAGTGTATGAGCTGATCTGCTGTCTCTGCAGATAAAATACATGTAATATAGGCCACATTTTCAAACCCAGGTGCCTGTCTGAAGCTAGCACCTCCAGAATTATATTGATGCAGCTGCAAACGTATAGCCAGATTTTTCGTCAGTGCTGAGGACTGTATTCAATAACCCTGCTGAAGACAATATGAACTGCAGGTACTTGGCAAATGAGAGTTTTACTCATAATCTATGATGACAGAAAGAGATACTCAAATGACATATGTTGTTTTGTGAAAGGGTCTTTTGCTGCCTAAGATGAAATTTATTTAAATAATCTCTCCTGGATTTCCTATCTCTGCCATTATGTCTATTTCACTGCAATACAAGTAAGATATACGTTGTCAGTYCCCCCCTTCTAGTTTTTCCAGCACTTGTCTACCATCCAGTGCAAGTTGTTTGTCAGGATGAATAATAATTTTGGATGAAAGTCAACTTTTTTGTCTGTAAAGAGTAATAAAAGCACTGCTATACCCAAAAATATGTTCAGAAATAGCAAGATTTCCTCATCTTTACACATTCATTTATTTCGCATCTTTTCTATTTATCATTCTTTGTTAAGTGATTTAAGACAGGTGCATATTAGATCACATTAGAGATATTCATTCTGTTGATGATTATGATAATTTTTACTATTTATATACTACTTATTTTCAGTATAATAGCCAAACTATTCTGGTATGCTTTTTGAAAGAGGAAGGCTTCTATACATTCTGTAGCACCCAAAGCAGTCACTCAGAAACTATGCTTTAGCTTGGTAATCAGGCTATTCACAGATGTTTTTGAAAGCCTAGTTTTACAACTCTTGAAAAAAAAGATCAATGCAAACATACACTAATTAATTTTTATGCCATTTGAGCTAGATAAATATTCATTTACCCATTTCCCTCATGTGCTGGGTCAATAGCTGGAGAGAAAGCACATCTGGGATTTAAAAATCCACTATGTTCTTGTGTCAAGTTAGGACAGTGATGTGCAACTCTGATGACTGCCTATCCAAATTGGCCTGTAGACTTCCAGAACTTCCAAATCCTGGCAGATCCAGGGGCAGATTGAGATGCAAATCTCTACTGCTGAAAACATAGTCCTTGTTTTTATCTTCAGTCCCAATTTATCATGGAAAAAACAAAACCGTGAAGTTATATTGAATATTGATAGGAAATATTTCCCAAAGGCATTCTGAATTTTTCTTAGTAAAACATAATTTTTTTTCCTAGGGAATAGTGACATTTTGGGAAATGGACATTCAAAATCAGAGGGCTGTTCTGAGGGAGAAATTGTGATCATCTCAAACAGTGATTTCATTGTACTCACTCCCGAAAACTCAAGACTGATGTGATTCACTTGAAAGTGAACATCAATTTTCAGACCATGTCAAAGGTCCCAGTCTAGGTATATACATCCTTTGAGGCCAGGGGATGCCAAATACATCTTCAGTTTAGGACAAAAATATAACCCCATTTAGTGCTGCAATAGTCCTTTCTCTGCTAATCCCACGTAATCATCATGATTACCCAGAGAAACTGTGCAGTCCCCTTCCTTGGAAGTTCTCAGGACCTAACTGGATCAAGCCCTAAATAACCTGGTCTCACACCGCATCACTGACACCACTGTGAGCAGGAAGTTGCACTAGATACCTCCTGAGGYTGCTCACAACTGTATTATCATACACTCCTATGATGGTATGTTTGATATTTTCAAATATACTGAGACTTGGTTTCTGATTATCCAGAATGTGCAGATGAAGTATAAATTCTGCTACTTGTGCTTTCTGCCTGTAATATCTATGTGCTAGCCTCGTATGGCTCCCTGAAGCATGTGGATCCATTTCTACCATTAACTGAAGTTATCGATGGTATCAATATAATTCCTGAGGCTTGAGATGTTCCATGAGTGGTACATTATTGATTGACACTTTAAAGGCTGTCATACACATGTACGTTAGCGGGATACTTGTCTGTGACATCTGAAACCTTTTCAGACTAAACATTAAATATAAAAACACAGCCTTTGCTTCTACCCTTTGTACTTCTTTCTTAACCATCTAGACACAAGCCTCATTTCTCCTGGCTTTCAGAGCTCCTTTGTATCAGCACCGCTCTTCATTAATGAGAGCTAGATGTTTTATAGTGTTATTCGTTAATCTGCCATAAAGTATTTCCAGTT
This sequence comes from Oceanodroma leucorhoa, assembly GCA_030449065.1. NCBI lineage: Eukaryota > Metazoa > Chordata > Aves > Procellariiformes > Oceanodroma > Oceanodroma leucorhoa. The sequence continues at coordinate 8,504,817 of JASVER010000003.1, forward strand.
CTATAATTCTTTCCTTACATTCAGGGATAAGCCTTTTATTTCTTCCACAGCTCCCTTGTGCTAGCATAACATAGGAACTTTGCTGATCCTTCTCACAGGTGGAAGTTTGTGGCATCATTGCTTGGTTATCAGATTTCCCTCTTCCTTTTTATTGGAGATCTCTATCCTCAGCACTGACATGTTTTTCTTTCCAGTAGTCACATGAGCAGGGTAATTTAAATAACTGCTATAGAGATAAAGACGCAAGGAATTTGATTTAATTTTGTTTTAATTTTATTATATGAAATGTAATTTGATAGGGAGTAGTAGAATAAGCATGCAGATAGCAAGCGTTAGGCAGATCTTATTACCTGGAAAAATTGAGAACTGTCTGCCTTCTATAGTTTTAATTGGCCTTCCCCCATCTTAGAGTAAAAAAATTAAAATGCTGTTTTTGATGAATTCTGACAAAGGACAATAAACTAAGTTAGTTCTAGTTCAGTTTCTATGGCAGTGGAGGTGGGTGCACCAGCCAATGCTCAAAGGAGATGGGTGTGTGGGCAAGTGATAGCCAAAGTGTGTGCCTCATAATAATTTGAATTGGAATAGTCATGTTTAAAAGACTAAATAGTCATAAGGGAACAATTTATTCATATCAGTTCTCATGAATTAACAAGATCCAGCTTCTGTCATCCAGCACCTTCTGGGATGAATGTCTCATTTATGTCACTTGATTTAGACCTGATTAACCTCAGGACTGTGTTTTGTATGTTGTGGTCTCTCCCGTTGGTCTTCTAGTGAACATTTTACTGTCAGAAAGAACCCCTGAAAGTGAAAAAGGAAAAGAAAAAGGAAGACAGGGATTATCAATATTCTGTTTTATATTAATATTGATAGGCTTACAGCTGCTGCTGCTTGAATGTACACACTTTCTTGGGTGAATTTCAGACAAGCCAATTAATACCAGTTAGCAGAACATACCTGCTTAGCCAAAAAAATTACATGTATTTTTTTACCCCACAAGAAATTGGGAAGCTGTGGGTCTTGGGAAACTTTAGCACGTATACAACATTGAAATCCTTCTAAAATAGTTCACACTTGAGACAGATCATGGGATATGATAATCCGATAGTGGAGCCCTGGCTATAATACCATCTGCTTTTCCTATGTGAAAATACCTTAGGAAGGATGGTGGCATTATAGTACTATATGACAGTCACTGCCAAACAGCACATCTAGTTCAAGCCAAAATACCTTATTTGAGAACATCAAAAGAAAAGAAGAAGTTAGATTAAGGGAGAAAATAATAATTATTTTTGCCTGGAAGTATATTGAATTAAAAAAATGTATAACTTTATATATAATTAGTTTTGTCAATAATTATATTTTACTTCTTATTTAGTTTTAAATAATTTAAATCTCTTGGTAAATAACAAATTGGCAATCACTTCTGTGTTTAGTGATTAAAAGACATTTTTAATGTCTGCTATCTTCAGCACCTAGTAGCCAAACAATTTATTTTACCTTCCTTTTTACTCTCATTGCTATATAATGTCTCTCTATAGTTTCTATRTTTCCTATGTAAATCACATTTGATGGGATAGCTGAGATTCAGATATGTAGTTTTAGGATATTCTTCAATGGTAGGAAATTTTTGAAAAAAATTAAAAGATTCAGTCTTTAATGTTAGATTTTTTTCCTTTGTTTCTACTAGCTAAATTATTGTGAGACTGATTCAGTAAAACAAAAGAAACTTATAGGACTGGAGTTTCATAAAAGAAATCGGGGGATCTTAACCTTTTTTACATCTCTCCAGAACTCTTAACTTCCCATGGATAAATATCCCTCTTCTCCCCTTCTTCCCATGGGTTTGATACGTCAGTCAGATTCTAACAAGCACCATTCCACTTTTGGTCTAGCTTGTGTTCATGTAGCCTTTTGCAGACTGTGTTTATTTTCAGATGGGCAGCATGTACGTGACTTTCTTGATACCAGTTTTTTCTCATTCTTTTTCTTAAACACTATCCTGTCTGTTTTATATATATTAGTGTACCTTATACTTCCATACTAACAAAATCTGCAGCAAACATGTGCTTTAGGCAGAATAATGCCTAAAATGTAAGCAGCACATGACAATAGACTTCCCTGCAATCTACTGCTACTGAAACATTTCAATACAGCAAATCAGCAACTTCAAAGCTCACATTACTCTCCCACTTCTAGTAATTTTTAAGGGATCTGATTATATTCTTTCTCTCTAGAGAGCTCTGTGAATTAAGGGTGATTCCAGTGAAGTCAATACTGCCATATAGTACAGAATTAGGGTCATAAAGGGGAACAATTGTTGCTTGATCCTCTGGTGAAATGAAAAGGTGCCATGGGATTAGGCATTAACTGGTTTATACATACCCAAGTTAATAAAAAGATACCAAAAATATTTTATTTTAGCCTACAGCAGTAATTAGGCATCTAGGTTTACACAAAGTAAGATTTCTGACATCTAGCCCAGTTTCTAAAACCTTTGCCTTCTAATAGTAAAGCAGCAGCCAGTTTTACCAAGGAGCTTGGTAACAACATTTAGATACCTATTTGTTAGGTGCTGAGCAAGTGTAATAAAATTATTCTCTGTTCCAAGGGAATTCTATTTCTATCTTTAAAATGAGATGGAGGAAAAACGTGAAAGAACCCACCTGAGGTGGCAGCGAGAGGATGATGAAAATGCCTAAGACCTGAAAGTTCTGTTTTGGTTTGKTTTTTTATAGATTAGCTACACATTCAACTTGCTGTTATTGTGATACTGTCTTTTGCAATGACTTGAAACAAATAAGCAGGTTATTAAGAACAGCCACAGTGCTTTACCTTGGTAGCCCAAACAAGAACGTTATAATTAGATAGAGATGTCTACATCATGGACAGTATTCTCTGTGTAAATTCTGCCTACTTTTGGTCATATAATCACATGGTTATTCAGTGTCCCTGTGATCACAATGTCATTATTATATTTGTATTTGCTTCCAAGCTAACTATACTATAAAAGTAAAAAACCCTCAAGTTATACAGTAATTAATCCTTGAATGACAGAGTACCTCTAACTATGATCACAGGAACAAGTAATCTACAAGAATGTAATTACTCTGGGCTGTGTTCATCAGAAATCATCCATGAAAGCCCGTGGCAGCTACAGAAGGTCACAGATCATGGCTCAGCCAGGTTATTCACTTGAGCTGGGCCAGCTTTATATGTTTTCCCCTCACCTTTTGCACACAGTCATATGCTAAGCATGTACACCTGGCCACAGTAAGGATTTCTATCCCCCATCTAAACCTTTGTCAGCAGGCCCTGATGTGTCCTACTGACAAAATAATTAATCTATCTCAAGGGCAGCTTATGAACTCCAGTTTACATTATATGTACCTGTGCCTGCATATATATACATATACCTACTGTGTATACTAGACACTATAATAATGTATGTATGTATATAAATACATAATACTTGCATATACTATAATATAGTGTAACTGCTTGGCCAAGTTTAGTTACAGTCTTTTCCTCAACGTATATCCGTTCTTTCTAAAATGATAGTTCTAGCTTGAGAAGTGATAGAAACCAGTGATTTCTCTTTGTTTGCAGAACAGAAAGATTGGAAGCAACATAAACATTCTCCTGCCCTGTTTTACTACTCTAGTTCATAACTGATTTATAGGGGCTTCCACTGGCCATGAAGGCCTATCGGCTGCATCAACTCATCCCTTTGCTGATTTTTTTTCAGTTTTTCATATTAAAATAAACTGTTCATTTTTATTTAAGTGCCACTCCCAGATATTTCATGTAGATTACACTACAAGTTCCCACCAAGTCCTACCACCTCCCACACCCAGATTTAACTTTAAATCACCTGGACTTAAATCATAACTTGAAGTGCAACATGTGCATAAGTCTTTGCGGGTCTGGAACCCAAATACAATCATCTCTTGTATTTACAATAATAAAATAGAATCTCTAATCTCTTAAAACAATGTGAAGGCTACATCGTTCAAATCAGTCAGGCAAGAATGTCAGGAAACAGAATATGAAGTTTTATCAAAGAAATTAAATTGCACTSCAGAGTATTTTATGATAGTAATTGCACTTTTCATGTATTTTATGGTAAGTCTCCATTTAACAAGTTAATAACTGTAGCAGGTTTCTGGATTCTGATGCTGAGAAGTGGCAGCAAACTGGGAATTTTTAAAAATGGTGGTATAACAATAAMATAAGCATGCATGATGGTTGCATTTTGAGATTCATATACTCATTCTTTCTTTTCTTTGGATGAAAATTTACCTTCCTAGAAGGAAAGGAAGTTTCCTTCACTTTCTGGTTTTGGTACCAACTCATGCTTCACTAATTTACTGTCATAGTGTTAACCAATGTAGATACAGATACGTACCCATACCTGTTAACCAACTAAACTGAGCTTTGTTTTTCTAATAGAGAACTCAAGGACAAAGTGGGAGAATAAGAAAGYGGGAAAGAAAAGGGAGGCAAAAGAAGTGTGCTAGCAAGAACACCAGCTTTGCCTTCCAGGGATATCTAGTGCTCAAGCAAGCTGAATGGAGGCAGCGTCTTTATGTAAGCCCTTCATTTTTAGTCTACTTTTGTTAGATTTTTTTCTTGAAATGGTGATTCGAGCTCAACAATGTCATGGAAGATCCTTGTCTTCTCAAGATACAGTGGGGATGACCCTCTCCATGGGTACCAGTTAGACTCACAGTGCTGGTGCCAACAGCATTCCTGTAGGCAAGTAATACGGTCAGACAGTAGAGGTGGCTTTAAGTGCGGCTTTGGAGTCACACCTGCAGGGCAGTAAAGATTTAGTTTAAAAGACTTAGTGCCAGAATTTCCTTGAATTTTAAGCTTGGCCTTATTAAACTAACAGAGGTGCTGAGTTATGTCCAGGTACACTGACTCCCCTGAGAAGAGAGAACATGTACCTTCAACACTGATTTTGAATCCTTATCTTTAAATAGAAATACTGCTGATGGAGGGAAAAGCTGCTATCCGATTGCTATGCTGTTGCTATCATCTATTTACTGTAAAATGGAAAACAGCCCAGGGAAATAAATATGTTATGCAAGTCTGGGTAAGAAAAGTCTAACAGAAAATGTTTATTTAAAGAGAAATGTAGTCTTCCTGTGTGTGTGTCACAGATTTTAAAAGATCTGAAACATGACTGCACTTTGGAGCTGCCAGTTGTCTGTGCTGTCCTTGCTAATGTGAAGGGAATCCCAAAGACCATGTTCACTAAAATCCTTGCATGTTTACATCATGTCTGCTGGGTGTTTACATTCTTAAATGGCATGTACCCAGGAACCTAAAAAGAAATCAAGTRGTGATAATTTAACATTTTGGAATGAAGTGCATAGGATCTGCATTTAAAAGCAAGGCTATTGCCAATTCAGTCRGTCACCAACCAAAGGCTTTAGAAATAATCAGGAATTACTAAGTAGCGAATATGAAGAATTTAATTTTTATATTCATCTTGCTTGTGAATAGACTCACTAAACAAATGACAGCAACAAGAACGGTACTGCTGTAGAAGGTGTGAATATTTTAGATTTCATGTGATTATTCTCATTATTTAAGCTGTCAAGGAAAAAAAAACCAAGATAGTAAGGCTAACCAGGTTATTTCTTCCACTTACTTGGACAAGCATAAATTAAAACTTTCAGGTACTTGTTGCCATGTATTTGTGTATGACCCAGATTTCTTCTCTTTTTTTATGTCAGTACTGCCTTGATTCTTGGTTCATATCAGCATAAAGCAAATTGGAAAATAATTTCTTCCTTTTTTTTTTTTCCATTTCTGAATAGACGAATCATTTGGTATTTAAATTGGTAAGAACTTGAAAATTATTTGTAAGATTTTGTTATACATTACTGTGTAAAGCATACAAATATTTGGGCTTATGAAAATGCTATTCTGTGGCATTGAACACATTTTATTCTGTAAACATTTYTAAAGAAATGGATCAAATAATTTTAAATTAGAACACTAAGAACCCACAAGGAGTATCAGCTAAATTATGCTAAGCATTRTGAAAATACATTAAATAGCAAAGTGAAATATGAATAAGACACTCCTTATAAATGCATATTCCCTAATTATCACCTGAATTTTGTCATAGTGACACAACATTAAACAGGAAAGTTTTATCTGACCTGTAGAGTTAAATATTAGMTAGCATTAAAAATAAAGGCAAAATAAATAGACTTCAATTTTGATCACGAAATGAATGTGTGGCAATTGAATAAGTGAAAGCCATATTGTGCAGTTAGAGTATTTCACACAAAGGAAGCGTAGAAACACTGGATAAAAATAGACAAAATGGGAATTCCCAGGGTACGTGAAAAGAATATGGGGAAAAAAAGAATAAAAATTGCTGGAAGGAACATCATGCACATGGGCAGGTAAACAAATTAAGTGACTTTTTCTATCAATTTGGTTTAAGTTCTAAGCAATTCAGTGTTATTCAGTGTTGTCAGATACTGCTGAAATGTCCAAGACCATAACAATCAATTGAAAACTGTGACTGATGAGGGATTTAAAGGGATTATAAGCATTATTCATGCTTTTMTCTCTTCTGTGGCCACCCAATTTGACAGAAAACCCATTTCTTACTACTTTAAACCCCTAAACTTTGCGAGATATTTAAAGAATAATTTATAAAGTGCATCCTTGTCTGGAATAAAAGATCATGGATGCCTTGATTTCAACAGGGCTATGCCAGTTTTTATTATTCAGATACCTGGCCCAAATCTTTACTGAAAAATAAAACTTCGGAAATGTGGCCGCATGAAAGCTGATATAGTGTTGACTCTCACAAAGAGACTGAAACAAGTCAGTGGTCTAAGATACACAAGCATACATCCCCCATATGAAACATCAGAAGATAGAAATCTATGACTGTATCGACACTAAAACATATGTGATTCCAGTCAGATCATTACTATAGTGTCTTGATAATATCCAGTTTTGGATTAAGGCAAAGCAATTTTAGATTTTTTGCAGAATCATCAGATTTGGAAACTACTTAAGAGTACTTAAGTATCTCATCCTTCATTAAATCAGCATAAATATTTCTCATGATAGCAAAGCAAAGCTTAATTATTGAGTTTGATGACAGTTTTACATAGTAGCTCTAAGAGAGATGATTCCAGGGCACCACTGCTTTGGGGTGCTGACTTTAACATCATGGCTTCAGAACCTGGCACCAATTATATTTRCTTCCAAAAAACCCGTCCTTTCCCATCTCTGTCTCCTTGTTTTATTCCTGTGCCGCCTACTCCCGTATGTCAGCACAAGTGTTCATGTACTCACAGTCCAGGTTGAAATTAACCTAGAAAAAGAGACAGTGGAGGACAAAACTTTCTCTTTTCGCAGGAATGCCAGGTTAAGTACACTTAAACTGACCATGTTACTTAAGAAATGTGAGTAAGGCACTGGGGAGCCCTGCTATTACCAACCCAACGGAGGGTACTTTCTGCTGTGTTTCAAGCAGAGGAAAAGCCTCATCACCTGTCCTCCTGTTTCCCTGCCCCCCCGCGCTGCTGCAGCTGCTTGGGGTAAGCGTTAGAACCGGAAACGCTTGTTTCTTCCCCCACTTCCGCAAAAAAGAAGGGTTTGTATTCTTTTAGAAAGAATAAAAATGCCCATGCATTCATGGGAAAGGATGAAGTCTTTCTACCTTCATCACACCAATACGGCAAAGAGGTGCTGCCTGGGTTAAGAGTTGGAAATACAGCACAGAGTATCCTGAGCTAACTCGACCTAGCCCTGATTGTCTTAGTCTTGAAAATAGATTTTAGGACATACTCTTTAAAGATCTGCATATAAGGCAACAATACTGCTGGATGGAAAACACCCATTAAACACCTTTGAGCAGAGAAAGTGAATAGCCCATCAGACAGAAAGTAGTTAAACAGATCAGGTATCTGKTTTTTTGCCTTGCAAGGTATGCTTACAAGCACTGTTTTTGATGGAAATGAAGCTAGAGGAGAACTAAGGAAAGAACAAAAATAATTCTTTGTTTATGGTTGGAGAATGTTTGTTCGGCTAAGAATGAAGAAATGTGACTGCACATTTCTGAACCACTACCTGACCTCAGGTAAGAAAGTGAGATTAAAATCATGTAACTGTGGCACATAGAAAAAATTGTGCAACTAGATACTAATTTGCTTAGAAAAGGAGACAGGGGAATACTTAACATCTGCTCGGAGACACGACAGGTAGTAGAGTTGGTTAATTAAACAAATATTTGTGGATAATTTATCTGAGATTGTCAGAAAAAGATCTTGATTCTTTTTTTGTTTAATAACTATTATGTACAGTTTAATAACTGTTATGAATAATTTACTCAGTGATTGATGGGGGTATAATTACTGATTATATTAATGGACATTTTTATTTGACTACCTCTGACAGATAATGAATAATCTTTCAACAGTCTTGGTTATCACTAACATAGARTAAAATATTTGTAGTAATGAAGACAAAAATAAAAACACGTGTATAGATATAAAACTCAAGATATTTGCCTTCTAATCCAAAGAAGCCTGTGKTTTTTTTTATTTGCCTCTTTCTTCACAGGGCACTAGTTCAGATAATGTGTATTTTATGCAGAACATATATCTGTCATGAGGTGTGTGATAATACAGCGAACACAAAGCCCTAAGAATTGCCAGAATTTGTGCAAATTTGTGTAATATGTCAAAACTCATTAGGAAACACATTTATTCAGCAATAAATAAGTATGGACACGTCATGTGGTTATGATAACAATTTTCCTGAAGAGATAGATTGTTCTCCACGAGGAAGTTTATGTTCTCATTGCCTTGGGACTGCTCTAACTCGAACTGCACTGGCCCTCAGAGCACAGGAGCATCTGAGCTGAGCTTCTGCAGCCATAGCTGCTCTAGTGCCTCATATCCAGCTTGATYTCCTTTTTGTATTTTGTTTTAAGAATGAAGGAGGCATAATGAAAGTCTATACCAGGCACTTACTTACCCTTCTAAAGTTTTTTTGGGAAATCTTTATTCCCTAATGGCACAGCAGAGCAGAAAACAGCAATGTTTGTAGGCACAGACCTCCATCGTCCTCCCATTAATATTGAAAGAGAACCACGATGGGGTCAAGAAACAGGCTGTGTTTATTCCTTTATCTATAACTCACCTCCAGTGTGTACTTACTGTGTAGTCTGCCAGTCACCTCTGTGTCAAATGCTCTTCTGCCTCTAAGGAGAAGACAACTGCTGAGTATAACCACTGCCTTTAGAAGAAGAAAGATGGCATGGAACGGGTGAAGAAGATGTAGCCATCACACCTAAGTTTTTCCGATAGAGCACACTCAAGGTATAATGTGGGGGGAGTGGCTGTGCTGCTGTGCACTCTCCCATCCATATTGCAGCTGTGTCCGGGCCTCTTAAGACGTTGGCTTTGGATTTGACAGACCTGCATTTGGCTGTCTGCAGCCAGTGAAGCCAAAAGCCAGTTGTGTTTCTGTGAGTCTCTGTTTCCTCTTAGTAAAATGAATGTATTTAAAAAATAAGGAGGCATTCAGATATGCAAGTGAAGAGGGCTACACAAATCCTAGAGATTTTTTGATTATTTTTTTTCTAAAAAATTGTCTGGAAAATTAATACAGTATCTTTCAAGTGAAATACTCCTTGTCTGAAAGTGAATGTGTATTGYCTTCAGGAAGTGATTCTGATGTCTTTTAGTGGGCTCTACAAAGAAAATACCATCCTTTATACAGCTTAGCAAACTATTAATATAATAGATATACAAGGACAGAGAATCAACATTTTGGACTATTATTCTTCAAAGGTTTTTAAAGACTTTGCATTGACGAGAATAATTAGAAACTTTCAAGTGTTCCTCTGTAGGCTTGTATTCACCAGGTTCCTAAGATGTCTTGGAAAGGGAAGTAATTTTTGTTTAAATAATTTATTATCAGAGTCACAGTGAACTCTGCCTCTGAAATGCAAACTGATTATAGCTTGCCCATCTCCATGTATTCAAAAAGACTAAGTCAGGATCCAAAAAAAGGTAGGTTTGACTTAAAAAAAGAGAAATTAAGAGAAAAATAGGTCTATGTTTCTTTTATGTGCTTATCTTTTTGGAAGTCTATACAATGAACTTTTTACAACTGATATGGCTAACTACATTTACCTGTCAAAATGCATCTGGTGTTCTGACATTTTAAAGCTCTTTCCATTTCATGGAATTCAAGATTGACCCATTTCCCATTTTTCTTTCCATTTYCTATTTTGTCAAGACAGATTCCACATTTTTACTTTTCATTTAATGAAAACTCATGTATTTCAGTAAAAAGATAAGGCTTTTAATGAATGAGGATTTAAAAATATATATAAAATGTATTGAAGGAAATCTAGAAAAAATGAAAAGTGAAAAAACCTTAATAACATGAATAACTTCTAAAACATTTTTTTTTTCATAAAAATGTTATTTGTTAGGGAAGATATTTTGAGTGAAATAGGTCAGCCAACTTTGTATATAATGCCTGCCAATTATGTGTTTCCTTACATTSTTGTTGGTCTTTGTATCTAAATATATGAATGTATTCTTCTAAAATTGATTTGCTTTGCTGGACAAACTGGCTATAGGATAACTTCCTCAATCGAAGAAGTTACCCTGAAGAAAAGAATATGTATCTCCAGAGGTAAGTAACTTTCCCTGTTTGCATGATAATTCTTCTGTCCTGCRTTTGTCACATCTCTTTTCTGGAGTCAGAACCTCCAACCCAGAAGCCCTTCTGCTCCTTCATCTCACAGAGAAATAAGGAAAATGAAATTCCACAGTGAACCAGACCTCAGTGATTTGCTTTCCATGGGGTGAAGCACTGTCCCTGCAGAAAGGACAGAGCTTCCTGAGCTGTGTAATGCCAACTTCTGAGCAAAGAACAGCTTAGTGCTTGGCGGTCAACCTGCAGTACTGTAAAACCTTCCCAAAGTATGAAGAAATGCTTTTGAAGAACATTGGAGCTCCACATTTCCTCTCCCTTGGATCTTACAGACAGGATAATGGATGTTCCCTTTTAAAGCATTTGTGCTATTGATTGTCTAGTAGGCTTTATCACTGTTTTACAAAAAGCTTTTTCCTCATGTAGTTCTATGTTCATTATTCTATTTACTTCTGAGAAAAATATTAACTTCAGAAGGTCTTCATTTATCATCCTGGATCAAATGAGTAAAAACTGATAATTCAGAAGTTGTTGGCAAGCAAACAGCAGCCCCATACCAGGTCATGTTCCCACAGGCTTCTCAGATAATCACTAATTGCTCCAAAATCGTATATTCAAACCAGAAAAGAGAGCTGATTTCACAGAGTGACATCAATTAGAGGAAGAGATGACACACTACATCAGCCTGCCCATCAATACCATGTTTCTTCTACTTACCAGTGTCATGTTTATTCTCATTTTAAATAATGGAAATGCTGAAGCTTCTGCCATTTTAGTAAGGAGACTGTTCCTTACCTGAATACAGTTCACTCTCAAATAATTCCTACGGACATGAATTTTCTTCTGATTTTCATACTCTCTTATACTAGACTAAATAATTGCATTTTTCCTCCTCGTTAACGCCCTTCGATATCTTTAAGCATTTATAATGTGGCCAATTAGTTGTATAATGGCAAGCTATACAAATGCTGGGGGAGTATCTTCTAAATGAAAAAATGGGAGTTAGGCATTGATTTTCCRTAAAAGCAGAGCACTTAACTGCACAACACTCTGCTCTCTCCTGGGCCACATCCAGGAAAGGATTTAGGCACCTAAGACAACAGTTGGGTAGATACAAATTATCTAAATCCATTCAGCCACTATTTAACCTTTGGAGAGCCTAAATTTGATAAGGAACTCCCTGTTCCATCTTAAAATCCCAAAGCACCTAGACTTGTGCTTCTGTGGATGCTCAGACCAGATGATGCCTATGTAGTCATCTTATTACTTATTTTCCTTCTAAATATGACTGGAACCCCAGAAGCAGACATTCCTTTGCTTGAGTCTGACACTTAACCAAAGAGGTTTCTTTGCAGCATRCCAAGAGCACATCTACAGAAACAAGTTGCCTCTTTCTGCAGTCTTCCTTTCTTTAAGTTAAAGGAGAAAATGATGATGCTGTTCACTTTTTCTATCAGGTTCTAGAGTTCACCAGCTCACAAATCAGGGTCCAAGTTCAGCTTCTTCCTCAGTCAGAGAGCATTAAATACACAGCTGCTGTCTCAAAGGAAAGTGCTTTCAACACTATTCAGGCCATCAGCTACATCGTCAGGAAAGGGAGGAGAAGCCCTCGTACCTTTGGTTGCCGCCGTGCCGCCCCATGGGAAGGAATGCCAGGGCCTCTGGCCAAGGAGACACTGCCATGCTGTGGCCTGTGGCATTCCAGACGGAGCATCTACAAATCATCCCACCCTGTTATGTGCAGAAGCCAAGGGAAGCAACATGTGAATTTGGGGGTCCATTATTAGTTTCAGATACCCAAAWTCTATATTTGATATCCGTGTGGTTAGCCTCTGTCCTCAAGTTAGTCTAGCTCCTTATCCATACCTATTTTTTTTTTTSCTCTGGAAATATCTCAGATTTTAAGAAGGTAATTGTAAGGTTGAGGGAATATCATATTAGAAACATTTTCCTTCTTTTCTTTTTAAGTTCTACTCTGGATTTATATTTTCATTTTTTTTCTGAACATTTCAGCTAGTATTACATGTCAGTTATTTCTTTTTGAGCCTTTGATCATGTTTAGATATCTTTTTTCTGGGGCATTTCTTGCCCTTGTACATCTAGCTGGTACTGAGATTTAACAGAAATTGAGCAATATGTACTTGTTTATTTTATCCCTGTATTACACTGAAAATTTATGTTTGAATTGTTACTCAGGCTTGTCACAAATGTCTGTCTTCACAGATTTCTCCTTTTTCTGACATATATCTTTTTGAAACTGTTTTTCTTGAGACTTGTAATTTTTAAATTTGATTGTTATTATTTTACTAATAAATGTCTYCTCTCTCTAGGTCAATATATATAACATTTTTAGCCATAGTTTTTCTCTCTCCTCAGAAGAAAAATACAAATGCCATCTTGTTGTACCTTCCTGGATAGCCTCTTAYACTATTCTGATGCATTTACACATATTGAGAACCCTCACTTATGACTTTAATCTATCAGAATCCTTTCATGCAAGCCACTTCAGGTTGTTTTATATGTAACACTTCCTGAGGTGCTTTTTAAAGGGCTTTCTGAAATTTAAATGTAAATATATGAATTTAAATATATTAAATCTACTGCTTCACTTCCCTCTATTGATTTTGTAATTCTATCAAGAAAATAATCAACTTTGATAAAAGCTGTTTTTTGCAAGCACATGTTGAATATGGCTTATAACATACTGTCCTTGTTAAACTAATATGCGTGTTGAATATTTGATGAAAAAGACTGAATTTATGTATTGAGGGTCTGTTGGGTAAAGAAGAATAGTAGCTAATTTACAAGGCTTAATTCTGATTTTAGAATACTGCTTTTACCCCAGTAAACCRTGTTATTACTTTGTCAGGGCTCATCAAACATATATATTGAATAAAATTGAGTGTCTGGGTTGTTTCCAGAAGTCTCAGTTTGACTGTCTATTTATTGTTACTCATGATATGTRCTCATTTTCATAAATCAGGAGGCATTTTCCTTTCCCTTACGTGGATAACTTCAGAAGTTAAGCTGAATGCCAGCAAATATCAGCTAATGTCTATTTCCTTAGGCTTACCTTTATGTGCGACATTCTGGGAAGCAGTTTGTGTTTCACAAACACTTCCAGAGGAGCTGAGGATCAGCTGTGTACTTTCAGACTGCAGATAGTGTGTCGTGGATTAAGAACTGTTATTATTGTGAGAATGAGTTGTTGGATGTTTTGTTCTTTATGACAAAAACCCTTGTGGTGACTTCTTGTTGAATCATTATTTTTCAGTAGATAACAGCAGATTGAATTCTCCATTCCAACATAGGCAGAAATGAGGCCTATAATGAGGGAAGAATTAGAGTTATTTATTGGCTCTTTTTTTCATACTGAATCCTTTCCCTACTTGTTCTACTTTTTGTCCTTTTTCAGCCATTTTTGTTTCTGTCTTAAGAAGCCTGATCCTCCTCCAGCAGGGGTCAATGAAATCTTGCCATTAATCATGAAGGAAATGAAAAACCATCCCCTCAGAAATCATTACAGCCTATTCTTTTTTTCTCCCGCTGCTTCACTCTATGGTTTTGGTCTTTCATAACTCTCCTGTTTATTGTTTCAGTTTGCAACTGTTCCCTCATGTTTTGGCTCATTGATTTTGCTTCCTTGGTTCTCACAGTAGCTTTGCTACTCACTCTGTTTCCCTCTCTACAAAGGAAATAGGTATTTTGCTGTACAAACAGGCTGTTTGTTGGATTTGATGCAACAGCAATCATCAGCCCTCCATTCAGTAAGGTTAATATCCTGTGAACTCCAGCTTCAGTCTACCGCCATTCCCTCTCATGTCCATGGCTTATGAGGGGATCACATTTTATTTGATGGATTTATCAGTGTTTTCTTTTTCTTCTGGTAATTGCCTGACCTGCTATGATTGTTGTTTGCAGTATTTACTGACTCACAGCTCTTTCTGCCTACTTTATCTCTGCTCTTTCTTATCAGCAGAAGCTCATTGACATTTTGTTTGGTCAGTGCCCACACACAGACTTCTCAGTAAAAGTTCCTGTATAATGATGGGCACTTTGAYCTCTGTAAGGTTTTCTGGTTTGTATAGCATTCAGGGGAAAAAAAGCCTCTAAAATTAATGRTATGTTTTATGTGATAGTGCACTGTTTTTTACTACATATTTAAAMCAGAAAACATTTACTTTCTTTTAAACCCCATGACAGTCATATGTTTTTGCTGCAAAAAAACCCCCTTGAGCTAATTTTACAACATAAAAAATTAACAAAATTTTCTTGGAATAACCCCTCCCCCCMACTTTAATTTTGTTTCAGAATATGTTTTTGTTTATCCTTGTATTGCAAAATGCAAAGAAAGTGCCATTAATGCCTTTACACACTGTGCTCTGTGCAATTTATGCTGAGCAGCAACAGACTTCAGTAATAAGTGGCCACATAGTGAGATGAACAGTTATATAACCACAGACAGTAATTGGATGCTATTAATGAGAATTTGGGATAACACTATTTTTTAGCCCCAGACGTAGTTAGCTTTTTATAATCTCAATTAATGCCATATACACTCTTTTAACAATGTATAATTATTTTCCTAATCTCCAGTTATGCTCTGCAGAGTCACTGAAACAAGGACCTCTCTGCGTCACCCTGATTTGTCCAAGTGCCTCAGATTATGTAGCACATGTATGGATTTTCAGATGGTGCCTCTGCATACAGATAGGTGAAAAGTTGTGTCACCTTGTAGGCAGCTCTATAAAGAAATTGTGTTTTTCAGAATCCTAATTATTTTAGCTTTTCCATTTCATTCCCCCTGTTCCTGTGAATAAGTGTCTGTACCCCTAGAAAGGGGTGGCTGCTTACATTACACCTGCTCAGACAGTCTGTCTGGGCAGAAGCCAGAGCAGGGCAGAAGCAATCATCTGTTCATATTTTATTTTTCCTTGCTATTGGCTTACAGAAGGGAATAACCAGGGAGCTGGAGTTAGGCCCTGCACTAGACCCCTATTTTTAAGGTACTTTCCAGCACGACAACCCTCTAACTAGATGAGCTCGGGAACTGATCTGCAATGTTGGCAGCTTAAAAGGACACGGCTCCAGCATCTGCCGTGGACAAATAGACACTTCTTAGCAGAAGGTGTAGCAAAGTAAAAAACACCCTAGTCTTCAAAATGTAGAATTTTCCACTGAAAACTGTGGCCTTGCCACGTGAGTACGAGTGTGATCTGACCTGATTTTCTGGGCAACTGGAGTTACTGCAAATGAAGCCAGTGGGAGCTGCAGGTGCTCAGCACTTTGGAAAATCAGGTATCAAGTAACAAAGGTGAACTTGCAAAGAATGTTTTTTAAAAGAATACCAGTTGATCAATGTTCARTTAAACACTTCAAATTGCACTGTATGTGATCATATTTAAATGACTTCATACCTACAGCAGTCTAATACAGCWCTGCAATTGAAAGAAAGAATTACAAGAAATTCAAGGTAATTTTTTTTACTGTGTTTTATTTCTTATTTTCTGCTTAGAGTCACTGAGCTCTGCCCGACTGGCTGATCTTTTATCTTTAACCAAAGTCTGYGTCTATAGAAATTAGTTTTTAGAGGATTATTGCTAGGTGAAAAGCCTGRAATTTTGGATAAAATGCTTTGCATTAGGACCTTGCGGAAAGTGATGAAGCTACCTTCTTGTTGATCCTGTGAAGACTCTGAAAGGCTCTTGTCTTACCTAGTTTACTATGACTTGTGCTTTCTAGCTCAGGACACCTTGTCTAAGTAAGCATCCTCACTTCACCTATGCTTCAACAGATTTCATATCAAAAAAGTTGGCAAGTTTACTAGCACTCCACCTCCTTGAGCACTTTAAATGAAGGGGGAATTTGAATGAAACATTTTAAAATATGGCTACAAGGCTGTTTCTTTGCAGATGATTTTGTGCAGTCTCCGTCCCTGGAGGCTGCCAAGACCAGACTGGATAAAACCCTGAGCAACCTGGTCTGATCACACAGTTGACCCTGCTTTGAACAAGAGATTCAGCCAAAGACCTCCTGAGGTCCATCCTGACCTGAATTATTTTGTGGCTCAAGATTCTTGCTTTTAAAAATTCTTGTGCATCTGGAATGACAGCAGGATTTGGTGGGAACTGCTTCCCTTGCTGCGTTCTTCCCAGTGTGCCAGAGAGGGCTGGCTTTGGAAGTTCCTGCTKTTCAAGAGGCAAGATTCCCTTGGTTTTGAACTTATTAAAGGCTGGAAGACAGAAAGATGCCAGGCAAGATGCAAGACCTAAACTATAAGAAGTTACATAACACTTTCGGTATTATTAATATACTAAAACTACACTTTCCTTATAYTTCAATTGTCTGTAACATATGTCAACAATTCATGTTAACACTATATTTATTTTTCAAGAGAACTGTCTCATCTTATTACCTGAATATATGTATTATTTCTATTTGTTATTTTGTGTCAGAACTACCTGAAAATTGTGTAATTCAGTTTATGGAGGAGAGGGATTGCAGAAGAAAATACAGGAGCATTACATTACATTTTTTAAAAGACTGAACACTTTTTGAACTAAGACTCTCAGAAGCAAAATATCTGAGTGCTTCTCCAAATGAAAAGTTACCATAAAGAAAAAAATTTGAAGTGTGAATT
The DNA here is from genome assembly GCA_030449065.1 of Oceanodroma leucorhoa. Lineage (NCBI taxonomy): Eukaryota > Metazoa > Chordata > Aves > Procellariiformes > Oceanodroma > Oceanodroma leucorhoa. Next base: position 8,522,179 of record JASVER010000003.1, read on the forward strand.
TAAAGCTCGTAAGCTATTCCATACTAACTCCTTTTGTGGATTCTCTTAGCTAGCAATAAGTGTGAAGTAATTTACTCCACTTCCGAAAAGCCTCCGTAAGTTCACACATTAGCTTTTGACATGGAGGAGGTTATCTCACATTCACGGTGCATTGAGCGCCTACATGAGTAACATGTGTGTTGCAAATTAGCAAACTCTGTTCAATGTTGCTGTATTAAAAAAAACCCTTGTGTGCATTTTGGAGTATTCAGACATGGTTTGGAAAGAAAACCTATGTCATCAGGATCAAGGTAAAGGAATGACCAGAGTCACCTTAAACATATTCCAGTGGTTGTTCCTGAGGCACGYGGCAAGTCTTCCTCAGATTCAGTGTTGCTCCTGCTCCGGGTCGGCAGTGAACCTGAAACACTTTGTATGGAGAAACAACAGAAAAGTGGGAAATATTAGACTGATTTGASCATCCAGCCCTAGTCCTCCACTGCTTCTAGTACATGCCTTTCTTCCATCCTATGTCCCTGTTAAACAAAGTGTGCTGGTATTACAGATTGCTTCTTCAYGCCCTGCCATAGAAGGTGTGGCCAATTCAGGCCCCCAGATCCTGTGCTACGTCGGGCAGAGTGAGACCCGACCACTGTGGCAGCCTCTGCCTCACCAAGAGCCACAGAAAGAGCCTGGAGCTCCTGCCCTGCATGGGAAGCCTCCCTAACTTTTGTCACCCTCCTGTGTAACTTCAGGTGCTGCTTGACAAGATAMATAAATGTATAGCTAACAACGATGGCAATGGCAGGGTTCACTCGTCAATAGGCACATTTTCTTCATGTTCATATATGCCCAACAGCAAAGGTCACTGAGGGCAGATTTAGGCTTCAGGCTATCCACTCTAAATACACATGAAGTCCTTCCAAAATATTAAAATTGACTGCACACAAGGCAGTATTCAAGCAGTTTACCAAACGGATCACAAAATTCACCAGATTTATAGCATCAGTTCAGTTTGAAAAACTTCCCCAAACTTCCTGTGCTTAATCAGCCTTTTTGATCTAAAAGCTAAGAGGGAATTCTCACTATGGCTTTTTTTCTTACAAAATTTTCAGCACTTTCTGTCTCTCACTGAGCCAAAAATACTGAGGGAACAGTCTTTTTTGTCGCATTTTGGCACTTGTAATCCAGACTGGAACCACAGTGTGCAGAAAGCTTAAAAACTCCAGGGAAAAGCTAGCTGTACTTTATGAATCTCTAAAAAAAGTTCTTTTTCAGGTGAAATGATGATTGTCTTCATAAAATAATTTGTCCATTCCAATTTCAAAATCATATGATGGCTCAACTAGAAAAAAACAGATAAGCTATAACATTTCAAAATGGATTATCAAAAACCTCATTTTCTCAAGAATTTAATGTTTGGAAGACACTTGTAATTTATGCCTATGCTCAGAATGTACGAATAAACAATGATCTTTGTAATGAGTTTACAAGCTAAAAATTCAGTCTGCTTCAAGTCAACAAAGTACTTTAGTAGAGCTAACTCTAATTGTAAAACATCAAGAACAGGGTATCCAAAAATCATTAGAATGGTTGAAAAATCAGGAAAAAAATAATAACAAAAAAAATGAGTTCTCTCTATATGAATTCAGATTTCTGAACATTCTTCTTTAAACGTTAAAGAGTCTCTCTTCAAATGAAAACTGGAACTCTCACATAATCGCACAAGTTTGGGATTGAAAGCTTTCAGAAACATGGCCATTACCTATAGTAAAATTAGAAGAGATAAAACATTGCATATCCTTAGTAGTCAGGTAAATGCATACCTAAGACTTTACAGGAAGGAGACCTACATCAGACTAACTATGGCTGTATCTGTACTGCACCAGTGAAGGAGTGGAGATATCAAATTAGTTGTGAGTGGTGGTAGGTCTCGAACTGGAAACTGYCCAAGCTCGTGTGAAGCTGAGACACAGCATTTGTTAGCTGAGGTGTAGCAGATTGTGGGACTCCAGCTGCAACAGCACTGTATTATGTGAGCTTTCTAATCTGTTATGATGACAACTCTGTGTACCACATCCATTATGTCATGTATACATGTTCTGTATGACTCAAATATAGATAGTCAAATATCAAGGGAAGTGCCTGAAATGTTTTAGGGGTGGTTTATTTCTGAAACATTTTGTCTTTGAATATAATTTTGTTGTTTCCTTTAGCAGAGRGAGATTCCCACAAAACAAAATCAGAGGAGGGACAGGAGGGTTCCAGGTCTGAGAAGCCCCGTAAAGGAAGGCATGAAAATGAGAATGGAAGGAGGATRCTTCTGAAAGTGTTGAGGAGGATAAGTGAGGAAGGTACTGTAAATATATAAATGGAGATAAAGGTACTGAGACCTGAGTGCCAATATTGGTTTTAAAGTCCAGAACCCAGAAGAGGGGAAATTTGAAAAAGTATCTATTCAATTATRTCAATAACTGTGGGAAAAAATCAATTAATCAACATAATGAAAGTTGTGACACAAATCAGAAATGCTGAGCTAACTATAATAGCAATATAAATGACCATCAAGAGACTTACTATTGAATACTTTCGTTAATGTTGCTGTTACTAATTGTGCCTAGTTATATTACAACTATACCAAAGAATTTAATATTTATGTATGAAGGCAAGAGACGTTCAGCCAACAGATGGGGAGGGTGCAAGCAAACAGTAAAAGCAATGCTGGTCAGTATGATAGGCAGCAGTCTTAAGGCAGGCTACTTAACTTTTGTCAACATTTTGTAGGTGTCACAGGAAAATTTTGAAGGTGATTAACCAGTGACTTTTGCAGGTATTTAYGGGCAGGTTACACTGCAAGTGAGAACAGGATGTTTGGCTGTGCTAGGCGGAAGGATTCAGTGAGGGGGATGATTGCATGTATGGTAGGAAAGGGAGACGTGTGTACCATGCAACTCGAGAGGAGAGTGGCAGACAGGTTTTCACTGTCACTTCTAAAGACTTACAGTCCTTGGCCAGTGCATCTCAAATGTACAGCAGCACTAGGCGTACTTCCCAGGTTAGCCCCTGTGACTGGTACTCAGTCTGAACACCCACGTTAACCCCATTTACAGCATCTTGCTGGTAAGCAGCACTTGCATTGCGGCATCATCACTAATTTCGCAGCCACCCAGGGTTATCTCTGTATCTTTATTTTTTTATGATGTCACACTGTTTTTCCCCCCCTGTGAGCTGCACTTGCAGGAGAGAGACTCTGTCCTTGTTGGAGTGTAGGAGGCCAGAGGTTTTCATATGGATCACTACAGCAGATGGGTTAATTTCTGTCCAGATTCAGGTGGGTTGCAATTTCTACCAATAGGAGGGTCAATATATCATTAAAGCTTTCGTGTGTGGAATATAAAAAGGCTTGGGCTAAAACCAAGAGAAGGGCCTGACTTAACTGAGAAGTACCCTTAGAGGCAAAAGGGATTTTCTCTTTCCTTATGCTCCCCTGCTGGTTTATAGCTAAATCTTTTCCTTCTTGATGGCTCTTCCCTGATCTCTCCTTCCCAGGAAGTCACCAGGCCTTCCCATTCCCCCCAGCAAAGTACCAGCCTCCAGTTCCCTACTGCCACCTCTGCCGACAGTGTCCCCTCCCTGTCCCCCTGTGCCACCTGCTCTGGGAGGTGCCTGGCAGTTCACCTCTCGCCATAACCTGCATTCCCATGGGCTTTCACCCTGCAGGGCAGCTTGGGAGCCTGTGGGCACCAGCTAGGRATGTTTGGATGGTCTGGGAAGATGTCAAGTGCGAAGAATGTTAAGTACAGCATAAGACTGCATGCACAGTACGGACACACAGCCCGCCAAAAAAAAAAAGGTTCCCAACAGATTTTTGTGAATTTACCCTCAACATTTCAAAAAAAGAATAATTGAAAGAGTCAAAATAATTTACAATGAAGGGAACTTAATTGTCCTTATTGTTCAATTCTAAACCTATTGAACTTCTAATGAAAATAGAAAATACTTTAAATTGAAAGCTCCCTTTATCAGTGATGTTAATAGGGACACATTGTACACTTCAGTTTTTTTCCATTCATTTGCTCCCAGATAAGCAGTATGCTATTACTCTCTAGTGGTGCTGTCTTCAGGGACTATTTCTGTCCGGCACTTGGGAGAATGCATTATGAGATGTCAGCGTGTGTGAGCAGAGATAGTATGGCTTGTCATGTACAGATAGGCCATATTCTGCTATAAAATGATGGCTTTGTCTTTTATCACTGTCACAGTCTTACTTAACAAGCTGTGACTCTGTGGTTCATCACAAAGAAAACTGTCATCCCTAGATATGTGCCTTGAATGCCCTTTCATCTTCTGTGCAGGTAGGATCTGCCATGTGACATCAAGCAGAACAGTAACTCCAGATGGACTCTACTAGTGCAGCAGTATATTAACAAAGGGGTTTACTGGCACAAATCCAGGCTTTGCACCTTAGATTAGATTACAGGGATGAGGAAAACATATGTAAGCTTTTAAATGAAGCAAGACCTAGTAATATGTCATAAATATAATTAGAAAAGGAAATGTTAGTAATCCATCGTGTTTAAGTGATAATTTATTTATCATGGTGTTATTCTGWGCAACAGATAAATCAATTAGAGTTGCTTTCAAAAGCAAATAAATAGTGTTGGTTCAATGGAGTGATGACAGATGAAGTGTTTTGAGGAACTCAAAAGTTCTGTAGTTGGATTTCTCCACATTATTATGTTTAGGGGGAAAGCTGGAGAGTCACTGGCCTTCACTATAGACTGTGATGCTGCTAGCAATTTTTCTGGATCTTAGTGCTTCTATTCATAAGGCCACTGAACAAAGAAACAGTGTCCATTGCTAGGATCAGAGACAGATGTCTAAGGAGAAAAGCCTTCAGCATTTCCAGAGGACACTTATATTAAATAGTTATACGGRGTGTTTAGAGACTGCTTTGCACCAGAGCCTGCAGGTCAGAATTTTTCTGGCAGAGGAATATGGACATATTCTGCTCACTTCAGCATTTTGTATGGCCATGGGACATATTATACTGCTGGAGTCGTGATTCTGCAGATCAGATTAAACTACTTTGTGGACATTAAAGTATGAATATTTCATGTGAGCTTTTACAGGGCTGAATTTAAACTAAGGTACCAAAGTGCTTCTCCACATTCCTCTTTCCTGGGATTTTGTATTTTTAAACTAGTCTTCCCTTGCATAAAATTGTTCTTCCATGGGACTGCTTTTTAACTGTGTAAGTGGGAAAATCAGAAATATTAACCCTCATGAGGTGCAGGCTTCCAATCCCAGGGCAGTAAAAGGAAGGAGAGGAAAGAGATGTYTGTCAGTCAACAAAAGTGTCTCTGAGGGGGTAATATTACAAGGAGTGGAAACAGAATAGTTTGTCCATTGATGGAAAAGTGCAGCATTCACATATAATAGTGCTGCCAGGATTTGAGGTATGCCAAGGAAACCTGTGTGGACGTGTTACCAGTAAAAGTGCCTGCCTGGCTGCTGCTTGAAAATAGAAAAGAGGGTGTTGAGTACACAGAAACTGATGTTGAAGAATTTCTGACCTCTTTATTTAAAAAAAAAGTGTCATCTCCCTCTGCCTGATTTGGAGTGTTCTCACCCCCAACAGTGCTCAAAGATTTGAAACAAAATATAACACCCTGGAAATGAGGTTACAGATAGTGTCTACTTGGATAATGTTTCTCCATTGAGTCTGAATGCATGCTTCCCACTGGTGACTACTTTTAGATATACTGAAGATTGGTATCACTACACACAAATATGGACCACACAGATCATTTGGGCTCCTTATCTGTCAGAGAGGGAGGGAAATGTAACCACTGGTTTTGTTTCATTTTAAAAGCTATGCTCAGGTGAGTGTGAGTGGGCAGTGAATTAACCTTTCCTGTCCCCCGTATGCTGCCAGAGGGATACCCAGCTCCAGGGGTCCCATTCAACTTGCTTTGTGCTTAAGTTAAGCCCCACTGTAACTTCTGGATGACTTCTTTGCCTCTCCATGTCCCAAAAGTCTGTGTATGCGCACTAAGAGTTAGACTCTGAGATTAAGCCCACATTCACCTCTAGACAAAACACACGCTACGATTAGGCAGCATTAAAAAAAAACCAAACATTTTTTCACTTGCCACATGGTAAGATTAATTTATTACAGCAGCTCCATCCCTTTGGGCCATTCTACTTACTAAAGGTCCTAGCTCTTGGACTTGCCTCTTATTAAAAAATAGATTTTGTTTTCACCCTGCATGTAATCTGTCTCCCACGGAGATTAGAATAATGAAAGTATATAGTGGTGAAAGTCCCATTGCAGTGACCAAAGGCTGAAAGCTCCTGTGATGAAAGGCTCAAGTAATGCCAACTGAAGATTGTGTTTTCATCTTTTACGGTTGGACCACTGTGGGAGTTGCACAGTTTATGGTGTGGGTGAGTTGTGTAGCTGACACTTTCTGATGTGAAAGTCTGCTACCGCATAAGGTTGGGATGMTAGTGAATTTTGTAACAACGAGGTTAGATACTGATGTTCCCTTTACAGAGCAGAGAAAGAAGGGGAATCCACAGAAGCCGTCATAGTGAGGAGGAATCCACTTGAGGTAGTTCATGGAATGGAGAGGTAAGACTTCACTCCTTGCCAGAAGCTTAATGGACTTACTGATGCTATCTCAGCCCCAAGTTTTCTCCTGGAAGGAGACATTCAGCCCTTTTCCCAAACACCAGCAAAGCTTTTCAAAACCAGCTGGTGGTACTGCAGCCCATTTCTGTAATAACTCAGTGAGAGCCTAATGACTGGGGCACTTGTCATGCCTGCTAATTGTTATGCTTCCCTTTTCCGTCTCAGAGGAGATTGCATTTCTGTGTGTGCACGACTATGCAACGGGCAAAATATTAGTGCTGTTGCAATAAATCCTGTGTGTGTGTGCATGCACACTCATTTAATCTATCTGATTCAATATTACACACATTTTGTAGCATTCACTGGGTATCTTTGGTATCAAAAATGGTATGCAACATATCAGTTATCATTTTTCTGCCCTCCTTTTCATATGTTGCAATAAGTCAGTGTACATAATGGCTTTAGGCTATCATAATTCAGGCAGAAAAATGTTGATTTAGATAAATCTTTATTTACAACACTGACATGATGAAGACCTGTCTTCACAGTATAAGAATACTTCCTGAAAGTGATGGTGCTATGATGTCATTTACCACACCCCACTTTGTTTTTCAATTTGAATTAAAGATCTGTTTTAGTCTGTCTCTGTGWAATCAAATGATACACTGCTTTTCTCTAGAAAACAAACTGTTATACCTCTATGTGCCAATTTTTCATTTCAACACATTATGTAACAGTTCAAATGAGAGCACAAAATAACACAAAAACAGCTGGTAGGAAACTTTACTCAACATTAGGCACTTTCAAGCCTAAACAGGGTAATGTGCATGGCTTAATGCATCATATGTCTTTACTAATTTAAGCCTGATTGTGCAAAAAGGGCTGTGTAGGGACACTGGTGGACAGCTTCTGGACAGCTTCTGACTTTATGGAGTCATGCTGAAGTTAAAGGTCTGCCTACATTTGTTGTATAACGGAGCCAGGGTTATTTTTACTTCCCATTTTGTGTTGTTTAAAAAGTAATGCTAAAATCATAGAGGTGGAAAACTGGTTTATATTCACAAAATGTCTGTGCAAATAGAAACATTGAAGAGTATTATTCTCTTGGGTAGCATTCTGATTTCAGATACTAGCATCAGCTTTTGAGTTTTTGGACTTTCAGAATTTGAATTGAGAAGTATCAAGAGATTTGGAGTTGTAATTAGATTTTTTTTCTGTATTGTGCACTTTTTGAGCCCATTTATGTCTCTGATAATGCTGCCTTTAYGATACTTTCACAATTTCAAGGTTACTGAATGAGTTGCTGACAATTTCGGCAAAGCTACCTTGAAATATCGTTTAAATAGTCAAGAAAAACCCTTGATGTTGATTCTTGGTTATGTTCATTTCATGTAGCATTTAATAGAATGTCAGCAGAACTAGATTTAAACATAAATACAATAATGTGTAAACTATGGCTTAGAAAGGAAAAGATGTATTTTATTCAGAAGGTGAAGCCTTGAATGTAATTATAGGTAACAAATGTAATTAAAAGTAATGGTCAGGTATAACTTTTATAAAATGATATGTATTTACTTGGGATGATAAAAGCCATTTCAGGAAAACGAAGTCATCTGAGTCATTTACTTTCTCCAAATGCCTGCAAGATAATTATTGACGCATTTCAAATTACATCAGTAACCATGACTTCCATGAGAAATTCTGTCTCTGTTTAACCTTTACAGCATCATCCATTCTTTCATCTGTCCATAGAGCCAGCTGAGTCCCTGTCCTCATCAGCAACAGGTCCTGTACATGGGACATGGGGCAGATCTGCAGAGGCGTTGTGGTTGTAATCATTGGTTCCTCCGGTTGCTATCAGTTTCCGTGGACAGTTGTCTTGCAGAAATGCACCCCATGGCATACTGGATGCTTTTGGAAGCTTCATGCTGTTTTTCAGCTAAATTCTTAGCTACCTTCATATGCTGGAAAGGCACTAGAGCGCACCGGGCACCTCTGTTCTGCACTTGATGTATTTTCTCAGCCTGTAACCTCCCTGAGAGAGAGACTGTCTTTTTCTGTGTCTTTATTCATTCTCTAGGGCAGTAAAAACCCCACAACTCAGCTGGGCTCTGTAGGCACAAGCACACAAGTAAATAAAAACCTGTCATATACAAATGCTGAACACCAAAAAATGATGTTCTTGGGGTACAGATCCATTTAGTTGAGTGAATATTAATGATTAAATCTCATTTATAATTTATCTGTTTACTGCCATTTTGTTTTTATTTATCTATTATATAAATATATATTAAAAATATCTTTCTTTTTAAACAGAACGCAGTTTGGGGTCAGTATAAACGTAATAAAACTGTTCTACACGGTCCTTATCACCAACAGGTAAAGGTAAGGAGTAAAATTCTGGCTTCCAAAAATAACTTCTTGTTACAGCACAACAGCGAAAAACCATTTCAAAGTGCTGACGGACCACCCCTCTTCTTCTGGTTGTTCTAGTCTTTAGCAGGCTATCCATTATCTGAATAATAGATAAGGCTGTTGCTGCCAGACCTAGGGCAGCTGCTGCAGAGCGATCTCTGGGCCGTGCTCCGCCGTGCACCCAAGCAGAGGGAGGCCCACCAGCAGCGGGGCGACGCCGAGAGCCAGCTCGGGAGCAGCAGGGATCTTTGCCAGGCTCCGAGCCGGGCAGCCAGCCTGTGCTGCCCCGGCCCGCGCGGCCAGCCCTGCCCTGCCGGGCCCTTTGCCTGCATCCAACACCCCCTCCTCTCCCCGTCCCCGATGGTGGAGCACTGACTGACTTATTTGGTACTGATTGGGCTGATTTATTTGGTTCCTAGAAAGTTGTTCCGTAGCATTCGAGAAGGCTTGGCAAAATTTATGGCTTTTATACAATATGTGGGAGAGGTTAACCTGCTTTGCACATAATGAGAACAAAGTAATTTCTGAAGCATAATTTTGATGTSTTTTGTTTTCCATTTTTATTAATCCACTGGGAGGCGTTGGTTTATTTACTGGAACTCTACTTTCTATAATCATAAGGAATTTATTCTACTAAAGAAAATTACTTTCTTCAGCCTCCAAACCTGCATCTTTCTAGCGAGACAACCTAAACATTTTTTAGTGTTTTCTGTTCCTGAACATGAAACTCCTTGTTGTAAAGCCCACACGTGCTATGCCTTTCCTCCTGTTCTTCACAGGATTTTCAAATCAGCTTAGCTTCCCTGGGAAATAGGTCGAGGCTATGCTCAATGCTGTGCCACTGCTCAGGTGTTAGTCTTTGCAGGGAGAAGAAAAGCTGAGCTACAGGGCCAGCCTGGTTTAAACAGGAGGTGAAGGACATGGGCCTTATTAGCTGCAACCCCAGTGTCAAAGTCTTTCTGTGTGTGTCTCAGGCAAAGAAGCCTTAGGGACAAGRCAACCTCCAGAGAAAGCGTGGGCCAAGGTTTCTGTTTTGTCATTTAAGTAATCAATAAATGGGTCAGTCATCCTGCATAGCTAGACCTCCTGGTATACTCTAGATCTCCTCCTGTGAGCCTTTAAGGTAAAAATTTAGCTTGTGGCAATTAATTTCTTAGTGAAGTTTCTATGGAGTATTTTGAGAAGCTAAACTTTTGTTTCCCCACTTTTCCTTCCCATTCCTTATTTAAGCTACTGAACATAGCAGATTTGTATACAGTTTTTTTCCTTGCTTGGGCTGGAATGCTTTATTATTTCTACAAGTGGCAAAACTGTATTATTTTTCCCTTTGAGGTGTTCTAACATATACAAAGTTTCTGTAAAAGAAAGTGAACAGATCTATTGAAATAAAATGAAGATAATTTAAATTATCATTGGAATCACATTTATTGGCAATGAGGAGGAAACAAAAATTTTGAAAATCTTTTAAGTGTTTCAGTTTCCAAATAATTAAATGATTGCTCCCCTTCTGGATAGACAGAATTTTTATTTTTACTTCTGCAGCTGCAATTTGGTTATTCTGCTTTAAGGGAAGGCCGGGGTGGTGCTGGAGATCAGGTGCTATAGGGGCAGGAGCAGCCTGGGGCTGGCAGCTGCCTTGCAGGTAGGTGGTGCAGGGGAAGGATGGAGCCAGGGCCCCAGGTGTGGTGGGGAGGAAGCCAACCCTCCTTCCCTAGAAAGGCCTCCTGGAGCCATGGCGAGGCTTGSTTAGAGCCCAGTGGTCACTGGAGCTGGCTGAAACGCAGCTGAGAGGTAAGGGCAGTCTGTGAGGGAGTGTGAGACAGGTGCTTGTCATTTTGTGATTGTTCAATAGTTGCTTTTCCTAATGATGAAGTAGTTATCAGAGCTCCCGTTCTGAGGAACCTAATTTTGTTTGTTTGTTTTTAGGCCTCTTGATCTTATTCGGGAACTCCTTATAAAGAAGGTCAAGACAGATCCTTTGCAACACTCCTCATTAATTTGTGGTCCTCTCACACTGCCATAAAAGCTGTAAGTATGGCTTTTTTACATTTCAGCAGCTGTAAATAAGAATTATGTCTTTTGTTTCAAAAGCTGCTAAAATTTCAAAGTCCTATTTTGCTGGGAATATTTGACAGGGGGGAAAAATGCTGATGAATGCCACTTTTTTCCACTGAGTACTGCCGTACAAGCCAGCATGAGGTAAGAGTCAAGGATTAAATCTGTTTGAGACAAACTACTGCATTTCCCATTTCACATCACATTTTGTGGCTTAAGCAAAAGAACAGTATGTGTGGCTTGTTACTTTAATCAACTTTATCACAAACTCTTTATGTGAACTGGAGAAAGTTCTTCCAGGTTTTCTGCAGTTTCTGCAAGTGTAGAGAGTGCATGAGGAATACTTCAAAGACTGAGCACAAATTTGATGATGCTATTTTAACTTTAGATTGTTGTTTTAGCAAGGTTCTGTGGGTTCATAGAATAAGAAGAAAATTGGCTTGGGGAAGTCAAAGAAAATAGGAAAGAAAGTAAGAAAGGGAAAACAAAAATCACAGATGGATGATATTATAAATGGATGAAACTGTAAATAATGAAGAACACAATTGCCAGCTATTTAGAGGCTTAGATCAGTTAAAATCAATAGAAGACAATGACACTTCAATACGGACAAATATAGAACAAGGAGGACTTTTACGGAGAGATGCACTTGGCAGTGCTTGTTTGGGAAATGGTGGAAAAAAAATAATAGAAGGGATAAATATGCTGGGACAGATACAGAGCTGGTGTTGGTGGACAAGGTACAGCTTTCCTGGTTATTTAGCTTCCCTGCCAACTAAACACAGTTCAAAACCAACATGTTCAGACCCAGTTACCTGCAGCAAGCCTGCAAGTGTCTACTAAAGGAAGGAAGAATTAAGAAATAATACTGCGTGGGGAAAAAATTATTTGAACTAGAACTTTTATTTCTGCTTGGATCTTCTGACAGAGGTCCTCCCTGCAGGTGAACTGTTGTTTACATTTGTCTAAATCTGGCCAGATCTCAGCCRTAGATTCTAGGTCCCTGACTTTGGTGGGGGAAAAAAGGCTACAGATCTAGTTTACTGAGTTTGATGTGGATTTTGGCAAGGGGAAATACACTGATAGTGCAGGCTAGCAGAGATGCATGGCAGAGGCAAGAACAAAGTGTCACCTGTAACACCTCTCACACCTGACAGTCCTAATGCCATGGTCTTCCTTAGAAAGTCATGGTACGCTAGGGGTAACAAGAGTTTTACTGTGTCTTCTCAGTTTTGCATCTTGCTGTCTTCCTGCTTAAAAACCATGATAAAAACCTTCATCTGCCCCTCCCTTTACTCTGGTGCCTACCAGTAAGGACTGATAAATGCTGCCATTCTCATGGAATAACATTTTACGCTCACTCTATATAAGTGAGAAAGGTCACACAAGATAGTGGGTACTGGAGGGAAGGTCAATATCTAAAAGGATGATAAAAGGGAGAAATGAAACAGCAACAAGTAATGCATTTAGGAGAAAGAAACAATACATTATGAGAGCACACTGTGTTTAGAACAACTTTCTGCTGTTACAGCAGCTGAGCTCAGCAGGAGGGGAGCTGCTTTCCATCTCCAAGTCCAAACCCACAGTGCAGGGAGGTTCTTCCCCCTCCTCTCCGTCAACCCACTACGATAGGACACAATAGCCCCTGCATTTTGCTGGGCCACATCTTTAGGAGATGACTGATTCTTGTGTCTTCATTTTAAAGGTATATTTGACCCTGTGTTTACATTTATGGGTGGAAATATCAGTGGTCTCTTGTCTCTATTTCATCTGCCATAATGATTTAGTGGAGTTCTGGCAATGAATGGTGCTTTATTGTTGTCTTGTTATCTCTGCTTTGTAGTCAGCTCCACCTATTTCATGACTGGAATGACTGGGTTTGGGAAAATGGAGCCCATGAGCTGTGCAGGGCTCTGCTCCCTCGGACTCTACTTCTTGAAGGAAAGAGAGAGCTCAGCCATTCACTGGAAACTTTTTTTTTTTATTATTATTATTATGGCTCTCAGAAGCCTTCAAACATTAAAGATGTGTTACTGTCAATATGCTAAGATAACTTTTAAAAACTTCAACTTTGCAATAGAGTCAGACCGTTCTTTACCATTGATTGAATAGCACTGTTGAGTCTGATTCCTCAAGCACTGCTGAGTATCTTCTAAAATGCCACTGAAATTACTTCCTGCAAAAGTATGAAACAACTTCTGTCATTGCCTTATGGATTTGAGAGGCAAATCTATATAGGAAATATTAATTGTAAATTATCATAASTATGTGTCAGACTTCCTTCTTACAGATCAGTGAACCCTGGCAAATGGGTAGGTCATGTCTATAATACCAAGCTCAAAGGACTGAGCATGGTATATGCTTCAGTATAGGTGAATACCAACATGTATCAAGGGTTTGTGGCAAGTGAGTACCTCTAAAGAGAAACCCATGTTTGTACAGATAAAAGCATACAGGGGGAGAGCACCTGGAACAGGACTAACAAGGATCAGTTAGATCACAGAAACTCCCTTAAGAACCCTAAAAGACTAGAGAAGGAATTTGGATTCAGTGATCTGTCCTTGACGTTTCCCTGGTGATTTCCCCTGAAGCACTGGCTTCACGTGGCCCCTATGCCAGAAATAATACATCAGGATGTAAGAGAACTTGTCTCCTGTCAGTCCTCACACAAGCTCTTTGAGAGAAGAGGGGTCAAACCCTGTTGCAACCGACAGACCAAGCAAACGGTAATGGATGACTTGAAAGAAGCAAACAAAGAAATGACACCAGGCCCAGAGGCTGTCTAGTCCAGCAGCTAAGTCCAGTAGCTAAAAATGCATCACAGAATTGGTTAAGTGAGAATAATCTGCTATCAACAAACAGTAGAAAGGAAACTTGTTTCATCTGACTGCAATTTCTGCCCGTCTTCCCTGTCCATTAGCAGCATAGTGTACACGCTGATAGGAGCCATCATAAACATATAATCTCTCCCACTGGGAGGTTTAATAAATATTGGTAGCTCCTAAAAATGGCTATAATGTTTATTGATTTAAGCCTCTGAGATTCCACTAAGGAATAATCTGTAAGTTTCCTAATGTAAATCATATGGATGTCTATACAGAGTTCTATAACACAAAGTCGCTGCTGTAAATCTAGATGCATTATTTGTATGTGTATCTATTTGAGGTAGAGATTGAAGCCTGTAGTTAGGATTCTGTGTTCTTTGTGTAGTTCTTTTGTGGGATGAAACTTCTGTTCATGTTTGTGTTTAATTTCTTCCAAGTTTGTTTATAATCCACCACTTGCATTTAAAAAAATACAGGAGTCCCAGGTTTGAAACTTAAGGTTACCTTTATAACATGATATTTAACTACTCAAAAGTGGTAGCGTTTGTGGTTGGTTTTTTGGTTTGGGTTTTGAGCATAAGCCTAGAAATGTGATTTTTGTCAGATTTAAACTCGTCTCTGGGGACTAAGATCCCTGTGGAAAACCGGGAGAAACTCCCAAATTCTGTAGCCGAACTGGTATTTGGATAGTATACACTAAGTAACACATAGAGCCAATGGTGGAACTAAAAGAAATGGTGAATAATGATGAGCTGATTGAAGTACTTCCTAATGTAAAACAGTTGTAAAACCAGCAATCACTCAGTTGAAGACTGTATCATAAAGAATAGCACAAGAAGCCTGAATTAAGGTTATGTTGGCAACCACGGGTTTACCAACCTCTCCTTTGGGGGACTGAGCCTCAAAAAGTTTCAGTCTCAATATTCTTTACACATAGTGTTTGAATAAATTAATATCTGTATAGTTATAAACTTACCTGTAGTTTATATGTAAATCTATGGCAAGGTTAATATATAGTAGAAATATAAATATTATTACAATAAAATTGTTGGGTCTTTTTAGTATTTAAAAGTCTGACACTTAAAAAATCAAGTAGTTAGAGTTCCTATATGTCGTGGTTTAACCCCAGCTGGCAACTGAGCACCACACAGCTGCTCGCTCACTCCCCCCTGGTGGGATGGGGGAGAGAATTGGAAGAGTRAAAGTGAGAAAACTTGTGGGTTGAGATAAAGACAAGTTTAATAGGTAAAGCAAAAGCCACGCACACAAGCAAAGCAAAACAAGGAATTCATTCACTMSTYCCCACCRGCAGGCAGRTGTTCAGCCATCYCCAGGAAAGCAGGGCTCCATCAYGYGTAACGGTTACTTGGGAAGACAAAYGCCATCACTCCAAACATCCCCCCTTTCTTTCTTCTTCCCCCAGCTTTATATGCTGAGCATGACGTCATATGATATGGAATATCCCCTTGGTCAGTTGGGGTCAGCTGTCCCAGCTGTGTCCCCTCCCAGCTTCTTGTGCACCCCCAGCCTGCTCGCTGGTGGGGTGAGAAGTAGAAAAGGCCCTGACTCTGTGTAAGCACTGCTCAGCAGTAATGAGAACATCCCTGTGTTATCAACACTGTTTTCAACGCAAATCCAAAACATAGCCCCATACAAGCTACTGTGAAGAAAATTAACTCTATCCCAGCCAAAATCAGCACATTCTACACCCTTTATTCCATACCATTTACATCATGCTCAGGTACCACTCTATCCAATACATCCTCATTAGCCACCACCACCCTTCCCATCCTTTGATATAATACGCAGATATCATTCCCCTGGTCCATGGACCACCCCTGTAAAATGCCCACAGAATGTCCATTGAGTTCATTTAGTCCATGACCTTGGGCTCCATCTGTTATGGTGCTCACTCAGGGCAGGAGAGGTGGTGTGTGGTGTGGAGTTACTGGGCACCAGCTCAGGTCAGGTCACTGCTGCACTTGCACTGCTTCTTGTAAGACTTGTTTTCCATTGGTTCCTGCTATAGTAATTCCTATAACAAGMAAATAATGGGTTACAACAATTTAAAGGTATTTCCATTACAATCTCCACCCCTGGTCCCTTTGGGCCAGGTTATAGGCTTTAACATTGCAATGAACCCCTCCCCTTGCTCCTAGCCTAGCTAGCAACAAGGGGTTCCTGCTATAGTAATTCCCATAACATGCAACTCAGATCCCRGGTTACAACAATTTAAAGGTGTTTTCATTACAGTCTCCACCCCGGTCCCTTTGGGCCAGGTTATAGACTTTAACATTGCATTCAACTCCTCCCCTTGCCCCTGCTCCAGCTTGGACTTACCCACAGACTGCAGTCCCCTAGGGGTGTATCTGCTCCAAGTAGAGCCTTATCTATGAGCCACAGTCTCTCCAGGGGTATACCTGCTGCGGCATAGACTTATCCACAGCCGCAGTCGCTTTGAGGTGCACCTCTTCCAGCATGGCCTTCTCCATGGGCCACAATGCCTTCAGAGATATGCCTGCTCTGGCATGGCTTTACCCACAGCCACAGTCCCTTCAGAAGTAAACCTGCTCCAACATGGCTGTACCCATGGCTGAAGTCCCTCCAGGGATGTACCTGCTCTGTCGTGGGCTTATCCATGGCCACACGCTTTGAGGTGCTCCAGCATAACCTCATGCACAGCTACTGATGCTTCAAGGTGTTCCTGCTGCAGCATGGACTTATCCACAGCCACAGATGCTTCGAGGTGTACCTTCTCCAGCGTGGACTTATGCTTGGGCCACAATCCCTTCAGAGGTATACCTGCTGCGGCACAGACATAACCATGGCCACAGGTGCTTCGAGATGCACCTGCTCTGGTGTGAACTTATTCATGGCCACAGACACCTCAGGGTGTCCTGCTCCCACATGGACTCATCCACGGGTCATGGTCCCTTCAACTCGAGTTCGCACTGGAGTTCCAGCCTGTCCAGTACAGCAGCACAGAAACAGGAGCGATGCCCTGGCCATCTGCCAGCCCAGGCGCATTGCCATTGCTGTTATCAAAATGTTCCCAGGCACAGCAGAGTAGGAGATCAGCAGTACAGCAAGCAGYGAAAGCAAAAAGCAACCACTAACAAGCACTAGACTGTAATATACAGTAAGGCAAGCAAGCCCCATGGCAAGTGTAGGTGCCTGCCGATTAATAGCTAAACAACAATAACAGCTATGAATTCGATCTAGGACATTCTGGTCAAATCTGTCATTATCTYGAACCCTCCAAGCCCCATGTTGGGGGCTTGCTGTTAGGGAAAATTCAGTTCCAGTCTGAACAAATGAGCTACACTACTGTGTCRTCCGATGCGGCAACACACGCTGAGTAGCCAATGAGAGGAGTGGTGGAGAGCTCAGCCCTCTTAGCTCTTCACTCTCATGCCTCGGCAAATCCACGCAAGGTAATCTTAGGCCTTTCCTGTTGTTCATATGACATGCTTTTATCTTCAGCTACATCCAGGCAGCCCTCGCTAAAATCCATTATAGTTTGGCAGGTCTGTCTGAGAGCAGACTGTATGGGTTAAGAACCCTAATTAGTCACCCAAGGTTGCATTCTGTTTGTTACTCTACAAAAATGAAATCGATGGGAGGCATATGTAGCCTCAAAATAGGAATAATATCAGTTTTTAGAATGAAGTAATGGTAATCTTAAAAGAGAGGAAAATAGAAGATACAACAGGTTGCACAAAACCCCCTAAATTACCAGAATGGAAGAAATCCCTCCAAGAGCTGCATCTGTGAGTGTGGCAGCTCTTACCCAGGGGGTGGTAGGGTCTCTCCCCACCGGAACTTTAAAAACCTCTCTGAATCCTTCTGTGTTTTTCTGTCTTACCAGTGTCATGCGGTGGCAAACAGCAATGCTGTTCACCTCTGCTGTACCATGTGTACCTCTGCTGAACTACAAACCTCCTACAAACTTGTGACAATGTAGTAAGTTTCTATAGTTTTGGGTTTTTTCTTTCTTTTCATCATGAATGTTTAAATGATTTACAGAGTCCTTGTGCATCCGYGCCCCTGTGCCGTAGCCCTGAGCAGGGATTTGGTTGTCTTTCCCAACCTCACAGAGAAGGGCAAACAGCAGCTCAGGCTGACTGTGAAGGGGGGACATGTAGGAGAATGTTAAAGGTAGCAAGACAATGTCTATTTTTCCTCTTCTTATAAACATAACAGCTAAATACTGTGGCTGGTGAGAGTGATGCTAGAGTGGATTAAATGTCTATTTGAAGTAGAAATAGTTTGAGTTTTACTACTTCTAGACCCCACTTGGATCTGCTTCACCTCTTCTTCTCAACTGCATGACTTGCACAAATGTTTGCTAAGCTTTATAACTCTCTTCTCAGGACAACCATCCCTTCAAATAGAGAATTCTGGCCCTATTCTTAGTTACAGACAATCAAGTGCCTGCCATTATACTGGGACTAGTTAGTGCTTAGACAACAATTAAATTAGTTTGACTTCCTGACTTGGTAAAACCCTTTATGCACTGTGTTTTAAAATGTTTAACCAGCACAACAAACTTGATGCATCTTAACACTGCAATGATTGCAAAGATTGCATAGAATGTCTTGGCAAATGAAACAGTAAAYAGCAGAAACACTGTTGAATTGTAATCACCAGTAACTAATTGAAGTGTGTGTCTGATTGTAGAAAAATTGAATAATCTCACCTCTTAGCCTTACCAAGAAGTTGCCATCTGGGGTAGGAATAGTGATGTGCTGGCAAGACCAGGTGGTCTTCACATGCAGAAAGGACCTGCTTTTCATCAGTATCATGACTGCACTGCTAATTAGAGAAGAATGAACAAGGCATAAGTCAAGGAGGAATTTCCCAATCTAGATTAGGTTTAAGAGATCCATTAAGATCATTTCAGGGCCAGGGTTTGAAATTGTATTTGTTAATGCTGAAAACGTATGAGTACTTTTTAATGACTTGATAGTCTGAAAAGGACATAGGCCCTTAAAACAAGATACAAATGGACTTTAGGTGCCTAATTAAAAATTATTATGAGAAAACTCTTGATTCTTATTATCTTCCTCACACTGGAAGCTCCCCAAATTCATGATGTTCACATTCCTACACACCTCTCTCCCAAATTCTGCCTAATCTCCATAGCTTAAAAATCTAGAAATGGTGCCTGAAAAAGTAGTGAGTGCCTCTCTGCAAGACAAATGCTAATAMTCCCAGTACACAATAAAGTGGATGCCTGCAGAGACAGGGGTATTGATCACAAAACACAACCCTGTCTCAAATCCATTTCCTTCTGCTTCAAAGGGGAGGAGGGAAAAAAAAACCCCACCAAAAACCCCAAACCCAACCAACCAAACAAAAAACCACCAGAGGAGGAAGAAGAGATGGATTTACTTGGTAAATAGATATATTAATATCTCATTCTACAAGTTTCCTACTGAGTGGAGATATTTTGGTGGATTGTCTTCCTGGTAGATTGTCAATCTCATTAGGTCCTCTTTCCACCAGAAGTTTTCTCCAGGCATAAAATAGAGGACTTGGTCCATTTATTTGGTACCTCCAGAAATTTGGGGCACAAGGGCAAATAGCTGCTTCTACAGGTGGCCTTTGTGAGTGTATTGTGCTCTGCATGGTCTGGATTTACTGTCTTTGTGTAGATACAGTGTACTGTGTAGAGTTGCCCTACTAGTGCAGGTGGTTATGTATCAGAAATCTTGAACAGAAACATGCAACTCCTTCCATTAACTCTAGATTTTGGGTTCTACTCTAGAAGGCAAGAAGTTGAAAGCAAAGATTTCAATACCTGATGAGCATATCTCTCTCACTCTTCTATGTTTTCCTTTTTTCTTTTTTTTTWAAAAAAAAACTTTATTATATGACATTCAAACCCTTTGAGATTTTAGATAAAATAATGAAGAACCAGATATTTTCCCAGGTTCTTTCTGTAATGTGCTCAAACACATTGTCCTTAAAATCTTGAAGATTCAGACAAGAGTATGAATCATGTAAGTTCTGAAAGATATTGGATTTCTCAAAATGGAGCCTTGTGATCCAGCTAAACTAATGTTCTTCAGATATATGTATCTTATATTTTTACAGCTCTTTAGAAAAAAAATAAATAGCACTTTTTTAACTCTCCAAAACTGGCAGTTATTAGATAACTTCTTTCTGAGAAAGTTTAACTGATTTTATAATTAGTTTGGTGCCAGTCACTCTCACAGAGGTAACCGGAAGTAACTCCTTTTTTTTCTGATATCAGGAACCAGTCTGTACTTTAAAAAAATAAGGGTTGATATCCCTTATGAATCTTCCATTTTTCTAAGAATTGTTAATAATTCTTTACTTATTGCAGCACCTATCCATTCTTTGATTCTAGAACTCCATAGGGTATGTGATTCCTTTGGAAATTAATTCCATGTATTGGTTTTTAGTCATTGACAAATAATGTAGGTAATGTTCTAAATTTGACATGTACCAATTTTCTACAACGTTAATTAACAGCAGTGTAAGCATTTAACATAAGAAATCTAAGCCTCAGTGCCTTATTCTGTTTTTCTTTAATGCAAATGCTATTGCTATTTCATGCAAGTGTACTTTTCCTAAACAGAATTGAAATGGTCAAACCTCATAAACTCGAGGACACATTTACTAACTCTCGCCCTTACCCTTCTGGGCCTGGAATAGAAAGTAGGCAAAGGAACAACCAAGGATAAAATACCAGAGGTGAAAGGTGATCACAGCTAAGAAATGAGAAGCAAAATGGTGGCAAAAACTAAGGGTGCTTTTTGTTATACAGAAGCTAATAGAATACAGATCCCTATCCAGATCTACTGGCAAATGTAGTATGGATGTAGCACAGATGATCTGTACAGACTCTATAAAAGGAATCTCTGATTTGTTTAAAATTGTCAGTCTTATTCATACACTTTGACACTGAGGTCTGGTAATGTTACGTATGATGGGCTAAGGATAATACTGAAGAATACTCCTAGAAAAAAAATTGACTGTGTCTCTGTGTCAGAGAGAAGATCGAGATGGGGAATTTATAATAAAATGAAAATTTAAAATAAATTTCTCTTTCCTTTTGCCATATTTCACTCAGTAATGTAACAGCTTTGAAACTGGAGATGCTTTTAACCCATTGTCAAAGCTAATAGTAACATTATTTATCAGCAGCATTTACTCAGGCGCTGTAAAGCTAGGGTCTATATAGCCTGTTAACGCTGGGACATGAATTGATATCCTTCTGTCTCCATCGTGTTCTTGAGCATACATCAAAAGAGGCTGCACAGGAAAGTAATCTCAGATGTTTTCCATCTTTGTGTTCTGAAAAGTGAGTGCCACTAATTTAATGGACTGGGAAGGGTTCTTGAATCAGAAACAGCAATGGATAGCTTCATCAAAGATTGTTTTGGTATATTTTTGGTTTCTGATGTTTCCAGTGGGGTTTCAAGGATGTTGGGGGGTGGGGGAAAAACCCTTTCAAACAGAAAGCTTAAAAATACTGGGTTTTGTTCTCCTCTCTTTGAAGGAGACAAGATATTCTTAAGTGAGTGTGTATTTAACAGCATATGTGCATGCGCGCTCACAGAAGTTTTATTCAAAGAACATTCATAAGAATGCAAAACTGATCTCTGGAAATATCCTGTGCTGTTTTGATCTGACCTCTAATTCCATGGGTTTCCTACATCAGCCAGGCCACAGGCAGGACTGTGCCTGCAAAGGCAGCTGATAGGTGGTATTTTGTTTTCTCCCCCGCTGTCCACCGTGTGCCTCCATTATTTATGAATTCAAACCCTGCTCTGATGATTGGGTTATTCAGTACTTTTTAAATACTAGCTCCAAATCCCATTCCCATTCTGCTGGCTAACATTTCATCCGTGTGTCTCCTTCATCCAGTCTCACTCCTTGCCCAGATGTGCTTTTCAACCCTTTTTCTGTCTTTGCTGGCTCCTCAGTTCAATTCCCCTGGGGAACCTGCTGCAGCCCCAGGGACTCTGGTCCTTTCTCTGGTGCCATTTTTTTTGCCCCAGTTCTTCCTTTGCACACTAGTGCCTTATCAGATATATCTCTCTTCATGCCTCCTGCTTTTTATATTCTTGGTCTTTTTCTCCCTTTTTCTCAGGGTTAGCCCCAGTCTGTGCGCTGCACATCAATCCCTGTTTTTCTTTTAATGGATTCTAATCCCATTTCCCTGCACTCTCATCTTCTTTCCCCTTTCTCTTGTCTTTTCTGTAAATGAATATGGCAATGGCTCACTGAGATCTGTGGAGACACAGGGCACATGCTCTTAAATTCCTACATCTGGCCTTAGTGTCGCAGGAGACATCTTCCTTGAGCAACTTCTACTGAAACCTAAGAAACCTCTACTGAATAGGAGCAGAATTTATCAAGCCCTTTCCTTATGAAGTTTCAAGTCTTTGTTCAAAATCTTGGAGATGCTAATACATTTCCAAGACAAGTACATCAAGCTGGGGGATGGTGAGTTCATTTTTTAAATTTGGACAAAAGAGTGTACCTCACTTTTTGAGGCAGTCAAATTGTTACAATATTTCTGCAGAATACCTAAGATGGAAAATTCCATTCTAAACTACAAAAAAGTTTTCAAAGTTATGAGCAACTAAAAAATTAAAAACAGGGTCTTAAAATAGGAACTGTTAAGCAATCTTACTAATAGCTGGTATTACCAGCCCCACCTATATAAAATATAAGCATTACTGTTCTAATAGGCTAAATGCACTAAATACCACTAATGTAATGTTAGTAATTGCTACCAGAAAGATGTGGCTGCTGTTTTCTTGACTTTATTGATCTGCCAAAATTATAAAGTGGCAGTACTTTATGTAAGCTTTATTTAAAAGCATAACTGGAGAGTGATGACAGAACAGTTTATATACTAATGTGGTAAATATAGCTAGAACTCTGTTCAATATGCCAAGGAAGGAACAAGCCACTAAGAATGCTATTTATTCACTACGAATAAAGAAAAGGTTGAGGGTTTGGGGGGGATTTTGTTTTGGTTTTAACTTTTAAATGGTGTCTCTAAAAGAAGAAATCTATATTAGTGCCCAGAAACATGAACAAAGTACTTTACTGACTGATCCACAGTGTTGAACTTCATGAGGTTCAACAAGGCCAAGTGCAAGGTCCTGCACCTGGGTCAGGGCAAGCCCCGGTATCAGTACAGGCTGGGGGATGAAGGGATTGAGAGCAGCCCTGCCGAGAAGGACTTGGGGGTACTGGTGGACAAAAAGCTGGACATGAGCCGACCATGTGCGCTCGCAGCCCAGGCCAACCGAACCCTGGCTGCATCAAAAGCAGCGTGGTCAGCAGGTCGAGGGAGATGATTCTGCCCCTCTGCTCTGCTCTGGTGAGACCCCCCCTGCAGTACTGCGTCCAGCTCTGGGGTCCTCAGCACAAGAAGGACATGGACCTGTTGGAGCGGGTCCAGAGGAGGGCCACAAAAATGATCAGGGAGATGGAACGCCTCTCCTATGAAGAAAGGCTGAGAGTTGGGGTTATCTAGCCTGGAGAAGAGAAGGCTTTGGGGAGACCTTGTTGCAGCCTTTCAGTACTTAAAGGGGGCTTATAAGAAAGATGGGGGCAGACATTTTAGCAAGGCCTGTTGTGACAGGACAGCAGTAATGGTTTTAAACTAAAAGAGGGTAGATTTGGACTAGATATAAGGAAGAAATTTTTTACAATGAGGGTGGTGAAACACTGACACAGGTTGCCCAGAGAGGTGGTAGATGCCCCATCCCTGGAAACGTTCAAGGTCAGGTTGGATGGGGCTGTGAGCAACCTGATCTGGTTGCAGATGTCCCTGCCCACGGCAGGGGGGTTGGACTAGATGACCTTTAAAGGTCCCTTCCAACCCAAACTATTCTGTGATTCTATTAAATTTTGAACACATTCAGATTAGCCTATGGTGCAGCAAAAGTGGGCCAAGAACTAAGATTGCCTTTCATTTTTGAGGGCTACAAGCATGCACTTGAACATCATCTAACTTTTAATAATTTGCTATCTATTAGAAATTTTCTTTGTCTAAGCTTTGGTTAGCATCAAGACTCGGACCGCAGTGTTAAAGCACTCAGACATAAGGCCACAGGAGAAATGTGTCTGCTAGTGCAATTACCAGTTCAGCTGATCCTGTTGTGTTGGTGAATTTCTTTGCAATAATATTAATAACCTTGTGAAGGTGTATTTTCATACTGCACCTCAGAGTTCATCTTTCTATGAGAACTTCCTTTTCTTCCCCTGCATTTAGCACTGAAGTCTCCTAGCTGCTATTCTTATACGAACAATGAAAACAAAAATAATTAGGTCACTGTTCTGTTGAAGTTCAACCCTTTGTGCCATTTATTTGTTGCTTTTGGTTTGTAGAGGGTGTTGTTCATGGCAGAGCTGCTGTTTCATAGTAGTTCTGTTCTTTGTATTTTTGCTTTCCTTCTTTGCTTTGTAAATGATGTGTATTCGCTAAGCTTTTAAAAAATTGCTGCTGAGTAAGGAAAGCTGTAAGACTTGAATCTGTGAGATATCTTAGATAATCTTAAACATGATGTTCTGTTCCTTGCTATCTAAATAGAAATTTAGAATATGCAGAAAGAGAATTTCAGTGATGAGGAATCTTGATATAGGTTAAAACATTCAGGAGATACAGGGGAGCCCACTGAAAATGTCAATATGTTAAGCAGCACCTTACTTCATCAGTACTTAGGGGCATGCTTATGCCCATTTTCATTCTTCTGCAGTGAAAAATGTGGCTCAGAGACTTGCAAGTTATTGGAGGCCCAAAGGAAGAAAACCGCATCGATTAGTGCAGTGGACACTTAATTAGGTATGAAGGACAGTGGAGCTCTATTTACACTTGGACCATTTGTTGACATCAATGGTTGGGCTAACAGGTGCAGAATTGAGCTGTGTGCATTTTTGTTCACAGCAGAAACATGCCAAGATGTTTTCTAGATACTGCCCACAAGAGTTAGACTCCTAGCCCATATCTAAAAAGCCTATAAAGAGGGTGTTAATGACAATGATTCAAAGCACCACTGCCTTTTTTTCCCATTCCAGTTATCTGCACGGCTCCTATGGACTCCAGTAAGCCAGCCTTAGTTCTCCTGCTAGCACAATATTAATGAAGAATTTGCATTTCAGAACAAAATCGGTATAATTCCTTGTGATTTAATTAAGGAATTTCCGTGTGAAATCAGCTCCTGTTAATGTCCTAATCAGTTGTCTTGTGGGTCATCTGGTCAAAATGGCATAGGTGGGTTYGACAAAACCAGTCTGTTCAGGCAATTAAACTGTTATGGGATAAGAGGGAAGATCCTTTTGAGGATTAATTCCCAGTTAAAAGCTAG
This sequence comes from Oceanodroma leucorhoa, assembly GCA_030449065.1. NCBI lineage: Eukaryota > Metazoa > Chordata > Aves > Procellariiformes > Oceanodroma > Oceanodroma leucorhoa. Next base: position 8,547,450 of record JASVER010000003.1, read on the forward strand.
AAGATAGACAGTARGAACAAATGGTCAGTTTTTGCCTAAAAGAGAGATTATATATGTGATCCCATTGTTGCATGTTCAATGTCTTCATACATTCCTTTTTAAATATGAAAAGAATAAGCAGAATTCTAATGGGAAAGTCTAATACTTACTGTAAAGAATCACAGCTAGTTCCCATAATTGGATGATAAGCTGGCGGGTGGAGATCAATTTTGATAAATGCAAAATAATACACTTGGAAAATAACATTTATATATGCATAGAAATGATGGGCTCTAACCTAACATTACAGAAAAGATTTTGGTGTCATTGSAGATATTTCTCAGTAAACACTAGATCATTGCTCACAAAAAAAAAAAAAAAAGACAAATTGAATGCTAAGAATTATTAGGAAAGGGATTGATAACAAAATAGAAAAACACCATTATGCAACAGAATAACTTGATAACCACAAATGATTCTGATCATCTTATCTGAAAAGGCTGCAATAGAGCTGGATTAAAAAAAAGAGAAAAGGCAAGATTGATAAAAGATGTGGAATGAAGCCTGTGTAAGGAGAGGCTAAATAAGCATTTCAGCTTTGAAAAGAGGTGATTGAAGGAGGATAGTGGTGTATGTCCTAGAGAAGATGAAGAGGGCCGGGGATGTTCACTTTTTCTTATGACAGAAACAGAATAAAAATGTCCACCAGCAACTTTTCAACAAAATGAAGAACTTGTCGTGCGATATAGAATTAAATTGGAATACCCTTTGACAGGAGGTTGTGATAACCAAAAGTGTAAACGGGTTCAAAAAGAATTTGGCAAATTCATGAAGGATAAAGCTGTCAGTGGCTGTTAAAATTATGTTCAAGGTACTGAAACAATAATTGACTATTTTTACACTATTTTTATATTCTTCCTTGGACATCTGCTACTGGACAGTAGAAGCAATTAAATTCTGAGCGAGATGGACCTTAAGTCTGACACAGCTTGGTCACTGTCATGAAGCTTACGGTCTTCCTCCAGGGATGGCAAATCTTGGGGGATGTACTTCTTTGATGAAGACAGTTTGTAAAGATTTTGTGCATCACTTTATTTTTTCTGTCCTTTGATAATTAGAGAGATAAAACAATATGCAAATCATTAGTTAATAAATAATTACTGCACATAATAACATAGGACAGAATGAGAACAAAACCAATTTTGAGATGTTTCCACTGCAGCTGAATGCAGACCTGTTTAATCAGATTTTCATTCTAACACACCATCCTCCCCTTTCAATATTTGCTCTTAAAGAGAAAAGTACTGTGTCTACATGGGAAACAATCACTCTTTTAGGTACAACTGCTGTCTTTAGTTTGTTTATTTGCCTGGCATGACAGTCAAGAACCGTTAGGAAGCTGTTTCACGGTAGCACTCTACCAGCGCTATATTCTCATTTCTATCTGCGGTGAGGAGAAATGGATACTTACTTTTCTTGTGTTCCTGTACTATAATGATAAATCTAGTATTTTCCCCAGAGACCGTCCACTGCGTGACAGGCATTTGAAAGTGCATCTAGCCATTGAGCAGGTGCTGGAAAGACTTCAGCAGCTGTGAATTTTGAGGGAGGGGAGAGGAAACATTTGCATTAAGGAGTCCCTTGTGCTTTTCAAGAGTAGAAATATTTTCAGACTTTGTATTCCTATAATCTGTGATGTCTGGAACATCTTTCAGCAGGTGTAGCGACAGTGCTATTGTAAACGTTAATGGTCTGTTGGGCTTTTTGGCCCTCCTAGCTCCATACTCCAGTTGGAGTTGATATTTAATGTATGACCTTCTCCCTCTGTTTGCTTGTACTTTTCACTCAGTTGGAGAAAGAAACCCATGACTAATTAGACACTGAATTTCAGCCTAGTAATTTATTTAAATAGCTTTGTAATTCATTGGCATGAGCATTTCCATGACAAAATGTTGGTCAGGAAACATTTATGGAAAAACTGCTGAGGCTTGCAGGAAGAGATGTTATGAAGGATTTAAACATGTAAGGTACATACTGTAGCAGGCTTCACACAGTACGTGGGGAGAATCAGGATATGATAGTACAGTCTGGCCCAGACAGAGCTGCCCTGCTATGCTTGGTTTAGGAGGAAGCACTACCCTGTGTCTGAGCTATTGCCATATTGCTGCTGACAGATTATATTATCTCAAGCATAGCCCGCAACAGCTGCCTTGCATCCAGCTAGGCAGTTAGCAAGGACAGGGGATTTCAGATAACCTTCTGCCTCTATGAAGGTATAGCCCATACCTAGAAGTGAAGCCTGAAAATCCTCACCATAGGAGGCAGGGAGTAATCAGTGCTAGCCAGTATAAAGCTTTGGACGTAAATGTCTCAAATCCTGTCTTGCTCTCCAGCTGAGCTATACCTTGCTCAGAGTGAAGGATCCTACAATTATGATCTTTATCTACATTTCTGAAAAGAGCCTCTTACAACTTCCCACCCAGGATACAAGGTGGGAGTAGGGGCAGCAGCACCTTCTCTCAGTTGTTGAAGACCCCAAATGGGCATGGGCACTCCTAGTCCATGCAGGAGTGTGTGGCCAAGCTCAGCACGGCATTAGCACTTACGAGCTGCACACATGACGCCAAAGGGTGGGTCAAGCTTCTTAGGGTGCTTAACTGAGTCTAAACATCTTAATTGAAAAGCATAAATGCAGCAAATCTGCATCTGAATGCAATCTGAATGTTATGTACAGCAGCCATGGGGATCCCACCTCTGGGGTTTGCAGATGAATATGCTCTATGTGGCAGTTCATAAGTGGTGGACTGAAGTTCTCATAGATTCAGGAAATCCATGGCTGGATCTTTCTAAGACACTTTTCAGATGAAGAAGTGCCAATAACCTCAAGTAGAAAATTGGAAGATTTTAATTCCTAGGCATTTAGAAAATGAATGCTTTATCAACAAAGCTTAAAATGTGGTTAACTTGGTAGAAGAGAAGCCTTTGGGATATCCATATTAAACACATTAACCCCCTTAATGAAGATCTCTGTCTAAACCATTAAATGTAGCAACCCTTCCATCTGGGAAGCACTGGCCTCTGTTGGTTCATATTGAAAGAATACTCCTTGTATTTACACAGCCCTTTTAATTGCAGGACCTTAATGCACTTCTACAAACTGTGCCTATGCCGTAGGAGGCAACTACTTTGCTACAGATAACTGCAGAGAATAATATAATAGCTACTTTGTGTAGTCCCTATGGACATGAATGGAGATTACTTCAGAGCATCTTAGATCAGGATTCTACAGCTATTTGTCTGTGACTTGACCATTGGGACCATGGTGCCCCTCAGTTAGTGTAAGCCACTGCTGTTGTATCAACTGAACTTGCAATTCCAGAGCTCAGGATGAGATGCAGAGAGCTTAGGGTCTGCGTAACTTGGGGATTGGGCAAGGTTTGGGCTCTTAAGTTACAGGGAGCACTGTAACTGAGCCCCAAAATCAGCATCTCCTTCCACTTTGACACTTAAGGTTTGTTAAGTGCCTATGCGTGCATACAAACTTACAAACGAGAGAGAGAGCAGCTAGGCCCTTTTGCAAATAGGGATGAAACAGACACTTGTAGGTGCCAGAAGCATCAACCAAATTCMCTGTGTATGCCTGTGCCTACTGGTGTCTTCAGCAGTGAGCATGGGAGAGTGGTAAAGAATTTGCTTCTACCTTCTTTATMATAGCCCAGTGGTCAGAGCATGTGTTCAGAAAGCAGGAAGCCTGCTTTAAATTGCCCTGACCTTTAGGCAATAAGAATGGGGGAATTTGCACGTGGAAAAACAGTCAAAGTGTACCAGTGAGGGGAGAGAGAGGGAGTGGGATAAAATGGCCTTATATYCTATTGCTTAAAGCATTCTACATTCTTAATTCATAGGCAGGAAAGTCTCTCTTCCAAAGTCATCTTCTGGTTTTTATCTGATGAATATTTACTGCAAAATACATGTAAAATTTAATGTTTCCCAAGGACTGCAGATGTTCCCTGAATCAGAAATAAGCACTTATCTAAGCAGGATGCAGCCCATCTGAAAGGCAGAAGAGGGAAAATAGGAATCTGCTGCCTTGGAACCAAAGCACAATCAAATCTGTAGGATTCATTGCACTGGAAACTGAACCTTAAGAAAATGAATGTAATTTATGTATTCCAGGCTAGAAGTTAGTTAATGGAAGACCTGGGAAGAAAGAGAGAGAAAAGTAAATTGTGCTCTGTAAATCACAAAAGAGAGCTGTAGATTTCAGTGAGAGTTGGTAGCAGACTTTCTGGCTAGCTCTAATCAATGCCAGATGCACATATTGTAGCTCTAAAGGATTTGGGATAAACTGGGAAAAATGAGCATGTATTAACTAGGTTTATGACCCACACTGTACATGACTTCAGATGTGTTTAGAAAGGATTTGGAGCAGACAGAGAAGTACAGCCCAATGCATAGTCTGGTRCCAACTCCACCCAGGCTGGAAAGGTATCTGTCATTCCTGCATATTATAGACAATAATTTGCACCAAGTAGTCTGCTAGAATCACTGCAATGCAGTGAGATGGTTTCCAAGCTGAGCTGTGGCAGGCCTATTTTGACTGGCTGCATTGCTAGGGGGATATCAGTTTTTGTGACACCTCTCATGTAGATGCATTTTGTTTGTTCTGTCCTTGAAAGATATGTGCCAGTAATTTTGAACATGAAAACGGTGTATTTATGTCCATGCTTATGTGGAAATGCACTCAGCCCTAAGGACCCCCTGGGTCAGATTGCCAGGGCTTTTCATTTGACCGTAGGTTTACACATTTTCTTTCATGTGTGCAACAAATTATTGGAAAGCTGCTTCTGAGACCAGAGGTTGCTAGATAGGTTGCAGTCAGAGCGTGCACACTGAGTGCTGACAAACACTTTTCTAATGATCATTGGGCTCTCCTATACCAGCATGCAAACTGTCCTTATCATTGTGACCTGAATAATATTAGAGAATGGTTTAAAGTGTCTAAGCCAACAATTCTAACTTGCAGTTGGTAAAAGGAGAGAAACATAATCAGTTACAGATGTTTCTATGCAAAAGAACGTAGTCTGCCTCCCCAAACCAATAACTTTAGAATATTTAACTGTCAATTCCATGATGCTCCAGTATTTGTTGGTTGGTTTGTTGGTTGATTTGAGGACTACTGTTCCCACTTGTAGTCTATTATTTATTTGCTGATAAACCAAAAGAAACTAAATTGCACTCATTGTAGTACAATAAGACCAAGTGGGAGACATTTGCATTTGTTCCTAGGTGGTAGAATCTGCATTTAAGAAAAAGTCAACTTCCAGTGAAATCAAAGGTATCATCAGTAAGGTCTATGCATAGGACAGTTTCAATGGCAAAGATTTGCTTATTTTCCCCAAATATAAAGAGTTAACCAAAATGCCTCTTTAGCTATACGTGCATTTATGCAAACAGTAAAAGCTGTGCTCTGAGATAACTTCTGGACTTTCTAAATGTCTAACTCTAGGATTAACTTTGAAGAAATGGTTGATAGGGTTACCTTTCTACCTGCAGAATGACTGCTACATTATTCTTGCAATCTTGGTATCTGCTACATACAAAACAGTCTATACAGATGAGAGTGATTCAGTCTTCCACAGCAATTCTGGGGATGAACTGGGCAGCTTGGTGACACAAGGCAGTGTACTTGTCTCCCCTGCAATGCTGTTTCCCCGTATGCAACTTTTGGTTATACCAGCTTGCTGGTTTCCCAAATATTGCCTCCAACATAGTTCCATTTCTGAGGAGCAGAAGTAAAGCAAGAACAAATTCTAGAGCTGTTGTCTGCGGGTGGGTGCTTGTTTCTAGCAGCGTTTGCCCAGGGCTTCCCTCAGCTAGTGAGCAGCCAGCATGTTGTGTGCAGCGCGGAGAGGGATCCCACCTGAGGGGCTTGAGGTTGTCCCCAGTTCTGCACTGCACCAAACTGGACTAGCAGGGCTTGGTCCTTAGCACCCAGAGGGAAGCAGTCCCAGGACAGCATGTAGAAATAAGAAACTGATCAATCAGCTTCAAACCTTTCTGTTTACCCTGCTCACCCTGAAGGACTGAGATAACCTATGCCAATATTTTCAGCGAGAATATTTCTTAGAAGACATGGCAGTGATTGGACTCAGTTTGAGTGGATTCATGGATTTCTTAACAGTTAGTTTAGAGGTAATCAAGAGTGAAAGCAGAGTGGCTTTCTGAAGAGGCAATAGAAAGGATGATGAGTGAAGAGGCAAAACCCAAGGGCTGCAGGAAAGAGGTCCCTCATGGAAKATACACAAATAGGACAAGTAACAAGGCATGAGAGCAGGTATCGGGAGAAGTGCTCAGCCACACCATGGAGTTCAGTGTCAACCCTACACTGGGCATAAATTACTAAGTGTGTAAAAGTGCAAATAATCAGCTGGTAATTTGCTTCAGTAAATCTTAGTTATAAAGTGGAAAAAGCATCTAACTTTAGAGATCAGAGTCTTGAATTAGTTTTTCCCTCCTCAGGGCAATGCATAGACCATGAACTGCTGCCCAGAGGAAGTCAAAGCTTCCTTTAAAGCACAGACCTGCCTGCTGCCTTTTGTGATGAAATTCTGCCTTCAGTCTCTCCCTACCCCTATCAAACCTACCTAAAGAAGAAATCCTTTTCTGTGAAGCTGAGACTGATTCTGGTCTCAAATGTGAAATTTCTGACTCCTGTTTTACACACAATAAATAGCATCAATTACACATAATATTTACTGATGATTATTATAAATTACTGCAGCTAAGAGCTGCAGATCCCATTACAAATGAAGTTTTGGAAAGAGCRGACTGTCATGCAATGTGTATTGAATTTATAGCATGGCTGCTCAGTTCAATAAGGTACAGATTATGAATTAAAAATCAATAATGGGATTATAAGCATTCARTTACAGTGTTCTTTTTCTAATTATCTGCAATCTGTCATCCAGAAAGTCTATGATAACTCATCTGAGCATAACAGTGACGTATCTGCTGCTCAGCACAGAAGGAAAGCTGACCCTCCCCTTTCATTTTAATGTGTTATGATTTATGTGTTCCTGTCTCTTTTCCACTGACTGAAGGGGAAAAAAAAAAAAAATCTCTTGAGATATATAGACCTGATTTTACCTTTGGTATGAAAATAGATCTCTCATGAGAGAGAAAATAGGCTGAAATAGCCTGTCCCTATTGTTTAGTTCAACTCCTCAGCCAAGGGGAAGGGAAATTATATCTGCATTATGTTCCCAGTTCTTCTACTGACTCTATTTCTGTCTGACTCTTATTCTGTCTCTATGCATCTATAAAATGGGCACACTACTAGCTGAAAGGAACTGAGCAATTTTAAATATGGCTTTGAGAAATGCTATGATATTCAGTACTTCTGCTTAGTTCATCGTGTGGAGTGACCATCTCTGGGGGTCAAAGAAGAAGAAAAAGACAAGAACTGGAGATGGAAAAAAGGATGGTGGTCGTCTTACCTCCAGGGACATATTTTAGAGGTCTCAAGGAGCACTGAGGGGTCAAGGAAAACAGCGGATAAAAGTAATTTGTCAAAATAAACTTGCAGATAAAGCAAAAATACCAGAGAGAGGATGAGAAGGGAAAGTTGAGTGTCAGGAGTAATTTTTGTCACTGCATGTTGTGGCCTTAAATGTTAGACATGGGCCAACTGCTAACCTCTTGGTTGGTAATGGAAGAACCCAACTATTTTCCCAAGCTTTTCCTTAGGAAGCAGRCTGAGTGATGGTGACTGGGTTCAAAAGGTGGGATTCTTTTCTGGGAAGGGTTAGGGTCAGGGTTCTGGGAAGGTTTTTTATTGTGACCATTGGATTAGCTGGAATTTTGTGTGTAATTTTAAATGATCTGTATATTTTCCCTAGATCTTTGGAGAGGCACATTTTAAAATCTAAAGAAATAAATAGAATAAATAATACAATGTATGTTAAATTCTTCAACTGGAGGTTTTTTGAAAAGCCACCTAACCTATTTTGGTCTAGAAACAGTGATTAAGGGTTAAACTCTCCTGGGTTTGGCTGGGTATTTTTAAGATACTCATTCCCATGGCATCAGTGTTATATTTGTCTTGTTGTGCCTATGTGGCTTGTGGCTGAAATTTTGAGGTGACAGTTAATTTCTTACTGGCATTCCTATTTGTTATATCACTATTGACTATTTACCAACAGCTATTTGTCCACTTCAAAACATGTCATTTTGATCCCATTGATCCACTTCTTTGTGTTTCAGTTTGTCCCCTGTGTCACCTCTGTGATATGGGCGCATCCATCAGTTTTGTGTCATGTGGAACTCATGACGTTGCTTCCTCATAGATAAGATTTTCCATGTTAGWCTCCTGAATATGATATCTAGGTACTCAGATACCAAGGCTGTGTTCACAGCATCAGGACTCGAATAGAACAAAGTAAACCTGTTTCTGATGACAGTTACAAATGCTCATGAATTTTGTCTTTGATTTATTTTCCCCACTGCTTCTCAAACACTTTCAGGTGCTGTCAGTGATATATTTTGCCCAGTTAAACACACATTTTGTCTGATATGAGTTCTGCCTAAATAACGTATGACAGTGTCTTTACCATGTTTCAGAACTGCTGCTGCAAACGCAAGCCAGCATCATGCCGAGCTTTACAAAACAAGGTTTTAACCGGGACACTGAGTAAGAGCGTCCTTGGTCGTGCGTCTAAGGTACCCTTGCTTAAGGTACCATGAATAAGGTAGTGTGAATCTGCCTCTGGGAGAATCCCGTTTGCGTGAAAAGTTTTAAGAGTTGTCTGTGAGGACTTTGGGACAGATCTGAATCGTTCATGTGGCTGAGGCAGGGGTCAGTTAGGTGCTGTCCATTGCTGTCCGTGCTGCACACATCTGTGTTTAAGCCTGGTACTGGTAAAGGAGAGCTGCAAACCCCGCATAAGCTTTTCTTGAATAAGCTGGCTCAGAAAGCTTTTGTGGGCTGTTGGGGTTTTTTTTTTGTGTTTTTGGTTGTTTGGTTTTTTCCAAAGACTAATGCACATTTTCCCTTGTCTAAGTCTGTCATATTACGAAAATCAAGGGCAAACAACTGTATGTGCTTTCCTTCTATTTCTCTGTTTACCTTTGACAAACCAGGGTCATGTTTGTCATCTCAGTACTATATTTTTCTCTAAAGATTACCCTGTTTTCTAGAGACTCAGTGAAGACTAGCATGGCAACATTCGAGAGAGGTGAAAGGTAGGAAGTAACATAACATCATCTGCCAACTAAGTAGAATCCACAACAAAATCACAAATAGGGCCTCCATGAAAGTCTGCTTAAAAAAAGGTCAGATTTTTTAAAACATGATCCTTTTTTTGCACCTGTAACTTACTGGCACAGCTGATGTCATTTAGGCTCCGATTCAGCAGAGCACTTAACCATGCTACTTAGTCCCGTTGACTTTAATGGGAAGTAATTACATGTTCCAACAAGGCACGTACAGAAGTGCTTGGCTGAATCAAGGTTTTAGACGACATAATGAGAACCTGATTGGGAGGGAGGGGGGGGAAGCTCAATTAATGCCGTGCTCAAAATCAAGCCCATACACTCCGAAAATATACAGTAGGCACTCATTTGTGGCAGCGTTCGCCCTATGTTGTGGCACACATTGATCTCATTGCTATACAAAAATCAAGAAAATAAAATTGTAATGGCTGTATCCATGCTATCACACACTGTAACCATTGCATAGCAATTTAACTCCAAATTATACTGGTTCTTTCTTCCTTTAGCATTTTTTCTCCTTTTCAACATTCCATCTCTCTTGCTTTATTTTTCATTTTCAAGTGAGGATGGTATTCCTACCTTGTACTTGAATGGACTGCCATTTTGATTATGTTTGTCAATGCTACTGTTGATGTGAACTGTATTAAAATAGCAATTTGAAGTAACACTGGCACCGGACAGTCACCACTCATTAACATCATCTCCAGTAAAATCTTACAGCAGAGCTGTGAGACTACCTGCTTTATAGTCCTTGAATTGTAATATGGTACAGACTGTCCACATAGTGACACTGCGGCTTCCAGTCACTCCTGTTACATTATACTGAGTCTGATTTCACCTCCTTGAGAAGGTTTTACTGCTGAGCATGGAGCAAATCCCGCTCGCTTTATACCCCTGCTGACATTAATGGTCCTACTCACGTAACAGATTTGGCTCAAGGGATGTATGRGTAACAGTATTGCTTTTCTTTAAATTCTCATGGAAAGATGCTGCATGAGATGTGGCTGAATTTGCACAGCATTTTTTTTTTTAATGCAACAGAATCTATTGCCGATAAACCAACAAGGAAAAAGGATTTCTTTCTTTGGTGTGTGTCTGTGTGTGTAGATGATGCAGCATACTGTGAGCTAATATCCAGGCAGACTAATTCTTCCATAGTGGATTTAAACAGGCTACTGGGCTTAATGGGGTTACTAGGGTCTTGATTTCTGAGAAACACCGCCAAAATTCAATGGAAGAGTTCAGTCCAATCCCCATCCATCTGTTTATTGGTGAGGACCTGAGTGGCCAGATAAGTAGGGACTGCTGCCTGCACTTATACGGCTTTGGAATTACAAAATATTATTGAGGGGGTCGCTTTTCATCAGTGATCTTTTCTGTTAGACCATCCTGCTGAGATAGCCGTAGTCTTCCTACAGGCCCTGCAAAAATATTTGGGCTGCCTAAAAGAGAAAACCGGGTGGCAGCCTGGTCCCTGCCTTCCCAGCACTTCAGCACGGAAACAATTTGCGTGGCCGCCCTGGCCAGCACCCAGCGAGAAGAGCCCTGCCCATCGCCGGTGGCTGCCGGCCCCGTCCCCGCCGTCCCCTCGGGGGAGCCGCGCGGGGGCTGCTCCCGCTGGCACTGCTGCCGGGCACAGGTGACGGGTACAGGGCGGGAGCGGGAGGTGCGTGTAGCTGTCACRCTTTCCTGCAAGGTGTGCTAGTGCAGATGGAGCTTGGCCCAGTAAAGGGACCTGCTTGTGCAGCGAGGCACTGCCCGGCCCTGCTGGCTGCTCCCAGGGCGAGCGCCCGAGCCTGGCCCTTCCTTTGCCTCTCCTGTCAATCCTGCCCTTCTAATGCTCTGCATGGTCTCTTGTAGTCCTCTAGAATATCTTTTGAAGCCTTCCAGTACTATTTTGTGGGGGGAGTTACGGACCCACTTYCCATTGTTCACTTAGAATAAAGCTTAAGGAGGGTCCTGGTAGGTCTGTTAGCTCACAATATTTTTTTCAAAAAGTTTGGGTGGGGGGAACCACCAGCAATCCCTCTTCTGTCAGTGCAGCAAGGACATCTTCATCTCGCTGTGACCAGGATGGTTACAGCACTGGACTTATTTTTCTCAGAGGAAAAGTCCTTCTGGCTCAGTCTCAGCAGGGCACAGTGTCCTCATCCACTGAGCGCTGGGGTGGAGCTCAACAAGTGCTTTCCTTGAGGAAAAAAGTACAGGGGAGTAACGCTGAAAATGTGGGATTCATTGATGTGATTGGTGGAATGGAAAAAACAAATCCTCCATGGTTGTTTTTTGTTTGTTTGTTTGTTTGTTTGTTGTTTAAAAGGATGAAACACCTTGGGAGAAAGTAATAACTAATTTCAAAATGATGACGTTAACAGTTCTCCACCAGTTTCCAGGAAATCTGGGGTTTGGCTGTTTTCCTTGCACAGCCGCCGGGGCTGAGCTGTGTCCTGCTCTGCTCAGCCAGGCTGGAATTTGCGGGAAGCTGTGGGCAACTGCCTGAAGACAGGGGGAATCTTCGGAGAGATAAAGCGACAAAGAGATGTAAGAGAGAAAAAAAAATCCCAGTGACATTGAAAGAATGACTCTATCAGCATATTCAGACAATCATGTAAGGCCATCTGCGCTGAGCTATACGTCCTTAGGCAATGCAAGCATGATGGGGAAATGGAATGGGCACAGGGTGTCTGTGCCCTTCTGCAGTTATGGTCTGTTTTTATTCTCTTTTCAACCTAAAGTTACTGAGTCCTTGTACCACTGCCAACAAGACAGTGAACTAACAGCTATGCAAGTTTTTTACTTCATTCCACCAGAAAATATTTTCTTTAATGAAGGCTCCTGTGTGCAGCTTCTGCACGATGCTCAAGGTAATGCAAACACTGCTGGCTTGCTAAATGGGCAACGGCATGTGTTTCTCCTTTTCTTCCCTAGCAGCTACGGCCGAGCGTATACTAACAGAACTGAGGGCTTACTATAGACATAAGCTTCTAGAAACATGTTAGCCAAGGTTGGTGACTCTTATCATATTTTTAAAGCTGTTAAAATCAGTATATTCAGTTAAATTCAGTATGTCCTAGATATTAAGTGACACATGAAAATAAATGAAGTGACATGTTAGCAAGAATATGTGAAACATCATTCTTTTCCTGATTTCATCAAAGTCACGTTTACGACATTACTGTTGCTTTTTTATAGTTGGTGCAAATCTTGAATCCTAATCTTGATGGGTGTTTGCTGTGCTGTGTGAGAGCTTTGGGTTTTCCCTTTCTATCAGAGACTATTGCCTCTCCACTGCAATAGATCAAAACGAGAGGACAGGCAGCTGGTGCCCTTCCCTGACTGCTCTGGCTGACATTCCTGAAAGTTGAATTAGGGACAGTGTTATTTACTCTATCTTTTGCTGTACTGAGGGAACAAATTCCAGCGTCSCTACCATGCGTGTTGTCTTCACCCATTGGAAAAAGAGGCTGCATTCCTTCTGAGGCAGATTCTTTACCATTGATAGGAAATTAATGATGGCAAGTAAAATATTGCTTATTGGGAGTAACTAAAATGATCAAAGCCTGAATGCTGTTTACTCCCATACTTCTAGTCTGCTGTGAGCCCCTGGATGGTCATAAGCAAGTAATTTCTTTTTACTTCAAGAGATCATTTTACAAGGGGAAAATGGTATCACACTCCATTGCAAAGTACTCTGTGACCTATTGATAAAAAGTGCCATTTCAGGATCAATTTTTTTTCTTACAATTTTGTATTTGTAGAACTAATTAAGCTCCGTGACTTGCGGAGAAAATGAAAAGGAAGCTCTGTCCTTGTACACCATTATTTTTCCAGTAATTTAAAACCAAAATCCTTCAATGCCAAATGGCAAAATCTTGTCCTTACTGTATTGTAGCCCTTACTGACACGCAAAATTCCCACTTAGTTAAATGAATTTTTGTGTAAGTGCTGAACATGACAAGGTCTGATGCTTTTTAAAATGCTCATATAAGAACTGAGCCTGCTCCAGTGCCCACCAGTGGGAGCAGGAACACATTTACTAACAAGGCAAAAATAAACCACAGTTTAATGAGTTGCAAGAAGGCCTGGTCTCTACGCTTTCTTAAGTAGTCTATTTTAGAATGGCTGTTGGCATCGTCAGGAGGGTACAGCGCAGGAGACTTATATGGTTAAATTTTATAGTAGTCTAATAATGAAAAAAACATGTGTAAGGCCTCTTGGCAAACAGCCCATAGTCGTGGCAGTATTCCTACAAGTAAAGCTGCGAGAGGGGGGAGAGAGAGAGATAATTAATGGGGACCTGCTTTGTTTGCCAGGAGAGGTTATTCTTATGCTGGGAGCAAAGGGTAAGTGCCTGAGAAAAATGTAGAGAAAATAGAGTTGTTTTGTGGTGCCCTAAAATACAGTTTAATGAAAATGAGAAAATAATGGGAAGAAAGTCACTTCTATAGTCTCTGGCCAGCTGCCCAAATATGAGTAGACATGCACTGGCCCTGGGCTGTGCTTCCAATACAACTCGCAGAAAGCTAATTGTTCTTACACACGTTTGCTCTATTTTCAGACATGTGCTATTTGAAACCACGTTTTCTCTTTTGCTCTTTGCTCCTTCCTTGCTCCCAGCTTGTGGAGAATTTCCACCTCAGAATGTTATTTCTTGAAATGTTTTCTCTTTGCAGAGCAATATCTGTTATTTTCCATTCTCACTGGGGTGACGGTAGGAGTTTGATGAAGCTTGAAGGTACCTGGAGTTATCTCTGATTTCCTAATCCTCAGGCAAACCTTTTTGGCAGGGCTTGCCTGAGCTGCAGAGATCCAGCTCTCAGCTGCGTCTCAAGCAACCAAATCATGCCAAGCCTCATTTTATTTCTTCATAGCTTGAAAATGTTTGATTCCTCTATCTGGTGTATTAAACTCAGGAGCCTCTGGCTGCCCGTGTGACCACCTCTTCTCACTCTTTCTTTTCTCCCTCCTGGACATTTGCACAAAGGTGGAGGAACAGAACCTGAGATAAGGTAAATCAATGGCATCAGTGGGACCATATTTATTTGCTCCATTAGCAGATCAAGCCCATACATCCAGGTGAGGTTTTTTTGTCTGGGAGGCTTTTTTTTTGGTAGTACCATAATTAAAATGATACTGTGCAAGTGAATTATGGAATAAGTTAGTATATTTTGGGGATATAAAATAATAAGGAGAATCCTCCACCTAAAGCAAAGGAGAGCTCAGAAAAAGGAGAATGATTTCTGATCCAGAAATTCAGTTATGTTCCTTCAGATTTACACTGGAGTCTGTGAGAGCAGGTCTGGATCCCCTGAATTTCACATGTATGTGTGTCTTCAGTTGGGCTTCATGTTTCTGTCAGCTGAAATTTTCCTCTACCCTGTCCTATACACTGTGGGCAGAGATTTGATGTCAATGTTATTTTGAATCATGGGGCAATACTAAACCTAGAGGAAATCAGTGAAATAATTCCCACTAACACGTATGCAGTGCAGAAACCAAGGGATCAGGGACGGAGAACAAAACCAGCGTTGCCCCAGACTGGCAGTGTGCGTGTACCCGGTGGGCTATGATATACTTCGTGAGTCACTTCTTGGAATCTGAAGGGACAGTATTAATAGATATTATTCACGTTAGATTCTGCCCCCCCTCTCCCCCCACATGATGTATAGTCATTATCCAAGAATTTGCTCAGTGAAAGTGGTCTTCCTTATTTTTCCATGAACATCAGTTTCTGGAAAGCTATTTCAGATGATTACGGGGTTTTCCTCTTTCAGAATTTGATCTACCTCTGTCTTTTCCAAAGAATATGACTGTTGTCTGGAATCAAATTTATGTTATTAATTATCATTTAATTTAAGGGCATTGAAGTTAGAAATAGTGCAAAGCTCTTAGGTTTTCTCTGCTACATAGTTAACTGTACTTTAATATCAAGGTTTTCAAGAGATTTATTACTGAGACTTTGAATTCGTTTAATTTATAGCTTCTTTGCATGCATTGTTCAAGACAAAAATTATTCATCCTTTTGCTTTAGCAATAGAGAAATCCCTCCTAATGTTATTACCTGAATGGTACTGCTTTGATTGTTATTTGTTCCAGGAGAAATAGCTRTGAAAATATTATGAGATACCATTAATAAATGAAATAAGTAAAATTTTGCTTGGCATTTTTCTTCCTGGGGCTGCTACTCAAATCTCTCTTAATTTTTTAGTACGTTCATAAAGAAAAGATGGATAATTTTGATGTGAATGCAAAAAAGGAAATAAAGCTGATCAAAAGTATAGCAAAGAATTGTGTCAAAAACATCCAGTTAGATATTTTTGGTTTGCGTGTGGTGAATTGTGCTATGTTTTTAAATAAATGAGCTCTTCAAACGGCAGAGCCACAGAAGGCACATCTGTGTTAGTTCGTACTTCTTCCCCTTGCTGCTTCTCCATATGGAACTTCCATGATGGGCAAATATTAAATATGATCTAAAGTAGTCTTAAATGTACATCTATTAAATACGATCTAAAGTAGTCTTAAATGTACATCGTTAACTATTTTATACCATAAAAACAGAGATGTGGAAGACCTGTTCAGTCATCTAACCAATCCAACTGCCATCACAGGGTTGTTCCCTTGAGATTTGGTCTTGATTCTCCAGGTTATCTGGCACCATTTCCTCTGGGATGTGATCTCACTGCAAACTATTGAGGCAGCAAACTACTTCTTAGCGCAGATGAACAGTAGTAAATATCTGATTTTACAGAGTATATGCTTACACGTGTAGCGATTTTCTAATTTTAATTTCTCCTGACTGAGGTGTATGTTCCCATGTCTGTGAATCACTTCTCAGATGAAGCTTTCCTGTTTTTTTATGTGCTTTTATTTGTAAGAGATTTGTGTGAGTTCTCTGAAGAACCCAATAGACAGTGCTCTGGGTCCAATCTGATCCCAAAAAAGGTATTCTAGGAAACAAGATCAGAAGGTTAATGGAAGACATCCAAGAATCATGTAACTGTGGGCTCAGAAAGCCTTATTGAAGTCAATTTATATGATATATATTAGGAACACAACTTGACCCAAAAGGGGCTTTATCAAGATATCTGGGACTTTGACTTTAAAAACAGTTACAGCAGACTTCAGCTTAACTGTGCAGCCATTCTCACTTTATTCTATTTCTGTACATGTTAACAGAGATGTGGAAAGGTTGTTTGGTATTGCCACTGTTTTGTTTAGGGTTTTTTTGTGGTTTTCTGCTTTGTGCCATATCGACCTGCTTTTCAAAATCGTCAACTTTAGTTTTGATCTGATGTAGTTATGCCAAAGTGCAATCTGCACAAGACCAAATTTTCTTTTTATATCCTCTAGCTGGGTCATTATGCCTACTTGTTCTAGTTGTTCCCCTGACAGCTTACAGTTTACCATACCTTATCTTTGTGTTTGTGTATTCAAAATTATTGAAAAAGAATATATGATCTAGAGAGATCTGGGTTAGATGCTTGTACGAAGCCATTCAGTCTCTCTAAATGTCACTCTTAACTATAAAATTGAATTACAATAGTTCGCTAACTTAAAAGTAAAAGAAAATTCGCAAGTATTTGCAGTCTGTACCAGCACTAAGATAACGAAGGATATAAATGCTTCAATGGATAGTTGCAAATTGAATGAGAACATTTACTTCTGACTTGTTTTATATTTGTTTAATTAAAAGTCCAATGGAACTTCAAAGCCTATGAGGCAGTAAGTGGCCCTCTTGCTGATTCTATTGTCAAAATCACTGGGATCCTTTCAGTCTGCTGAATAAACAGATATAGAGATTAAAATACACTATCCTGAGAGCTATTTTTTTTTTTCTTGAAGGTTCTGCCTCTTTACTGCTCTCTGGTAACGGCTCTGTAGTTTGWCGTAGCAATGAAGTATTACTGAACTGAGCACTGCACTTCATGTTATCCTCAGTAGAGATTCTCTAAGAAATAAGATTTAGGTGAGTTGCAATAATTACAATCAATTGCTTTCTGCTTGTGCACGCATCAATGAAATAAAATAGGAGCCTATTTTCTATACTTTGATATTTGATTGTACTGGACACTTCGGAGAGCTGATTTAATAAGGCACGTTAAGCAGTCACATCATAGCATATGAGTCATTTGAATTCCTACGGTACATCAGCTTGCTATCTTAGGTAAATGCTAGCCATATGTTTGGCAAACGTCGTTAATTTTTTGAAATATTTGAATGACAAAGCAAATAATGAATTGTCTCTTTCTGAGTTAGCCGTTTACTGTTCTTTGGTATGTTCTCCCAATTTGGCTCCTGCGTTTTGTGAGATGCTTTTGTTCTTGGTCATATGCTAACATTGTCATAGCTACTACTATTATTATTTGAACTGAAGGCCACAGTTGAGATCATCATTGTACTTTGGCGCTGTACTCATGGCAGTAAATGTCAGCAAGTCTTTAGTTCATTGAAGGCAGAAGTTATACCGGAAAAGATGAGAGGAAATAGTGTATGTTTTACTGACAGAGCTGAAACTGAAGCAAAGAGCATAAAATGATGCAACAAGTCTGTATTTTCTGGGTCCCCTCACTTAATCAAAAAATGACCAACCAGGAGGGGCCTTCATATTTAAGCATATTTCATTAACAGGGTATTTTGAATACATGACATAGATCCTCAGTCCTTGCATTTTAGTGGATTTCCAAAYGCGGCTTTTCACAAAACAAGAAAAAACCCCTAATACTTCCCTGGTTGGGACACAGATTTTTGTGGCTCAGTGTTCCTTTTATTATGGTCAAAACTATGAAATGGAGAGCAAGTTCAAAAGTGAAGAGAAAAAAACATATCAAACCTCATGTGCCTCTGTTCTTGGTTTTGAATTTGGCTGTTTGCAGGAAGAAATTAAAATCCAGTTAGAGATCCAAACTGTTTCTACATTCAGTGCTGCACAGATACAGGATGCTGGTTTGAAATGAGGTTTAATTAAAACTTAACTGCTTTGCTGATACCTGCTTTTTAGGTGCCATTCTATGACTTGTGATACATTTTTCCCCTGCCACTTTTATGTGGTTTTCTTTTTGGGGTGTGTGTGTGTTCATGCTAGGTGTAGTTTTCAAGCAAGCAGTGGAAATAACAGTCATTTGTAATTGTGAAAGGATAAAGGATGCCACAACAGCTAACTCAGAGGGCCCAAGGCAGGCAATGATAAATCTACCCTTCCGAAGAAAGAAAACGACATAGAAAGAGAACATACAAGGGAAATGGGTAAAAAAATCTGAAAATGAGACTGCAAAACTCAGAAGGCAAAGATACTTGTATGTGATGAAAGAAACTGCAAAAGTAAATAAATTAATGAGGCCAAGCAGGAAGTATAAATTCTGGAAATGGAGCAGAATAGTAGGGGCAAGCGAGCTGAACCAAAATTATGGTTGAATTGGTAGATGTCAGGAGAGGGAAGACACATTTTCTCAAGTACCAGGTACTTGAAAGAATGATAAGATTTTAAAGGTGAAAGTGAGTGTTTCCAGGCCATGTATTCATCATATACATTGGCTGAAATGAGGCAATAAAAAAAAAAGGTGTTTGTACATCTATATATAATAACATTATCTTGACAACCTTTTTCTGGAAAATAAGGCAGAGAATGAAGCTTGCCTCTTGATCCTGGTAAAGTATTCTAAAGCTGAAGAAGGAAGACAATGATTATTAATTCCCTATTCTGGAAATATTACTTTCTTCCCTAGTGACTGGAAGTAAATAGGTATTATCTTTTATGTACTACCGTAGCTGGGGAATAATGGTAGATAAGGGTTAGACATACGTTGCTAGATATCTTTAGTTCCACTGACTTTAAAAAATTTATTTGTATATTTATTTTAGAGTGAAAACCTAGTCCTATGAGAGTGGCAGTATCAGTCTGATATCCTACTTTCTAAAACACTTGCAAGATAACATAAAAACAGGAGGTTACTAAAGGTTTTCCAAGCTGCACCACTAAGTTGTAACAACAAAAAGGGGAATGATTTAAGAACAAACTGACAGTAAGAGTTTCTTTTAATAGTGGGATGATAACAAGAGGTAGCATAAGTGCAGTTGTTACTTAGACATACTTTGGTATTAGGAGTCTTTATGGGAAGTCTCCTGTGGCAATTCTATTCTGTCACAATCCTGATTCTGCCTGTGGTCTGATGGGAATAGGAGGGAAGGAGGTCCTTCTCGCCTTCTGAATCCCTTTGAGTCTTCCTCCTGCAGATACTTACATTTCTCACAGACCTGATAACAGGACAAAACTCTTTTGACTTAGCCACTTAAAAGGAAGTCTTCAAATCAGTTCGTGCTCTCAGTCTATAGTAGAATCAAACTTTGTAAAATAGTTAAGCTATTTCTTTCCCAACTAAATGAGAAGAAGACAGAAAGAGAAAATATTTTTATTGGCAAATGTATTTTGGGAGGCACTTAGGTGTTGTCATGGTAAGAGTCACATCTATCCAGATTAAATAGAGAAGGGAAGGGAACTTTTATCAAAGCAATAGGAGGAGGAACTTGTGTTCAGATGGAGTCAGCTCTGCATGATCCATGAGCAAAATTTTCAGGTTAGAGACTGCAGAATGCATTAACCCCACCAAGGTGCAGAGGTTCCTTCACAGGGGCTATACAGCCCCACTCAGGTCGTCTTTGATCAGGTGTTTGCAGGAACAGCTCCTCTCCAGACCAATATGGGAATGTTCACATAGCGTCCTCTCTTGAGCTCTGAGCCCTCCTGCAGCCTAGATAGCACTGGAGGTCTCAAGCTGGCTCTGCAACAGCTCTCTTAGGTTTAGAAAATATAGTATTTGTTCAAACTTTCAAAATTCATTTTTTGGGAATGGTTAGCTCCATCAGTTATATGAATGGTTAAGGTCACCCGTTTCTCTAGAGACCATTGGGATTGACTGTTCCAGTTTACCTAATAYGTAGATTCCCAGGGTGTAGTGCCCTGTCCCAAACAAGTGAACTCTGAAACCACAATCCTTAAGGCTGTGTTAGCAGGGATAAGTAACCCAAAGGCAATGTGCTGAAAAGTCGCCCTTCTTTGGGGACTTATGCTGATGGTACGGTGGTGGTGCTCTGCTACTCTACTCCTCAAAGGGAGTTTGTGTTGTCCCCAGCACACAGTCATAGAATCATAGAATAGTTTGGATTGGAAGGGACCTTTAAAGGTCCATTTCTCAGCGTAGGTATACCCTTCTGCCTAATGACAGAAAAGGCTAATTTCATGAGAATGCTAATTACTGGTTTCTTTGAAATGAAATATATATGTTTGAGATTTCTTCCACACATTGTGCGCTTACTTTCACTGTTATAAATTCCTGCACCTCTAGTGATTTCACTGATTATGTGGGATTTTTTTCTGGATTTGCCCTAGGAAAATTGGTGTGGTTTAAGCAGATTTTGTTAATCACAGTGATCAAATGCATAAACATGTAGTGGAGAGAGCAGATACTTTAAAGACAGTTTATTTTAGGGAACTTCTTGACATTTTCATTATGGAAGAGGTGTATCCTGAAACTGTTACAGAATTAAACATGGGGGTAAATGTAGAGTAATTGTTTTCAGTGCAGTGGTATTCAATCAGGGTAGTGGGGATCTGTTTCTCTTTTAAAGGCTCCAGAATTCTCAAAAGTTGTATGAATTCAAAAGCAGCCATTGTGCTGAGCAAAGTACGTAAAACACAAGGAGAATTAGAGGATAATTGAAAATCTTTCTTTTCTGCTTACAAGGTGACATGTAACATACATGAGAAAATGTTGTAATAAAATTAAACAGCTTAAACCCTAAATCTAAACCCATTGCTGTGGCCAAATGAACAATGACCCTGCACTGCACAAGAAGTGTAAACAGCATTTGTGCAAAATAAAAGGATATTTGTTGCCATCTAGTGGCAGATGCGAAAAGGCGACAGCCACTTTGAAAAAGTCCCAGAATCCATTCTTTGTAACTGCAAGCGTAAACTGTGCCTTTATCCTTTGGTCCATCACTGGCATGGATGTGGAAATCCAAATATAGCAGTATTATTTAGGAAACTCCACAGGTTAGTTTCCTATAGGCTCTGATTGAATATACGTGTTTTCTTCTGTACTTTTACCTTCTTGAACACTTTGCCCCAGGCCTGCCACAAACATTAATATTTCTAAGGTCACAAACCACCATCTAAACTAGGCAATCTGGCATATTTCTAGGTTTAGGATTTACATAAAATATCTGGCATCAGAAGGCAAAAGTGCCAAGCAATTTGAAAGTAAGGAATTACTTCTTTAAGCCTAACCATGTTTGCTGAATGATTAAATCTATTACATTTAAACAAATTAAACTCATTAAGTATGACACATATATAATTACTCTATTCAGGATAAAATATTAATAGTCATAAAAAGTGGCATTTCCAATAATATCTATGTGATACAAAGATATGACCCTATTGACAATTTATGTTCATAAATCATGTAGGTTCCTTAGAAAAAAGATAACATCCCATTTTATAGTTTCTGGTGCAAATTAAACAGTAGGTTGTTCTGCAGCCAAGTGTGAAGGCACCATATGCAAACCACCGAACACTGCCAACTGACAAACCAACGTGTGTGTGTGTGTGTGATGGTGGGGAAGGGTGCTAAAGAATAGAGTGAGAATCAGAATAAGAATTATTATACTTTATTATGTGCTATTTTAGGGTCTTTTGTATGGAACTGTCTTTCTAAAGTGCCACAGCCCAGTTTCAAAAGAACATTACTCCATTATTCCCTATGAAATCAGCCTAAAGAGCTCCAGATACTGCAGTGTTGAAGTGACTGGTGCTAATTCAAGCAATGACTTTCAAGAGTGACTGCAGCCTCTTTCCTTGCTGAAACGTGCCAGATTCCAATTAGTTCAAGTCTGACCAGCTAGAAGACAAATTTAAAAAAAACTGCATGGGGTTTTTTCACCACAGATTTCAGTTGTCATTTTTTAAAAACACAGTATCTGAGTACCTCCTAAAGTGAGAAGCAAATTAGGAAATCTTTCCTTTCTGGGGTGGATGGTCTTGGGTCTAACTTTCTACTTTCCAGTTCTCTGCATGAAAGTTTTAGCATAGAAAACAGCAGCAAATGAGTACCAAAGGAACATTTTGCTGAATGAACTTTTTACAGAGAGTGGGGGGTGAACTTTCTTTGCAGTAGGAAAGGTATGAAGCAGCTGATAATGAAGCCTCCAGCTGGGCAACTACAAATTATTGGATGCTTTTCCTAGGATGGTCCAGGTATTCTGTGGAAGTCTAGAAAGAAAGGAAAAATAAATACCCTGGCAAGATTAAACCCAAGGAATTGAAGTGTCCAGAGTACAAGTGAAACTGTCAAAGGTACATGACTGGTACAGTTTACTGAAAGCTTCTGGAGCTTATTATCGTTGCTTGCAGAAACATGCAAAGTACTTGTCCAAGCTCAGGCTTTGCTGTCTTTGGCTGTGTATCGGTGGCACAGACATAATTAAACAGGTCCTGGTCACTCTTTCCATGAGCATCTCTTCCATGCAACGGTTGGTCGTAGGATGGGTAAATTCTTTGGTGAGACTGCCTATTGCCACCTCCTTCTTCCTACACTGTGGTACCAGATGCAGCTATGATGTCTCCAAAGTGCAGGAGAACCTCTCACTGACAAACACATGCCTATGGTCACCTAGAAAGCATATATGCAAAGGTGGAGGAAAACCTGCCAGGGCAGGAGATCTGAATCTGTCTCCTGTGACAGGAGCAGACTACCTGTTACTTATGTGACAGAGAGGTTCCTGGTTTGTTCAGCCCTTAAGTGCCTGTGTGTCTTGAACCATCAGAAATATCCCTGCCTTGAGAAATTCACAAGTTGCAGAAGCCAAGTAGATACCAAACTCTGTTGCTTATTCACAGGTAGAGAACTGAGTCAAAAAGGAATGAGTCACTGGTTCAAAACAGCACAGGAAATCACTGTCAAAACTGGGAACTAGCCCTGGAATTTGAGAGTACAGGTTGAGAGCATCTACTACATGAATGTATTTCATCCAGTCATATAGATATTTATGATCACATATTTATGAACATTTCATCTAATGACTGTCTGCAGCAATTCACTGCTACTCCTGCTCAGCTGTAGTATTTAGCACCAGGATTTTAGTCACTGGTGAAGATTAACATCTCTTTACAGTTTGGGTAAATTGTGTATCTCTGTATGAATTCCAGTGAGTAGACATGGACATGGAACATATACGTAACCTAGAAATTAGAAGACGATTTTCACTGGAAGAGAAATGAAGACAAAATGCGGTATGTAGCTATGCATTAGTAGTAGTGGGAACAAAACAGAAAACGGTTTTCAAATGAAGATCTGTGACCTTCCAAAGGTCATTAGGTGATATGGTGGCCTCCAGTAGCAAGGACTTAATTTAATGACCAGGATATCCCATCACTCTGATATCCTAAATTACTAGTAAAAAACCAGACGATGATGTGATAGAGTACCAAGATTTCATCACATGTGTCGGGAGTGGTCYGTTACTTCTGAATGGCAAACTTGACTGTCGTCTCAAAGCCTCACAGAGCAGTGCGTTGTTTACATTTGCCGCCCCACATTTGCTGCCCCACAAAATACATTTGCCGTATTTTTAGGGAGAAACTATTTTATACTTTTTTGAGATAACATAAATTGGAGTTCTCATTGCATTATGAAGCCAGTTGATTCAGAGGGAGAAAATGCTGATGAAACTAAAAGGCCTTAAAAATCATCCAAGCAGCTCCTTGCTCTCTCTCTAGAAGCAGCTCGTATAATAACATCTTACTGCTCATTGTTTTAGTGCTTTCAGTACTAGTTTTTTTTCTATGGTACTAGAAATTCCCTGGGGTGCTCTTTCCTATTAATTGAAAGAGAAACTAAAGACAGCTCCATTCGGTGCCACTTACCTAGGATATGTTATGTTGGGCAATTTATTTGTTTTTTCAGGCAGACAGCCCTCTTCCCCTGGATGCATATCAGGGGAAACAAAACCTTTTTCTCACATACTGCAGATTGCAGATCAGGTCTGTAGTGATAACAAGTAAAAATAGCGGAAAAAGAAGTTCGAACACACAACAAAAAAAAAGCTGATACACGAGTGCAAAGGTAAACACTGCTGATTAACATGCAAAGTTACCTGAGAGTAACTTTTATTGACTCCAAGAGGGCAGCTAACCTGCCATGCTTTCCCTGGATCTGAACCTAAGTCAGTAAAAAGGAACTTACTGATTTACTAGTTTTTGGGCGTGATTTGAGATTAATCATATCCCTCAAATTTAGTTGAATTACTAGGATGGGGTCAGCCATGGCTCATCTACATGGGTATGAGAACATAATGTGTTTTCTTCTTTTTCTGGTATAGGCTTTTCCTGCTGATTTCTGAAAAACTAATTCCTTCGCCTTTTATCTATCATCTATGAAACCTCTCTTTATGTCCTATTTTTACTCCTGCAGCTGAGTACTAACTCACTGAAATCAACCTTTTTCTGCCAAATTCCAGATGCATCCTAACCTTCAGACTTATTTTCTCCTATCCAAGCCTACTTTTATTGCAGGAAAATTGGAGTGGACTTAACTGAACAGATGTCTGTTAGATCTAGCTGAGATGCGAGCCCTAGTAAACCATGCTACTTAACCACCCAGAGAGTTTCTTGTGGTGTTGCCTGTAGCTGTGAGAAAGACTAAAAAGATCCCAGTGCCCACAATGCAAAATACTTCTTTCTAAAATAGGAAACTGGAAAACTTCCCAGCTTCCACATCTGCCTCTAATTTACACCTCTGAGCACTAGGGTGAGCAAGGAAAAAATGAGAAGGATTAATGGACTATTCTCTCTGTGCAACTACTGTGGGAATAGAGGAGTAAGAGCTTACTCATCCCAAGCTTAATTCTCTTCTCATTTTGGTCCAGCTCTCAATAAATTGAGCACACATGTAACTCTGAGAAAGGTTAGCTTGACACTGAGACCAGTGTACATGTTGGACAAAGTGACAGTATCAGGCTTGGCAACAAGATACAGGATGCATTTAAACTCAGGTCTAATAGGAAACCAGCCTGACAGGAATCCTGTAACTAGTGTGACTTACAGGTGCCTTTTCAGCGCAGTGCATGGCTACAAGCTATCGTATGAGATGTTATAACATGAGCTGTCATAAGATGGGAACTAGTCCCTGCAGTACTAGTCACTGGAGCAAGCATTGATTCCCAGACCTCCATTCAATGGCATGGTTCTGTGTCTGGTTTTGATAATATCCTGAGCCACATGCAAATTGCACAGACTTATCCTGGAAGTGGTGGAAGCTGGTGCAGAAATCAAGCTGGCTGGATCCCAGTTCATCAGGGCAAGGAGTTTTCAATCTTTCTCTCCTGTAACGCAGAAAGTAATTTGCTGCAAAACACCGGCACTGCAGACTGAACAGGGATGCAAAACCAAGTCTGCATAGAGCCACGCATATGTAGGGATGCAGTTTTTGTTCACATTCTGAAAGAAGGGATATATGAGCTAAAATAATGAGTAATTTCAACTAACATGCTGAGATTCCTTGCTGAAAATGGGGTGAGAAATGTGCATTCTCCGTCTTGTGTGCAGAGGTAGCAGAAATGTAGCAGACACAGCAAGCCAACAGCTTCCTGCATGGGCAAAAATTGTTCTTTCCTGCATCCCAAAATGGGGCAGAAATTCTTTGCAGTGAGCATATGCCAACATTACAAGTCCAAATCAAAGCATAATGCTTTAAAAATGAAAATGAAATGTCTTTTACACACCATAATGTACAGGACCAACTGAGTGTACTCTTCCATGTGATGTTTAGTTAGCTATTTTAAATCCCATATATAGGACACAGTTTATTCATCCATTTAAAAATAGTTAAACTGTGTTTGGGAAGCAGGATGCTGAGACTAACTTGAACAATACATACTTGAAGCTAGGGTGTATGTTGCCTCTCATTTTGGGTGGCTTGAAAGATTTTGCAGTTAAAGAGATTTTTCTTCGTTATGTTTCCGTGGAATAACAATGACATCCAGTGGCTGGCAGCTTTAATAATACATACGTATCTGCTGCAGGTAAAATAGGCAATCACAGGATTTCACTGGGATCTTTCTTTGTGGTAGCTGAGAGTTCTTTCTACCAAATTTATCAGTGGGAAGTTTGGGGTGGGGGGACCTGAGGGATGGAGGCTGTGTGTGAAAAGTCCCCATGCTTTAATGAGGCCCTACAGTAAGAAAGTCAATTCCACTTTACTGGTATCTAAATGCCAGTTTAGCTTCAGGGAAGAACAAGACATTGTAGTTTGCTCATTCTCCACTCTTCTAAAGAGACTTAAATCTGGATTTCTTTCCTAATAACTGAAACCCACAGTGGCCTAGGCAGCGACTGTATCCCATTCCCCTTTCTCTTATTTGAAAGTGTTGATCTAAAATATACGTGTTTTGATTCTTAATATCATCATATTTCATCTGTTTTCAGTTTTTAAATGCTTTTTTGCTGCCCCATCGATGTTCTTTAGGCTGCCCTGAGGCATCCTTAACTTAGGTACCAGCAAAGTGTATTATTATTTTTTAGGATTTTTTTATTCTACTTAATAAGTTACCATAGCAACTACCACTCACATGGTACTTATTGCTGTGGGACTTAGTTACATTTCTTTTTAATAACAAGAACCTTAAACAGTAACACATCATGCAATTTTTTTGCATTTTATTTTGTAGTAGAAAATTATATACCTTTATATTTTTCTTCTAGTGACTCTTTGGTTTGTGCATTAAAATTTATTTTCTCTTCTTTCTTTTAAATAAAGTCTTCCAAGAATCTCAAYAAGGTAAAGATATGGGATGCAAAATAATTTCTCTGAGAAAAAGGCTTATGTGCATAATGGACAAAAGAAAATTAGATGTCTGAGGAGTGGGAACACATTTGAACAATGAACACGGGGTACTTGGGCATTAATGTAAGRTAGGTTCTCTCCACTCCCACTTGCTTCCTTTAACTTCCCTGGGGTAATGCCATGACTCCAATAAGGCAGAAGCTAAAAGACCATCTTTTTGTGATAGGCTGGATAGTCTTGTCTTTAAGAAAAGTTCCAGAATCTGAATATGGATGTAAGCTGAAAGATGGCAAATTGATTTGTAAGCTATCTCCAATACATTGTTTTGCTTACTAATTAGACAATGTAAAAAGAACAGCAGTCTATGTAGCCAAAAAAAAGCATTTTCATACAAGTACGTAAGATGAGGTCTGCTTCAGAACAAAAATGTTTTTGCCTATTATTAGTTCATTCCTTGTCTCATGGATTTAGTACTGCTTGAGTACAGACCCTAAGAAAAAAAAGTGGTATAAACTTATGGCCAGTACCTTCAACTCTTGCTCATTTAACACACATCAGTCTTACTGCGGTCAGGAGAACTAATGATAGAGCTTTTTGCTTGAACAGGTCTAGCTGCTAAGTGAGATGCTGTTAAACAGAGATTGCTTTTTCTTTTGCAAGACGAGTGCAATTCATTGCATGTAATATGACATGCAATAACCAGTAAAACGTAGTGGGCTGAAAATGTTCACAGAAATCAAAGAAAGTTGGTTTATAGTAAACAGTAGATAATAGCTAATCTAATGCTCTGCTTGAGATGAGCTAGAGTACTCATGGATCATTGCTTACAGATAATTTTCTAACATTCTTATACACCTCCTGTAACTAGGATGCTAAAACAAGTTTGCTCATTTCTGTGTAAGTATAATTTAATGTTTGTTGCACAATAACTAATAGATCTGCAAATTAAGCCCATTAAGCCATCATTCTCATCTTAACAGTACTTTGTTTTTCTGAAGATGGCTGTTACATGCCCTTCCATCACATCCTGAGTAAACAAAGCTAATCCTTTCAGCCATTCCTCTAAACAACCTATTTATATTGATTTCTTGTGGATTCTCCCTACTGTCCTCAGTTTTCCTTGAAGTGTAGTGTCCAAAACTAGGCACAGGATTTCAGCTGAGACCTCYCAGTGCTGAATAGATTTGAATAATCACCTCCTCTGTCTTGCTTCTGGCAGTCTGGCTAATCCTTCCCCAAATGGCATTTTCTTTCTTGGTTTCAATTCAGTTTGTGGTCTGCTGCAGTCACCCCATTCATTTTTCTTCAGTGCAGCATTTTGTGTCATTTTTTTTACTGAACTATCTTATGGATTTCAAATCATTTCTTCAATTTATCAGGATGATTTTTAATTCTAGTCACATCCTCCAAAGTACTCACAACCCCTCCTGTTGGTGTTTCCTTCAGTGAGTATTTTCTGAATGTTATTTGTGAGGATACCTTGCAGTGGTAGAGGCAGGATAGACTGCAGTGATTATAACGTTTTGATTGAAGCTTTTTCAACCAGCTGAGGACCCACGTAACAGCAATTTCAGTGAGCCAGCCTTACCCTGGTTTGTCAGGGTGTATCGCAGAACATTCTTCCATTAGAGCATGCTGACCTGATTAAATCAGAAACTTGTGTCAGCTTAGTTTGAAACCTTTGGTAGAAAGTAAGCAGCAATCCCCCAGCCTCCACTTAGCCATTGTTGGGGGTTCCAGTTCTCATAGTGGCTTTTTTCTTTTAGGTTGGGAACCAAGGAAACTTAGGAACCTAGAGTGCTGGGTTTGATTTAAAAAAAATAAAAAGATAAAAAACTTTTCAAATTAACTGGAATGGATTTTTTTTTTAAGATGGGAAATGTAGGAATTTTTTAATTCCAAGCCTGAATTAAGTAATTTTAAAGAAATGTAGAACTTCCCTGAGATGGGAATTCCAGCTCTTTACCATTTTATTAATCAGTATTAAACGAGAACAAAGACTACTAAAAATACAGTTTTATGAAATCTGCTAGTCCAGTGAAGGAGCGAGTCCCCTCATCGAAAAGAAATGTTCTTCAGATCCTCCATTAAGACTCAGTCTTTCACATCAGTTTGTGGCTTGTAGATGTATGAACCATTCTATTTTCTTTTTGAAAAATAATTATGTTTATTTATTCTCTTCCTCCTTCTCTGCTGCCCTCACACACACATGCTATATTTATCACTGACCTCTGAAGGGGAAGGTAGGAATAGTAGTTTAAAAGGTGCCATAATATGGAAATGACAATGACGCACCTCATTTATTAAGTGTGTTTGGAGAGGAATTATGATAGACGTGGAATTTTGCAGTGGTCTAAAGGTTGTCTTTGGTTATTTTGTGGATCAGACAACGTGGGATGAACCTGGGGCTTAGAGGAATCATTTGGGTAGAAATTTGGGAAGTTCCAAAATGAAAAGGAGTGTAGAAAATTAGTGAAAATACGGCTAGGGCTTCATTTGAGTGGGAAGAATGAAAAAAATTATTCACATTTGTCCTAGTAGTGAGACCACCATTAAGTATCCTTACTGCAACCTGTTTGGGTGGAATAATAAAAGAATGAGATAGCTGGACACTAAATACCAGGAGATGTGGAAGTTCTTGCTCTTAAAAGAATAAGCTGTGTCCCAGTTCCATTGCTGCTTTGAAGATGGAGTGCTGGATGAAACTTTCAGACCAAAAGAATTTTTTTGCTAGACTTTTTTTTACCGGTGCTTAACCGTATTTTAGGTATGATTTCTTTCAGTAGTTTATCTCAAAAAAAAAGAAAAAAAAGGAAAATTTGTTGAAAAACTGAAAAATGTATGTCTTATATTTTCATGACGAAAGATCTTTACATAGAAGTTCAAAGCTTTTCTCAATGGTTTTCTTTTTAAATCAAGATKAATTTGCACAGTCAGAACAAAACATTTGTATGGGACATTTCTGCAGTCATTTAGAACCATTCAGAACTATTCCACTTCAATTTGAAAAATGGAAAGAAGTTAACTAAACATGCAGATATAATCAGAAAAAAAAGGATTTCTCAGTGATAAACATAATTATCTTCTTTAAGCAGAATAAAAATATCTTTATTTTTACCCTAGAACCAAAAAGGAACTGGGGATAGTTTCCATCTTCAATTACACAAGTGAAAATACAGAACAAATTAATTGACCATTGAACAATATATTCTTGAGGCAATCACCAAGTTCAGGAGTCCTGTTAGCTTAAGGAAACCCTCAAGGCCATTCACCTGGTGTGTGCAGGAGCATTATTTTACAGTTACATGAGCCAGGGTCTCCCAGTTACATATCCTGATCTGTGGGGCTTGAGAGTCATACCACCTTTCATATTTCCAACAAGACTGTTTCTGGTAAGGGGAATATTTGGGACGTTCTCTCCTTTGGCTTTTGCTGTGCCAGGAATCACAGAATGACTTTGCTGCAGTGGGACATTATACAGCATTGTGCAGAGGGAATAGAAAGAGAAAGGAGCAATGTGGCATCAGTACGTGAGATTCTGTCAGATAATTTGCTGTGTTTCGTTTTCTGCTTGCGGCTTTCTTATTTACTGGATTAAACAATGTTTAATACAGAAGTTTCAGTGACGATGACAACATTCATTTACTATTACAAATTTGGTACAGTGTTCTTGCTCTCGCTCTCTTCCTACTTTCCATGATTTTTTTTTTTAATCCCATTACATGGTTACCATAGCAATTGTTCCTGCTCCCTTCAGCTTTCCCAGCTGCATTTGAGAGCATTTATTTTACAGAATACATTCTAGTTCTCTTTAACTCTCTGGAGAGACCTAAACTAAACTAGTTAAAATGTTGATGATTAATTTACCTTCTGATATTTCATACAAATTATATCACAATAGTCTCTGAGGTGTATACATGATAGCATGAAAAATCGACTTAAATGTAGAGACATAGAGCCTCCTATAGATGTCACCGTACTCCATGCATTTAATTAAGAGCAAATATGACTTACTGTAAACTATGAAATTAGCTTTTTTTAACTGGCAAATTATTACACAAAAGAAGGCAGTGAGAGCTTGATTCTCTCATCAGGATGGCTAGTATGTTTTCCTGATTTCAGCGAGATATTTTGCTCTGGGTTTCACCCTTGAGCAAACTGATCCTCAACATGAATGAGGGGACCAGAACTGGGCATCTAGTAGTAGGCATATTGTTAGTATCAAAATAGCCCTAAAATGATGAATATAGACGACAATCTTTAGGCTCATTTTGGTAGTCTTTGGCTTTGCTTTTATAGACCAAAACTCCTGAGAATTTCAGTAGGTTTTTTTGCTTGACGTGAGAAACACAGAGTTGAATCCTTTATTAATAATTTGCATTGTTCCTTTGACCTCCAATCTAAAATCCTGCAAAAATAGACTGTTCATTAGAGGAGGAAGAAGTATCTTTCGTAAATAGCATCTTTTCATCTTTGAAAAATGCAGTTTAGGGGAATGAACATTTTTTTACATATTTTACTTAAGTTCCACAAATATATTTCAGTGAAAACAGGAGGACTTCATGCTGATATTTTCAGAATGCTTCACTGAATCTTTTATCTTTCAAATAGTTTTTTTTGTTTCAAGATGCACCTATTTTTAAAAGCTTAGGAAGAGTTAAAAAGCAATATTTAAACCCAAGCGTTTCACATCAGGTCCACATTAACATTGTAAGTCAATCTGAGTTGCATTTTAGAGGGTTTTATTTTGCTATTTGGAATAACAATTCTCCATCTTTGTTCAACCCAAAGATTTTTTTTTTTTAGTTGCTCAGGCTGGCCACCAGCTTTTAAATGCTATTGGTTCTACATTGCTGCTGCATCAAGAGCATGCCTCTGACTCATCTATTTTGGCTGAAACAGTCTTTTTAAAATTATTATCATTATTCTTTAAATTCATATTGTTTTCTCCATCCAAACACTGAAATCTTAATCATCTGGAATCAGATAATGAACAGCATAGGAAGTTACTGTGTAGAAACTTTCCGAAAGATTGTCTTGCCTTCTCTTCAGGCTCTCCATAGAAACTACCACAKATCTAGCCAAGAATAACTTTTCCATTTGGTTAGGGATCACCTGAATCCATTTTCAGAATAAAATAAGCCATACTGTACCATACTTCCTAGGAAGCCAAGACAGTCTGAGTCGGTTTTTCAATGTCGACATGCCCACTCTGATTTGCAAAATTTACACCTAAGCTGAGATATGCATGCAAATTAGGTAATTTCTAAGGAAAAAGAGCACTGAGACTTAAGAACAAGAGTTTTCTGTGACTTGCAGAATACGAAATCTCTGACTAGTTCCGGTCAGCTGCAAAGTCGCTTGCTTTGCATATGCAAGTCTACAACTGTGTGTATTTATYAGACTCTTGTCTTGCAAACATGCTTCTTAGCTTGACCATTTAAATTTCAGCCTTAATATTTCTAAGGCTTAGAGAAGGAAAAAGGAGCGCAATGGTATCAGAGTGGAAGGGAACATTGTTATTAATTATATAAATATTTATATCAACGTTTCCCTCATATATAGCAAGGTGATCAGAATTAAGGATTCAAAGCTTTTTCCTTTGCTTAAATAGCACCTGAAAATGGCTGCGATCTGCTATTGTGTCTTGGACATAACTGCTGTACTGATTTTTCATCTCCGTTGCGAAGAGAGAGCCATTTTCCTCATGAGCCGGTAATGCGCTGCAGTTGCATATGCCCATAACCTTTCCCTGAACCCAAGCCCTCTGCAGCAGGTTGCAGAGGCCCAGAGCGGCCAGGTGACATACAGTGCCATCTGCACTGCTATACTGGTCATCTGGCCAGAGCTCTGACCTTTCTGAACATGATACAGCGAAATCTAACTCCTGAAAGCTGCTTGGAGGCAAAATCTGTTCTTCACCGTCAGTTGCACTACTCAGTCACTTAATTGTCCACTGCAACTGATAAAGTAACCATTAGACTCAGGTCATGAACTACAGTTTATCATTCACACGCAATAATACACCCTTGAACCACACCGGTTTCTAAATTATAGCAACACAGACTCTCAGTGAAAGAGATTTAAAGTACCTGGAACTTTACTTAGTTGTGTGCTGCAAAACAACAGCTGAAAATAGATTGTTTTGTGCAGGGAGAAGCTGCTGTGATCGATGCGCTCCACGGCGTGCACTGTATGCCAGATAAAGACTGATACCACTAAACAAAACACTGAAGAATGTTTTAGACTGACAATAAGGCCTGATTTTGCTCCAGGTCTCACTGCTGTCGTTCAGGGTAGCTCTGTGGCAGACGCTGAGCTGTGTGGGCAGAGGGCTGATGGTGGGAGCAGGCTGGGAACGGGGCTTCAGAGAAGAGACACACTCCTGCCAAAAGGCATTTTCCTGTTTAGCTGTGAATGGRAAACGAAGTTATCCCAGGATCAACTTCTGACCTCTAGTTTTAGAGCCGGTATGATAGAAACATAAGCTTATCTCACTCTGTGAGTTATACAAATCCCTTGTCATTTTGAAAAGCCTTTCATCTGAAGATCATAGCTTCATAAACATTAATTAATTAATTAAGACTTGAGTGAGGTCAAGGCTACTGTCCCCATCATATAGACAGTCAATCTGAACTGTAGAGAAGTATAAACCACCCTGGATTCCTCCTATGTGTACTCTCTGTCCCTCTGCTCTCCTTCCCCCTTTCCTCCAGACTCATCCCGCCTGGTCCTTCCAGCACAGGAGCCACCTGCGCTGTTCATCCTGCTCGGTTAATAGGCAGGCTGGGACCTTTTAAAGGGTCCAGTAGTAGCTACTTAGCCACAGTGGGCAGGATCCAGTCCCCATTAAAGTTGATCAGAGCTTTCCACTCATTTCTGTGAAAGCAAGGTCTCATCTACTGTTTTCGGGAGATCTGGGTGAGCAGAGTGTCTTCATATTACCCTGATGTAGGCTAAGGCTTAAAAGATGAAGTATATACTTTATTACTATGACGAGTGTCACACAGTCTATGGAGAGCCACAACTGTGTATATTGGTCCCAAAATTCAGTCTCATACTTTGTAGCCCTGGAGTTCCTCCGTCTTTGCAGACATTTAGAGAAAAGGAGTTACATTAACAGGAACTATTGGCACTTCCATTATAAATTCTTCCCTGTGTAAGAAGCTTGGCATGAGAAATAGAATTTCAGTTAAAATAAAGAGCAATATAAAATATAGGTAAAGAAGGATTATTTAGAGCAATAGAAAAGTCTTAAGAATAACTTCATGAAAAGAGATTGAATAATTTCCTGTTGAAGTGATAGAAAAAGTGCAATAATAGGAAAAGAAAAATCTATTTGTAGTGAATAAAATGTACTCATGAAATAAGAGTAACTAAACTTCAGAAACTTCCAAGGCACCAGAAATTCAGACCAAACAGTTCTGAAGGTGGCTTATTCCTCATTTTCTGCTATCCCAGGGAGAGTTCCCACCTCTTGTATCCACTGTGACGAGCAATAGAAACCTTTAGAAATAAATGTCTTAAATGTAAGTTCTTTTGAAGGTGTTCATGAAGTCTTCCTCTGTATGATGCCTTTGGCAAATTCTTATGTGTGTGTGTATATATATATATAAATATAAAAATATATAAGTACTTGCTCAGAGAATGCAAAACAGATTGAGCCTTCAAAGAAATGAATTATATATGAGTGAAAACTCATATATAATTTGTGATCCCCATGAATTGATCAGTTACTAAAAACCACTCAGATTTCTTCCATTTTAATCTGGAACTTCTATCACTAATCTGGTATCTCCTTTCAAAAATATATTTCTAAGAGTTATTGTTGTACTGCTACCAAAATCTAAGAAAAGCAGAAGTGAGTTTTGACACTGTTGGTGTGAGTTAGCTGACCAGGAGTTGTCCTGTTGTGATCCCCTTCTGTAAAATCTGCACTTTGTAAAAACAGCAGATCATACAAACCCACAAGCCTGCATTTAACTTCACAAACTGTTGCTTTGCAACATTGGTCACTGACTGGAAATGTATTGTACGATCTGTGAAATATCAGATTTTTGAGGGCATCTTCAGAGATCTTTTGCATCCCCTTCAGATGAAACTTTTTGTAACCATTTTTCAGGTGCATATATGGCTACATCAGATTTCTATATGTAAATCAATTCTGTATTTTTTCCTGGGCATTTCTGGGGTTTTCTGATTGTTCTGTTTATCTAATCTGTTAATCATATTACTCTATATGGTCATGGGGAATTTAAACTTCTTTCGCAGGTCTTCTTGAATGGGATGGTTTGAGCTCCCACAACAAGCTTTTTTTTTTTAAAACAAACAAACAAACAAACCTTAAAAAACAATCTCAAACATGGATAACTTACATAAAATTGAACATGTCTTCCAAAATGGTGCTAAATCACTGATAATTTCTTTTATAAATGGAATTGACTAAGGTGGGACAGTTTTCATTGTGAAGTGTCAGAAAACCATGGTAATAAGTTGCTCCCTGGTAGCCCAGAGTTATCACCAAATGTCTTGCATCTTTGCTTTGTCCTACACAGAATTCAACTAAATTCAGCAAGAAATATACCTGGGAATAAAGTCTAGGTACTCTTACGTTATTAAGACAGCAGATGAGGAGATAGAGGTGATGGAAAGGTGGCAGATAACCAAAAGTAGGTTCAGCAGAGAAACCCTACAAAAGACTAAGCAGCCAGAATTTTAAATTTATATTTGTCTTCACATCAAAGCAGTAACAAAGTTTAAAATGTTTTGTTTTGCTATGAAATCAGGTAAATGGATTGATCTCTCTCCATGTGTTTTTTTGGCAGTGCTTGAGGAATAGCGTGTGATTGATTGCATTTCATCTATGTGCTCTAAAAGGCATTGCCTTACATCTATGTATTCATCAATATAGCACAAATAATGCAGGAACCTCATCTTCTCCATGTGAGATGTAGTTAGAAAACAAGACAACGTGCTAGAACAAATAGCAAAATCTACATTCCCAGATTCATGCAAGAGTGATTTATTTGTAGTCTTTCTGCAAATAATTCTTTAAAACACTTAACTACTTAAACTTTTGACCTTGGGCATTTTGTTCACTGTATAGAAGTCCGTATCAGCCCAGAAGATTATTTTTTGTTCAACAGCCTCTCTGGAAGTTGCTCAATYTGCTTTCTGTGTCAGGCATCTCTGAGTAAAATCATTACCCTTCATTGTGCAAATTAAGCTGTGACTCACACAGACAGAGTTTCCAACGTGATGGGGCTGCGCCCAGGCCGGGTAATTCATAGAGAGGGTTAAAAAAACAGAATCAAATGCTGGCTGTGAGTTAAAGAGAACAGGGGATAAGAGCTTAGGCTTAACCTATAGGGGGACCTAAGGAATAAAGCAAACCAGAGTCCAGTGTGGGGAAGAAAGGAGAAAAAGCAAAAAGGCTAAAAGAGATCAGGCCTAATGAGCCTTTCGAGGAAATGGGAGACTGGAGCCTCAGAACGAAAGAGTGGGCCAGCAAAGCAAGGATAAAATGGATCAGCCACAATGTCACCAAATTGATCCAGAGTTCAAAAACCATCAAATCACCGTATACAATAAAATAAATTAAAAAAAAAGTTCAAACAGTGTCAGGCTCCTTAAAGCTCGCTTGCTGACATCAAACATAATAAGAAAAAGACCTGTTTGTAACATAATGTGACTCTTTTCTAAACAGAGCCTTTGAAATGTATGTGCTGCTCTGTCATTTTTTGTTGTACAGTTCTCACATCATATACCTATAGGTCTGGCAGAATTCTTATCCTATACGAAAAAGAGAAATAATCACGGAAGAATTAGAGAGATATATTTAGACTAGATGGTTTTTATCCTGCTGTGTTAAGGAGCCATGGTACCGTCTAGACTGATGGCTTGAGAAATGAGCCGAAGAGTGGAACAGAGGGAAATTCTGGAGTGCAAATTAAACCAAACAAACTCTGTGTACAAAACCACAGTAAATAGCTATAACAAATGCACGCTAAAGGAGCAGAAGGTATTAATTCCTATCAAGAGCATTTCTAATGTACCTATTACTCTAATGTGTAAGTGACAAACAAGACAAAGAAAATACCCCATGTGTCAAAGCCCATACATCTCTTCATGACGTAAAGAGGTAGTGCTACCCATATTTAGCAGGTTTTATTTAGCCACCTACGCACCTCTGACTTGGTAGACTTATTTTTGATAAGTGGTGCTTAAAAGTGTTGGTATGAAGCATAAGTAGCTAATGCAAATATGTTACCGACCCCTACCAGAGCTAGCAATTATGTAAATTTTCAAAGCCTTCATCTTTTATAATTAGATGTGGCTGGCTTAGAGTGAAGGACTCCCATTGCTGGCCAGCTCAGTCCTTATTCCAGTATTTCACCAGAAATTATATATTTGAAATCAGAGGAATGTTATATTCTTTAAAGTGATATAGGGTATAGCTTGGAATATTTGAAAGACCTTCAGTAATTAATTTCTTGTTTGCCATGCTTGAAAGATGAATAAAAGCATGGAAACACTTGGTGAATAACATCTTGTAACTGATTATAATTAAGTGTACTTTCAGTTCCTCCTAAGTGTACGAAACGCTAATTATTTTTCACAAAATCCAAGATGCAAGTTTACTTAGCTTGGATAAAGGAGGAAAGCACAGGTTTATGTACAAGGCTAGAGATCTGCCTATACACAAATCCTAACAATCTTCCCTATTAAAAAGATGATTCCCCTATAGGTTAATTATTGCTGGACAGCTTCAGGGGCTGATCCGAAACCCACTGAAGCAAACAGAGGGATTACAATGATTTCAGCTTGTTTTGGATCAGGCCTCCTCAGGCACAGGAATGAAAGCGCCGTGTATATCACCCTAATACACATTTCATTGTCATACGAGAGGTGATTTTTCTTAAAACTTTGTGGCTAATGATAGCATTAGGCTATGTCTGTGTCCTTGTGTACGTGTCTTTGCATATTTGTGATTTGCTGCAAGAAACGGAGGCTCCAGTGCATCTAATGTTTTTTCCTGGTGGCACTAAAGTAGCTTGAAATAAGTACTGATGCCAACTTCATTACAGGGACTGTGTGTACCTGAATGCCACCTATCATTTGACAAACTGTTGGTAATACTATAGTGTTGGAGTACTCAACACCCTCTGGATATACCCAGGCTTGGGGGTCTGCCTGGGCTCGGAGCTGTCCCCCCAGGGCTGCCCTCGCTCTCTCCGCTCGGCTGCCCACCCATGGGGTTAGGATGTATTTTGGGAGGCCAGAGCAATTCCCCTGAATTAGGCACTTGAATGACAGGGACAGAAGGGGGAAAAAAACCCTGTCTGATATTTCCACTGCTTTGCCCTTTTATCTAGTCATTATTGCCTCTGCAGAGTGTGAAATGCTGCCATTCAGGCTCAGTAGTGATTTACACCCATTTTGTAGTGGTTTAAATAACTCCCGCAGGTACAAGACAGTGAAGAATTGGGCCACTGGGATGCACTAGCCACAAGGGTGTACTTACTGCCTCATATGGCAATGGGATTGTGAAGAACACCATAATGACTCTTTACATTCAATCCCAGCCGCACTTAAGTGTGTACATGTACGAAACAGCTTTAGAAGAAGTGTATAGCGAAGAGCCTGGAAAGCTAAGGGATAATTCAGGAAACTTCTTTAGGTTAATATACTGAAACTTGCTAGATATATCCTCACAAAAAGAAAACACTTATTAGAAAGCCTAAGTGAAATGCAGGATGGATGTGGTATAAAGTTGTTCACCTCAGAGACTACAGTTAAGGTGAACTGGTATGTGCTTGTAGTCAAAGCAAAGCGTGCAGGTGTTGGCTCTCCACATCCCTGAGAGCTGATGATGGAAATAAAAGGGGGGGGGGGGGAATAAAATAAGGCTGAACACTCATCTTTTCTCCTAGCATTAGGGGAGGATGCAATATATTAAATCCTGGGGGTGGTGCATGGGCAGTTATGACCTGAATAATTTTTGTTATATTCCAAGGCACCAGGCTTATTTTCACTGTATTATTTGACTCTGGCTTTCTATACCAAAGGCACCTATGCCTGAACAGGTTCCTTCTCTGGTTTGCACTAACCTAACTACAGGTGAGGTAGTCCAAGGACTCATTTATTCCATTGACGCATGTATTGCCCTTGTCCTTTCGATAAAGGGAGGACTTTAGTTTCCTGCACTATCAATCTAACACCTTCCATGAACAGCAAATGTGATTAAAAATAAAACAACGTAACAAAATTAGAGGTGAGCCACAGCTACACGCTGAAAAAGGGAAAAATAGGATTAATAACTGATGCAGTGAGAGAGGTGAAGCATGCTTACAGGCAGTAGAAGTAGCAAATGTTATAGATGGTACTATATACTACGAATGAACATCAAAAGCCTCGGAGGCTGGGTTCAGAAGCTTATCAGAAGTTACCTCAGCCTATTTGATTGAGAATTCATGCTGGTAATTTCCAAAGATTGGATTTCCTTGTGAGATCTTTAGTAGTTTCCCATCTGGGTCAGATTAAAGGACAAGAAGAACAGCTCTGCTGGCACTACAGTATTTCTGCTTGCTAGCCTAGTTAAGACTAGGAAGTATACAGATATTAGAAACATACAGAAATAAAATACTCAAATAAAGCCAGATTTTTTTTTCATGCTTTAGAACAGTGCTGCATACAGTATAATCACTTCAAGTACACAAAGAAAATCCGGACATAGTGTTTTATCTTTTCGCTGGTTCCTAAATGGGTCAGGCAGAGGCTCCTTTTCATGGAAAGCTCCATGCCTTAAAAAGCATATGGCCAAAATTAGGTACCTAAATTCGTAATACCCAAGTAAGGTCCCTGGGTTTTTTATATTTTTTTTTAGTATCAAGGCACTCAGAATTTTCCCAGTAAATGCTCAGCACCTTTAAAAACAAGGAAATTAGATGACTGGCTTTTAAATACATCAAATTTCAAGTGATTGGCAGGTGTGTGCCATTGATCTTTTTTCTGCTGTGCATTTTTGTTACAAAAAAGATACATATTTCTCAGTTGTCACCTGTATTAAATAGTGGTGAGCTCTCCAATCCTGCCCTCTAAACAGCCTCAAAGGACAGTGATAAGAATTCAACTGAGCAGTGACCCATTGAAAATTCGGGCTTCTGATGTCACCAGAGTAATTTAGGCAAAAAGAATACTCACGTTATCCATCATTTCATTTAAAGTAAAAAAAAAAAATAAATCTTTTGGGACCCCTTGAACTCGGCGATGACGCTTGCAGGGCAGCGGCGGCAGAGATGCGCCCAGCCGCGGTTGGTCGGTACTGACCATCGACGGGACGCAGGTACGATGTTTTTCCCGCGGCAGAGGAGCGCGGCTGCGGCGGAGCCAGCGCTCCGCCACCGGCCTCTCGCACCGGCGGGGATGAATCCTGTCTCGACACAAGATGGCACCAGGGACCAGCCTCTCAGGGAAGCCTTCCAAACCTTGAGCCTCATGGCCCGCAGCAAGCACAGGTGTTACAGATCTGTTGTTTTCTTTGAGCTACCAGAAATAGCTAGTGAGACATATTTTCAGAAAAACAAAATTTCTGTATCAGCAATATTGCCGGCACTGGTGGCACTTTCAAGCACACGCTGCTGAAAAGGGTTCCTTGTGTCGCAGCACGGCACTCTCTCCTGTCGTCAGTAAATGCTCTCGGAGGAAGTCCTGCATGTTACAGCCTCTTTGAGCGCCAATGTGAGTGACTTTCCTTTAGCCCTAAAATGGAAATCATTAAAGTATTATTCCCTTTCATTAACTCTCATGGACTTCCTAGTGAAAGAAACATCATTTAACTTTTTGTGCCTAAAACTCAAGTTAGGATGTCTAATTTCCAATGCAGACATTGCAGCTAAATATCTGGGATGGCTGAAAGTGTATTCTGCTTAAATGTGTACTGTAATGAAATGATTGTAATGCTGACAAATGTGAGAATACACAACAGTGTATAATAAGACCTTCCTATAAAAATAATTTCCCTTTCTGTTACTGGCCTTTCAGAAATTAAATGAACTTAAAATGGAAATCTGGATGTTCTAGCATGAAAGGTACAYATATTTTTTAGAAACTCTGTTTGTAATCATTCCTCTCAGTGGGAAAAAAAGTGTGCAGTGGGAAAAAAATGGGCATGGTTCAACTTCTTACCTCCTAAAATTAATTTCAGAAATGGTATTAAAAATCCATAGTTTCTCTAATTAATTTCTTCCATGTGAATAACTGGTAGAGTTGCCACACTGACAAGGGAATATAAATGAGAAGGAAAGCAGTTTAAAAATGATCGCTTCGTTAGTACTTGGCTTGTAGTCTGGGGCTATTTGGGGATCCCCGTTCAGCTCGCTGGCAGTATAACCTCTCTGAGCCAGGTTGCATACCCGGCGGTGAGCGTGCTGCAGGGCTGTGCGTTCTACAGCAATCACACAATTAAGTAGCAATGACTGGCAACACTATTGCTCAATTAGTCTCATACAGTATGTCAGGCTAGAAGATATTTCACAAATAGAACTTCCGGAGATACTTGCCTCAGTGAATTCACTTTAGGACGAGGCAGCATAAAGACTTCTTCTTAACTGAAACACATTATCCCATAGCATCCTAATTTTTTTCTTGTGGCTAAAAGCAATGGGTCAAATTCTGTGAGTTGCACTGATAAAGACCGTAAAAGTCAGTACTATTTGGACAGATAAGACTGTGAGAAGCATTGAGCCCCGTCTCACAGTCAGTGTTTATAATAATCTGCAGACGTGGACCATGCAAGAAGGACTATCACCCTACTAGCACCTTGTCATGAATTGTCATTTGAAATGATAACATAATTGTGCGCATGTACCATCATGAGGTGGCCTGAAGCCAGAGCCTGAAGCAGCCAGATGAGCTGTTAAAGGGAGGTGATGTCTTCCAAGTCTGAGCAGGTGGAAACAAGATACACATCTCACTCTCCCTAGCCCATAAACATGCTACTGCTTCTCTAGGTGCCCCTTAGGGGTCAACACTTGGGATGAAAAAAGGCTTGACTGTTCTGTCCTCAGTGTCAGACTGCTGGGAGATTACAGGTTGCCACAATCTGAGCATCCACAAGGGAAATGAATAAGCACAAGGCACTCGTGCAGCTCTGCTGTTATTCCAAAAATGTCCTGTAGCAGTGACACAGAGTTGGGTCAGTGCAGCTACCCATTACTGGGGCCAGGCTCCTCCGTGCCGTAGTGTGCGGGCATACAGACCACTGTAGGTTCTCACTGTAGCTCTTTATTTTAATATCTTTGATATCTTTTTCACTTATGCTCAAAACCTGGAGAGGTTGCGAAAGCAGACTGGGAAACCAGCACAACTTTTTTAGCTAAGAAAGATGTGAGAGCTGACCCTCCTAATTTTCTGAGAAGGTATGGGAAGTACTTCTAGGACACTGTTTTCCAAGAAAAAGTCAGGAACCATTGCTCAGCCCTATCATTCACCTTTCTACCAGGTTGTTACAACTTTGCCATAATACTTTACTGCTCTAGGCATGATCCACTATGGTAGACTCAAACATTTGTCCTCCTGCCACCTACTGATTATTGCCTTTCATCCCCTCTGTCCTTGCTCCCATCTCCTAGGGCTGAAGGTGGACTTCTCTCTGTGAATGTCTCATCTGATCTGTGTGACCATGGGAAACAACTCAAGTGCTCTGTGCCATGGTCTGTGGCCTGAGGACTAGCTGGGCAAGTTTTGAGTCATGCCTGTCCTTGGCTGTGTGCTTGGCTTTACTTGTAGGTAAGCCTGTCAGCATCACTGACGTGCACTGGAACTAGTCCTACACGTAGCATTTTGCTGGATTTGGGACTTTTCAGTTCTAGGGAAGGGCTGGCCAGGACTGGTTGCTCCCTTTTAAGAAAAATGAGACTTTGGACAATCGTGAGAGACACACTAGAGACAGCTAGTAGGAAGGCTGCAGTTAAGAGAAGGCTGTGCCAGAATATCATGGAAGTAGAGAAAGGGAAGACCTACCACAGAAAAAGAGGAAAAAGAAGGTAGGAATTAGCTTGAGAAGACACATCCAAGAAGAAAGAATACAGTGTTTAT
Organism: Oceanodroma leucorhoa; assembly: GCA_030449065.1. Lineage (NCBI taxonomy): Eukaryota > Metazoa > Chordata > Aves > Procellariiformes > Oceanodroma > Oceanodroma leucorhoa. The sequence continues at coordinate 8,590,634 of JASVER010000003.1, forward strand.
TACAGACAATGAGAGGGAAAATTTAATCAGGATGGATTACTTGATGAGAGAACTTCAGATAAATATGGCATTTGGGAAAACTAATTAGATATTAAATTAAGAGATTGTATAATAGCAAATCAGGGCAAATATTCCCATTGTCAGGATTTCTGTTGAATAATTTCCTAATAGAGATTTTAAATCTTCCTTCAGCATATACGTCTTCTAGCATGCAATTTCTACAATATAGAGTCAAATGGCATCTATTTCTGTAACGTCAGTAACTTATGGCTTCATACACTCAAAGACCCTTCGGTAATGTAACAGGACTGAGTTTAATCTGCAATAGGAGTCTGAACTCCAATTTGTTAACTTTGGTGAGACCAGCATTTCAGCTGTAATATGTTATTAACCTGCTTTCATGCATATAATGTAAAAAAACATTCTAGACTAAGGAAAAGAGAGGTGGTATAACTTGTTCATTGAACCCAACTAAATCCTCCTCATTCATTCCTCACCCATTTTGCATGATCTGTGCTCTGTATAGTAACAGGACAAATATAAAATCTGCACATACATGAAAGAGAAGAATACCTAAGTAGAACCATTTAAAGTAGGGAGCCAGCTCTATTTAAAATGCATTAATATTGATCTTGTGCGTTCACCAAATGACAGCAAAGTATGGTCCAGAGTGCCTCATTTACCCATTTCCTTACTATTACCAGTCTGGCCTAACGCTCTTTCTCAAAACAAAGCAATTGAATTTGGTCTCTGGTAAACAAACTCCTCTGGACTCATGGAATGGTAGTTCACATACCAGTTATTGTTTGCCCATTAGATTTGACAATCTTTACCAATGTTATCTCATACCTTTGGGTAGGAGCTAAAAATGGCCTGTGCCATATTAATAACGTTATACACTCTAATATTGCAACTCAGATCCACAATAAATTAAATACGTATAGAAGCCAGTGAAGTGATGGAAATATGCCAAAGTTCACTTGTGTTTTTGTCCTGAGTGGGAGTTTAAATCTGTTCACAAGCCCGAAACAGACTGTATAACTCAGCCAAGCAGAGGGATCTACAGGTTGGCTGAGTCAGTAGCCAAATAAGGGATGGTGGGTTTGTCATGTGTGTTTTTACACAATTGATTGAGCTCTGACGACTTGATTAATCACTTTGACTTATAAACTGGACCCAAGAGAAAGTCACATGAGTTACAGATAAATGCCACTACTCCCCCAAGACAGCATGCAGCATCCCTGTCTAGCTGAGAAACTGTCCCAAAGGAGGTCAGAGTCCCTTGAAAAGCCCTTAGGAATATCTAAAAATACAATGCACAAAAACACTTTTTTTTCACTAAAAAAATAGAGAATGACTTCTAGGTACAAGTACTCTTGTACCTAGTAGAACCCTGCAGCCCTGTTGTTTCCATGACTATGGCTGTGAGGAGATCCATTTGCCTGTGGTAGAACTTAGTCATAGCTCATCTGTTTAAATGTTTTTTTCATCTTCAATTTTGCTCCCCACATTTCCTGACCACAGTGTTTGATCAGAGAATTATAGATAAATTAACACTGCCAACAGCCATTCCACTGCCAGCCTTGATGTCATTAAGTGGTGGCTACTTGTCAAGAATTCAGGAGCAGAGACAACAGCATGGTGGGACAGAGAGAAAAGTAAAGCCAATTCAGTGTTACCCTACTAAAGCTAAACATCTGAGGTTCTAATGTGGCAGTAAGATGTGCGCAGTGTCAAACAGTGTGTGGCGTTGGTCTTTGTTAGAGAGATCTTTACATCAAACATTTGAAGGGTTTGCCCAAAGAGGTTCTTACAATTCATCTGAGCTTCCTCTTGCCTTGCCTCCCACTGACTGTGAAGAAGCCCGGGTGAGACGCAGAGGTGGAACAGACCCATGCAAGACCGTGCAATGCTGAATCCTACCAGAATATGGATGATCCTTACAATATCTTCTCAATTCTTTGTCCAGATCCAGAAATCAATTATCTCAAAATTATCTTTAGCCACCCAAAGCAGGTCAGCTCCTTCTTTTGGTGTTTACCCAGTTTGTCTGATTGCAGTTGGTTACTTTAACCAGCCAACCCACATTAACCAACCTGTTTCACACACACCAGATACGACCTTAGCCCCTCTAGGTTCAGACAGCAAGACCTAAATGTTTTTAATCTTCACTTAACTCAGAAGAAAGCTTGAGCTCAGCTCCTAACATCTCCTCCTTTCACTGCTCCAGAACAATGCCTGAAAAGTTTGAGTTATTTCATGTAACTTAGAAATGTGAATGTGTTACGAGTCAGCTTTGAATATGGCCTCGATTCCAAAAGGTGTTATCATCAAATCAAAATTATTCACACATGTCAAGTTAACATTTTATTTTTATTCCTTACTCAATTTTTGGCAAGCTTACAGGAGCTGTCAGTGTTTCAGTATTTTGAGAAGAATATTTTAATAAAACAGTGATGTGCTGAAAGGGGTTCACAAGAACTCACTAGAGGCCCTTGTTAAAATTCTGCCACCCTTCAAAAAATTATTCCCTTGCCTCTCAAGGAGTTCACCCCCTCTCTGGATACTGCTAAATCATTTCTGCCAGGGATGAGTTTCATCCCTTGGGGCTCATAAAGATACTTCTGAAGAGCAAATTGTTTGCCTTTGAAATAGACCAGATTGCATGAAATAGCAGACACTTTAAAAATAAATTCCTGGGGTAGCAACACTTCCCCGCTCCCCCCGCCCAAGCATCCGATCCGATCTCCACCACCCGTACCTCTCATTGTGTTATACTATCAAGTACTCAATCTATTTCTCGGGAACAAAGTATAAACAGTTCCAGCAAGTGCACTTAATATAACTTTTTTGCCAAGTGGCATTGCCTCCCTGCTAGGCTGTGGTTATAGGAAAGCACTTATATTTAAATGTAAAAAACCAAAAAAGCCAGGTTCTCCCTGTGAGCACACAGGGCTTGAGTTTATTGCAGTTTAAAAGAGGAAATTTTTCTAGGACTCTGGTGTTAAAGTATTTCAACATATGACTGTAATAAAATAAAAGACATATTAGGTACAATGAAAAAATGCAGAACTTGAAATAAAAATGGGGATTCTGGTAATCTTGCCCAAAGTGGTTAATTCTTTATTTTATTACTTATTTTGATGTGTTTGAAGATCTAAATTATGGCTGTGTGGACCTAGATGAGGTTAGCCAGAAAGAGCTGATGTGCTAGTACCCAGATATGCCAGGATTTCTTTTTAAATGCTGAACTGAGAGAAATTACCTGGGTTGAAGTCTTCTTTCTCTTCAGTGTGATCTTACCAATCACTGAAAAGCAGGGTCTTGTCTGTATAGGATATGCATGGTCCACCTTCCATTATCATAAAAATTTGTTCTAAGGTGATCTTTGTTTTAAACCAGAAGTAAAACCTTGCCTATTTGATCCAAGTGTAAATTAATACTTTTGCATTTCATTAGCCAAAAGAAAACCTGGAAACTCTGAATGGCCCTTTTTCCTCACTGGCTTGTTAATCCTGGAACTCAAAAATGACTGTTTAAATGGGAATATTATTAATCCCTTTCACAGCAAAATTTAAATGGCCCATCTGACATATTGTCTAGCTTCACTTGGATTGCTTCTGCCAATTCAATGTCTGTGGCAACTGAAAGAATATAGACCACCATTTAAAATAAATGGACCTTAATATAACAGCTAACAAGTATAGCAGCTATTCCACTGTTGTATTGTTTGTTTTCATATCTAAAAGATTCACTAAAATCCCTCTCTCTCTCTCTTTTTTTTTTTTTTTTTTTTTTTTTTTTTTAAGGTGCTGTGAAAGTAAGCTTGCTGTTGACCTAAAGAGCTAAAACCCTGTTTGGTGGAGTCTTGCTCCTGAGCAAGATTTAGGTTCACCAACTACTTGTGTTCACTAGTTCGCTGAGGTTTGTCCTGCTTTTAGAGCCAGTGTTGGAAAATAGCACCAATGTGCGCTAATGTGCCTTGTGTGATCTGTTGTCACCGTAAGAAAAATGAACTGACCAAGCAACACGTTACTAGGGATTATTACTTAAAACCTGCCTCAAGAAAGTGTTGGTTGCCTCTGAAGCCATGATGTCATTAGAGTTTTGCTGGTTTCTTTGCGGAGAGTAAGGCACGACTATCAACATGTAGCATTAGTTGGACAGAGCATCAAGAAGCCTAGGCTGTACTCCTGCTACTCATCCACTGAAAGACTTTGGGGAAGCTACTCAGTCTCCTTATATCTGGATTTCTCTCTCTCTTAAATAGAATAAGATATTTACCTTCTCTATGAAGTGTTCTCACATGAGTTTTGATGAAAAGTATTATAGGAAAGATAGTACTAATAATATTTCAATGGACTTGCAAGATGAAAAGTGACTAAATATCCAGGAAAATKAACGTTCTCCTTAGTAGTTCACAATCACAGTAGCTTTTGCTGACTGGCAAATGGCTAAAGCCTGGAATTTCTGGCTTATTCTAAAGATTCGAAATGTGTAATTACTCCCTTAGAAGAGTTAGAGTTGAAGGGAAATGTGTAATGTATAAACACATATCAGAAGATGCAGCTTCGTATGCAGTTTAGAGTAAGAGGAAAAAACTTTTCCTAAGGAAAGTAATTGAACCCATAGGTCATGTAATTCTGTGGACCAAAACACTAAAAGATAATCTCTGGGGGTTTTGTACAAACCTTTTTGGTTTTGTTGTTGTTAAGATCATCTTCAAAGCTATAGCTGAAAGCCAGTATCTAGCATTTCTTGTATATCCAAGTCTGCAGTTGATTCCAAAGCAGGATTCAGAGGTGTGTGCACTGCCTTGCTGAAAAAAAAAAAAAAAAAAAAAAAAAAGACATTTTTGTTATCTTGTTATCCATTATGATGGTGTGTGATTGTTGCAAATTTTTCAAGTACTACTTGTGATCTTCAGTTAATCAAGAGTTGCAATGATAGCAGTAGAACTTGAAGTGTGAAAATTCTTAGTACAACATCCAGCCAGACATCCAAAATCCTAGAAAAGCCCTGAAGTGCTGATTTCCTTGAATTTAAGTAGCTGGAAATATTTGCAGTGGTGTAATAGTCTGACACAGAGCTTATCACTAAAAACAAATGCAACGTGTCACCCCAGTGAGCAAACCATCCTTTCTGGGAGGAAGTGTAAAAGTAGAAGTCAGAAAGAGGAGAATGTGCAGATGTTGCAGACAGTCCTGGTATGAGAATCAAGGCAAGTCCTGACTGAGGATGTCTAAACATCCTTTTAAACAGAATACTTCGTTATTCAAGCCAGAAGAAACTGCTGAGAAAAAGAACTGCCTGTGCCGAAGATCTCTATGGACCATTCAGCTTGGTGGCAGTTACAGATAAAGAGATCCTTTTTTTGTTGTTTTGACAATACTTCTATTGAATTAGCTTTATCCTGACTTTGCATTCTTCCTGGGACATATTAAACAGAACTGGTAAGCGTTAGATCTGTCCTCTGAGTCAGCAGAGTTTTTAAGGAAAATTGAAAGGTATCATTAATTTGGATTGCTTTGGAATCTATTGTGCAAAATCCCTAAAATACAAAAAAGAATATAAAAAATGTCAACATAAAAAATCAGTAATTAAACTTTCCCATTGAGAATTTCATAGACCAACTGCCGAAGGTACTGCATTTATTTTGAAGGAACAGTTTGTTGTCAATACTAGCTGATTCAAAGTGTGTATTTCTTCAAAATATAGCTATGTGCACATTGAATTCTGCATGTATATAATTTTTTTTTCTTCATTTGTGATCTGCATTTAAAGTCCCTTGCAGAAATGTCRGGATGGGCTATAGTTGGTAAAAAATACATATGCTGCTGAGTACAGAGTGGCACTGATTTATGTTGGTGTGTAGTATGAGTGCTATGGAGATATACATTTACAATGTCAGATGAAGATTGTTACGCTGATGATACATTTGACAAATTTCAGATGATGGAAAGACAGAGTATATTACCAGGACTTTAATAATGAATTTAGAGACAGGTTTGTTCCCTTGATATTACACATCACATAGCAGCCTATGCACAGTCCCAGTCTGAAGACAGATATGAAAGTTGTTACATGTATTTACATGTGTAGACCATGTGTTCGTGAAGCATCATTTTATATGAGCAAATTGAAGGAATTAATTTTGGTGAAAAAAGAGAGGTACATGAATACATTTCCCTTTATATTTTAATTGTCACTGTCCTGCATAAGGCTCTGTTGTTAGCATCCATTAGCACAGTGCCTCTACATCTCGGTGAGGGATTTAACAACTTCGGTTTGACTCTGCAGTCGCAGTGGTTTAGGCATGAAGTAGCCATAGGAAATTTAGAGTCTTATACAACAATTTGTACTGCCAAAAAAAGGAAGTGACTCCAGTAGCCATACCAGCAGAGGCTGGTTCCTTCTTGAAGCAGAGCAAGAAACTATAAGGAAAGTGTCAAATCATAACTAATCATTTGTAAAGTATGACTATCCAAGATTGCATAATGGATTAATTTAGATATAAACAATTACTTTATAATTGGAAGGGGATATAGGAATCTCAGACTGATAAGGCTTTAACTACAGTGCAAGCAGAGCATGYGATTTCTCATAGTGCATGGAGAAAAGACTGGGATGCCACACTACACTGAGTCACAGCTAAAATACCCATCTTACTCTGCTGCATGGGGAAGGTCCTTAGGCAAAGATCATGTTTTCTTATCTGTGCTCTGTGATGCTTTACTCTCTTATGCTTTCTTTTTATGCCTTGAAACGCTTTCCTTTACAGGTTTAAAGTAATTGATTTCTTGTAACTGCACGCTCTCTTTTAAAACCACTACTTTTGTGAAATAGGCTGTTAATTCTCAAAAAAACCCCAAAGAACAAAAAACAAACAAACAAAAAACCTTGCAGTGCTGTGGATTATGTTACTATCTATGGCGCAACATTTCCAGTCATGCTTTATTCCAAGAAGAAACAAAGAGCCTGGCATTCCTGCCTCCATGCCTTGGCTATGCTAACTGAAAGGGGGGCCAGGCATGGGCTCAACCGCAGGACTGCTGGTTGCATTCCTCATTCCCAGCCCAGTTATGGCCCATGATGATTTAACTTTCCAAGACCGTGTCTGAGCAAGCTTTGAGGGACTTCATGTGTCAGAAATCATTCCCAAGAGGCAGTGTGGGGAAGACTCATCAGGTTTGTTTTCCTGCTATGTACACTGTCCTCCAGTCAGACACACTAGACAGACAAAGAAATGTACAGCCATGAAGTTACCTTTCTATTAGCAACAGCTTGGTCAAGGAAAAGTCTTTTAAACACTGATGATAGATACTCCTGTACAGCCATAATTAAGTACGGCTGAAGAAAGAAATGACCAACAGTCAGCAGGTAAAGAGATATTGCAAATGTAGCCACAACTGACTGGGAGGTTGTGTTGATGGGAGTACTTAGGAGTCAGGAACTGGAATCAGCATTATTCAATATATTCATTAGTGACCTTGAGGATAAAATTAATTCCATACTGATTAAAATTTTTAGACAACAGACCTGAGAGGATGTGTAAATAGAGAAGACGGTAAATTAAAAATCCAAAGGGGTCTGAATGCTTTGAGGCACTGGGTGGGTCAAAAAGAGATTGAGATTATGTAAAGAAAAGCAAGGCAATACATCAGAAGAAGAATTTGAAGTTCTTCATTGTTGTAAGCAACTGTGAGTTTTGGTGGATTTTTGCACTATCAGTTCTTTCATTTTTTGTCACAAGACCATTCTTGTCCTTGAGTTTTCTGTAACTGCACATATGGATCAACAGCACAATATGGTGCAATGGCATCATTAAAAGGTCTGAGTACCCTAGATACCTTTGTTATATACAGAATTTTAGTCCCAGATTCATCCCATCTAACTCTAAGCACTTAACTGAAGTACCTAGATTAGATGTACAGTTATGAAAGTTAGATAGGATGAATCCAAGCCTCACAGGTGATCATTAGAAGAGCACAGACAAGATGACTTTCATACTCATCTCTCTGAGCAGCACCCTGGCCGCACCAGCCATGTTTTATTAGCAGKGAAAAATAAAAAAGAAAGGAGTCATGGGTCCACAGAGAAAACTGCAAGGAGCTGGAGCACCGTTCCCATTTCCTAATAAGGAATAGAGGCAATAGCTCAAATTTCTCTTGTGATCCAAGTGTCCAAATGAATTAAATCATCAAAGGTTATACTGAATAAGTGTTAAGCAGAATATGGTTTGAAAGAAATTAGTGTCTTGTAATAACTGTAAGGATAAAAGAGTCTAAAATATCCAACTATATATAATATCTATGAAATTAAGTTGCATAATGTAATGACATGTTATGCTACCATTAACACATTATAACTATGTAATTTGGAAGGCTAATTTTTTTTTGTAAAACCACTTAACTACATAAAATTGAAAATAATGATTATTGTAACTACTTCCATTTTTTGTCTTTAGAAGTTCAAAATTAAATATGCCATATACAGTTATTTTATGGTGATGTGTAATTTTATGAAATGGTCATATAACATGTACAGTAATTATTGACATAAAAATCCTAAATACATAAATCATCATATATAAAATCTGTTATAACACATTAACTTTACCAGCAGCCAAGGTAAGTCACTCAGCATCTCATTAACTTAACACCCAGAGTTGACCAAGGGATCCAGATAAGATGACAGGAAATTGCAAATCTCAGCTAAGATTTAAAATAATCATATCAATGCAGCCTTGGATCTGAAACTTCTCCATTCTGTTTTCTTTTGACTTTCTAGTACCTATTTATTTCAAATCTTTGAAGACCAACATGGAAAACACTAAAACCTGGCAGGTCACCCAGATGGCCCTCTTAGTCTAGTTGTAAATGTCTCTTGCGGTTGGGTTCCCATCAGTCCTTTGGAGACTATTCAACTGCCTTATTCAGCTCATTTTCAGGAATTTTTTTTTCTGATATTCAGCCTAATTTTTTCTCTATCGCTCTTGCTAATATGCTTTAAAAATTTAGACTGTTATCRTTCTCCCCATATGTCTTACTTATGACTGGGTGAAATTATATGTATACATGTCTTCCAGCCTCATAACCATTTCTATTAGTCTTCTCGGAACTCTCTGTAAATTGTTGCTATCAATTAGAGAGGTCCTCTGCTCTGAGTCATAAATCCATATATATTTCGGCTACTTTGGGGAAACCAACCTTTCCTGCTAATGAATCAAAGTTATTAAAAGGAATATTTATTTCATGTCAGGATTATGTGAGAGGGAAGACTCAGTTGTCAAACCACCAGCAAAAGTGTGAGGTCATGATAAATTAGAGCTGATCAAAAAATGTCAATTCACACATTTTTAAATTTGCCTTCCTTCTGAAGAAGTAAGATTTTTTTTAAAATCTTGCACGTAGTTAAAAAATTACAGACAAAAGAAATATTTTGAAAGGTAATTTGTGCTAATAACATACTCTGTTCTGAATTTGTATTTAAATAAATCAAACAATAAAAAATATTTGCAACAATATAATTATAAATTTTTTTAGTTTATCGACACACTTTGAAGTTTTCCATTTGAAATTCTGACAAACCTCTGCATTCACAGGGGAAAATGTTTCACAGAAATTTTTTGATCAACTAATTTTTGAGGGTATAGAGCTAGAAAAGCTACATTCTCTCACACATCTCCTTCATTGCACAGACTGAAACATGATCGGCAGTTTCAAAGCACTTCTAATTCTATTATACTGTATCCTCAGAGAATAGGGCTGATGCGCTAATGGGCACAGAGGATTTTACAGAAAAATACAGAAAGAGCATTTATGTGAGTCATCTCATGTGCAAGCTAGGCTTTGCAATCTCACAAGAGGGGTAGATTTTACATGTTCTTTGTAACCTAATGTTCCTAGGAAATGTAATGAGTTGTGTTAGATATGGGCAACTTTGTTCATCCCGGGAGTCTGGAAGAACAGAGTAGGACAGAAGAAGAACGGAGGAATAGGAATGTCCCTCCCTTCTCTGAAGCTTCTCCTGAAGGTGTGTGTTGCCACAAGCTGTCTTCTGCTTCCCCCTTACAATGCCAGAAACCTGCCAGAGTAGACATCTCACAGGATGGGGGAGAGGTGGACAACGTAGCCCATACTCCATGGTTGAGTAGATGGTGATAAAACAATTATAGGCCTTCTGCAGGGATCCTATAGGGGGAATTGCTTGGAAGGATGGAATATGAAGGGATTTGTGCACCCAATTTCCTTTGTCTACCTGATTTCTTTCCACTGACTTATTCTGGTCTGTAAGCTGTACCCAACCACAGAGCAGATCGATCTCAACCTCATCCACTTTGCATCGCTGACTGATAGTGTTAAAGAGCTCCCCAACAAGTGTGAGTGACAGCACAAAGCCAACATAACCAGCTCAGTGTAACAAGGTCACTGTTTCCCACTGATCTAAGAGGAGTTTGCGGTATGGTGGAAACACGAAGGACAAGAGTGCCATGCTGCAAGAGTGCCATGCTGCAAGATTTCTTTAGCATTCCGAGGGTGTTTACAGAAGCACTGGTGAGCCCAGCATTCCCCGCTAGCAGCTGGTTATTTGCTGCTCAGGAGCCTCATCAGTAGATTTTTCTTCCACAAATCTGGTCACTCTCTCTAGCATATTTAGAGGATCCTTAGATTGCTTTACCAGGCACCATTTACGTATTTACTGAGGCCAAGTATCAAGAGAACAGTGAAGTATTTATATGAGATCTTTCATTAAATGCAGTGCAGGTATTGAGAAAAATCTGGCCCAAGCAGTTTTACTAGCATTCTCAAACTTTTATACACCTGAATAATTTATTTCATCATGCATGAACTTTACTCCCAACATTTATTTTCTCAAGATTGTATATCCAACATGCCCCTGTAAATTCAGCTGAAATGATGGAAATCAGATGAGTTTTTTAAACTGTTAAGTACTCTTTTCAACAAAGAGGTAGGAAGTATTTAAAAATCTTCTAAGAATGGAAAGCCAAGGTGTTAGCTAAAAAAAAAATAAATATTGTAAAAATGTTAACAGAAGCAGAAGTTATTGAATTGAAAATTATTGCTGCCACTCAGAATGACTAGCCTACAAGTGTGTGACAGTGTGCTAATAATATTCCTGGTATTTTAATACTAGATTTCGTGAGTATTAGTCCTGGGCATCAATGGTTTGTTTTCTTTTCCCTATACAGTGCGCACACACAAGGCCCATTAATGTCAGTGAGAATTAGTATCAGGAGGAGACTACAGATCCCTAAGATATTTTTTCATAATGTTGAAGACTTAGTTGAAGAAACTGTGGAAGATCAATAATGCACTGAGGACACATTTTCTTCCTAGCTGTGACATACCACATGTTTTTTAATGTCAAAACTCAGGTGGGAAACAGAGGCAACAAGAACTGGAAATAGCAAATCATTTGGCTGTCTTATTTGAGCTGAATAGCTTTTTCCAACGACARTGTGGAGCGTAATACAAGTAATTATTACTGGTTCCTGTTACTACATTTTTATGTTTCTTTCAGAGTAAGTGTGACATCCTACTGCTAACTGGCAATGTTATCTAGCGTCTGTTCTGCAAACCTGTCTCTTTGGCTAACAAAATATTAACTGGCAGGGTAACCTCAAGAAAAGCCCAAAGGGAGCTAGGTATCGTCATGATGCGTTATGTGAACAGCTTGGAGTTGAAAGGTATCCTGCAGTAACTATTCCATTTATATAGAATTTCTGCAAACAGAGTTAAGTAAATGTTTTATACCAGTATCCTGCTGGCTTTTGACTGTAGATAAAGATGTCAAGCGTGGTGCCTTTGAAATATGGGCTCTAATTTATGCAATTTGCACTATTTTTAGTGTCAGACAGCTGTTATATCTGATTTTTTTTCTGTTCAAATAAAGGACATTTGGGATTTTTTGTAGAAGTTATTAGTATCGGTTTACCACTTTTTGTAATATCAAGCTCAGGATGCACGATTACGTTTAAAGAGGAATAAGCTTGAAATTCTGGAGAGCTATAATGTGCTATGATGGCACTGTTTTCCTTAAATCAAATTAAATAATAATTATGAGGGGAAAACCTGTTTTTGCAACTTGCTA